>CM077198.1:8365410-8675410 GCA_039654625.1 Rhinogobio ventralis
CCGCATGCGCCAACAATAGGCACGTGAGCATCAGAACTGGACCATGGAGCAATGGAAGAAGGTCACATAGTGTGATGAGTCTCATTTTCTTTTAGATCAGGTGGATGGCTGGGTGCTTGTGTATTGTTTACCTGGGGAAGTGATGTCAACAGGATGCACTATAGGAAAAAGGCAGGCCTCTGGAGGAAGTGTGATGCTTTGGGCAATGTTATGCTGGGAAACACTGAATCCTGGCATTCCTGTGGATGTTAATTTTGACACGTACTGTACCACCTACTGTTACAGACCACATAAACCTCATCACGGCAATGGTGTTAGCTGATGGTAGTGGCCTCTTTCCGCAGCACAATTCCACACTGCAAAAATTGTTCAGTAAGGGTTTGAGGAGGTTGAGTTGAAGCTGTTGCCTTGGCCTCCAAATTCCCCAGATGTCAATTTGACTGGCCATCTATGGGATGTGCTGGACCAACAAATCCCATCCATGGAAGCCACACTTCACAACTTGCAGGACTTAAAGGATCTACTGCTACAGTAATGTCTTAATACAAGATACTTCAGGACACATTCAGAGGTCTTATAGAGTCCATGCCTCAACGCATCAGAGCTGTTGGCAGTATTAGGGAAACCGTCACGATATTTGACAGGTGGTTTTTAATTTTATGCTTGATCAATGTACATGTTATGTTATTTCATGTCCCATCAACTTGGGCTCGGGTCTTGGTGACTTGATAGACTAAAGTATTAAAAAGGATTTGTGCTAGTCTGATGAGATCCTCCAGCATCTATCCTGTCGTCATTGTGATCGTACCGATCGATCTCATCGGCAGTCTTTCTCTGCACCTTGTACCCTTTATCTTTCCAATTATTTTGCCTTTTTCAGTGATCTTTCCCTGCAAACCATGAGACCAAAGTATGACAAGTATGACATTATTTGTGCTTCAAGTGATAATTCCTCTATGATGGTCTTGTTGGTCCGTCTCTCTGTCCAGGGCACATGCAGGATGCTTCTCCAGCACAACATTTTGAATAAGTCAATCTTCCTTCGGTCTTGTTTCTGGATCATCCAGCTTTTTCAACTATAGTTGACAACTGATATTCATATAGTCATCTTGCCCAGCGGCAAACAATGTAATATTTCTTGAGTGCTAGTCGAATCAGTGGTCACAAGGGCACCTAAAAGGTTCAGATAATCTCCATCAAGCTCCAATTTATCAAAGTTATCAGTTGACATGATCTTGGTCTTCTTCATGTTCAGTTCTAGTCCCATATTTCTGACTTTCCTCAGCAGGTGTTTCATATCTTCCTTTAAAAATTAATCAGGCATCAAATTATTAGAATAATGTCATACAAGGCACTGAAGGCAGCAGCTAGAGTTCATTGTGATTTAAAAAAAAAAAGAAAATTATTTGAAAATGTATATATACACTCACCTAAAGGATTATTAGGAACACCAACTAATACTGTGTTTGACCCCCTTTCGCCTTCAGAACTGCCTTAATTCTACGTGGCATTGATTCAACAAGGTGCTGAAAGCATTCTTTAGAAATGTTGGCCCATATTGATAGAATAGCAACTTGCAGTTGATGGAGATTTGTGGGATGCACATCCAGGGCACGAAGCTCCCGTTCCACCACATCCCAAAGATGCTCTATTGGGTTGAGATCTGGTGACTGTGGGGGCCATTTTAGTACAGTGAACTCATTGTCATGTTCAAGAAACCAATTTGAAATGATTCGAGCTTTGTGACATGGTGCATCATCCTGCTGGAAGTAGCCATCAGAGGATGGGTACATGGTGGTCATAAAGGGATGGACATGGTCAGAAACAATGCTCAGGTAGGCCGTGGCATTTAAACGATGCCCAATTGGCACTAAGGGGCCTAAAGTGTGCCAAGAAAACATCCCCCACACCATTACACCACCACCACCAGCCTGCACAGTGGTAACAAGGCATGATGGATCCATGTTCTCATTCTGTTTACGCCAAATTCTGACTCTACCATCTGAATGTCTCAACAGAAATCGAGACTCATCAGACCAGGCAACATTTCTCCAGTCTTCAACTGTCCAATTTTGGTGAGCTCGTGCAAATTGTAGCCTCTTTTTCCTATTTGTAGTGGAGATGAGTGGTACCCGGTGGGGTCTTCTGCTGTTGTAGCCCATCCGCCTCAAGGTTGTGGGTGTTGTGGCTTCACAAATGCTTTGCTGCATACCTCGGTTGTAACGAGTGGTTATTTCAGTCAAAGTTGCTCTTCTATCAGCTTGAATCAGTCGGCCCATTCTCCTCTGACCTCTAGCATCAACAAGGCATTTTCGCCCACAGGAATGCCGCATACTGGATGTTTTTCCCTTTTCACACCATTCTTTGTAAACTCTAGAAATGGTTGTGCGTGAAAATCCCAGTAACTGAGCAGATTGTGAAATACTCAGACCGGCCCGTCTGGCACCAACAACCATGCCACGCTCAAAATTGCTTAAATCACCTTTCTTTCCCATTCTGACATTCAGTTTGGAGTTCAGGAGATTGTCTTGACCAGGACTACACCCCTAAATGCATTGAAGCAACTGCCATGTGATTGGTTGATTAGATAATTGCATTAATGAGAAATTGAACAGGTGCTCCTAATAATCCTTTAGGTGAGTGTATATACAGGGAGTGCAGAATTATTAGGCAAGTTGTATTTTTGAGGATTAATTTTATTATTGAACAACAACCATGTTCTCAATGAACACAAAAAACTCATTAATATCAAAGCTGAATATTTTTGTATCAATATTTTAAGTAGTTTTTAGTTTTAGCTATTTTAGGGGGATATCTGTGTGTGCAGGTGACTATTACTGTGCATAATTATTAGGCAACTTAACAAAAAACAAATTTATACCCATTTCAATTATTTCTTTTTACCAGTGAAACCAATATAACATCTCAACATTCACAAATATACATTTCTGACATTCAAAAACCAAACAAAAACAAATCAGTGACCAATATAGCCACCTTTCTTTGCAAGGACACTCAAAAGCCTGCCATCCATGGATTCTGTCAGTGTTTTGATCTGTTCACCATCAACATTGCGTGCAGCAGCAACCACAGCCTCCCAGACACTGTTCAGAGAGGTGTACTGTTTTCCCTCCTTGTAAATCGCACATTTGATGATGGACCACAGGTTCTCAATGGGGTTCAGATCAGGTGAACAAGGAGGCCATATCATTAGATTTTCTTCTTTTATACCCTTTCTTGCCAGCCACGCTGTGGAGTACTTGGACGCGTGTGATGGAGCATTGTCCTGCATGAAAATCATGTTTTTCTTGAAGGATGCAGACTTCTTCCTGTACCACTGCCTGAAGAAGGTGTCTTCCAGAAACTGGCAGTAGGACTGGGAGTTGAGCTTGACTCCATCCTCAACCCGAAAAGGCCCCACAAGCTCATCTTTGATGATACCAGCCCAAACCAGTACTCCACCTCCACCTTGCTGGCGTCTGAGTCGGACTGGAGCTCTCTGCCCTTTACCAATCCAGCCACGGGCCCATCCATCTGGCCCATCAAGACTCACTCTCATTTCATCAGTCCATAAAACCTTAGAAAAATCAGTCTTGAGATATTTCTTGGCCCAGTCTTGACGTTTCAGCTTGTGTGTCTTGTTCAGTGGTGGTCGACTTTCTGCCTTTCTTACCTTGGCCATGTCTCTGAGTATTGCACACCTTGTGCTTTTGGGCACTCCAGTGATGTTGCAGCTCTGAAATATGGCCAAACTGGTGGCAAGTGGCATCTTGGCAGCTGCACGCTTGACTTTTCTCAGTTCACGGGCAGTTATTTTGCGCCTTGGTTTTTCCACACGCTTCTTGCGACCCTGTTGACTATTTTGAATGAAACGCTTGATTGTTCGATGATCACGCTTCAGAAGCTTGGCTATTTTAAGACTGCTGCATCCCTCTGCAATATATCTCACTATTTTTGACTTTTCTGAGCCTGTCAAGTCCTTCTTTTGACCCATTTTGCCAAAGGAAAGGAAGTTGCCTAATAATTATGCACACCTGATATAGGGTGTTGATGTCATTAGACCACACCCCTTCTCATTACAGAGATGCACATCACCTAATATGCTTAATTGGTAGTAGGCTTTCCAGCCTATACAGCTTGGAGTAAGACAACATGCATAACGAGGATGATGTGGTCAAAATACTCATTTGCCTAATAATTCTGCACTCCCTGTATATATATATATATATATATATATATATATATATATATATATATAAATATAATGTAAGAAGTTTGGATTAAAATATCCAAAAACCACTAGAACAATGTTATATATTTTGTTGGCTTGTGTACTTACATTATCCCAAATGTTTCCAAGAATGTTTAAATCCAGGAGAAATAAGCAATTTTAGACAGGACATGGACTGTGTCCGTGCGTTGCCTATCAATGACATCCACGTTGCC
The DNA here is from genome assembly GCA_039654625.1 of Rhinogobio ventralis. Lineage (NCBI taxonomy): Eukaryota > Metazoa > Chordata > Actinopteri > Cypriniformes > Gobionidae > Rhinogobio > Rhinogobio ventralis. The sequence goes on from CM077198.1 coordinate 8,369,857, forward strand.
TTCGATTACCTGTTTTATTTTGTAGAAACCATGGAAACACCAAAGACGCTTTAATATATTATGTTTTATTAGACAGGTGAACAACTGTTTGGATCCATTCATCGACAGAAAACTGTAAGTAAGGGATAATGTACACCCAGCCGGTTGTTATCGCAGAATAAACTCCGACAAAGTGATCAGGACCCCGACCCGAAGGAAGGGGTCTTGCGTCACTCTGAAGGGGTTTATTCTGCTATAACAACCGGCTAGGCGTACACTATCCCGCTTATTACACGGCTACTTGTCTCAAGTAAATTAGACACAAAACATTGTCTTGAGTTTAAATATTTTATTAGCTCTTACGCAAAGCTTCCGCGAAGAAAAACTGTTCCAAACTGCTTTAAGCCTTTATCTATTGCTATATATGTTGAAATTAATGAAAGGGATAGTTCACCCATAAATGAAAATTAGCCCATGATTTACTCACCCTCAAGTCATCCTAGGTGTATATGACATTCTTCTTTCAGATGAATAAAATCGGAGTTATATTTAAAAAGTCCTGGCTAATCCAAGCTTTATAATGGCAGTAATTGTAGCTCTGTTTTTGAAGTCCATAAAAAATGCAGCTGTCCATCAAATAGCGTGTTCACACCAGCTCTGGGTGGTTAATAAAGGCCTTCTGAAGCGAATCGATGCGTTTTTGTTAGAAAAATATCCATATTTTAAACTTTAGAAAGTAAAGTTCCGGCCTACGTCTGACGAGCGTAACTGGAAGAGTAAGCATTATGAAATGCAGACGCACTTTCAACACTTTTCCCATAAATTGATTACAGAAGGCGATTGGCTGAAACTTTAATTTATAAAGTTTTAAATATGGATATTTTTCTAACACAAACGCATCGATTCGCTTCAGAAGCCTTTATTAACCCCCCAGAGCCGTGTGGAGCACGTTATTTGACGGACAGATGCATTTGCTTACTGCAGTGTAAACAAGTGTCTCATAGTAGCCGCCGAGCGAATGCACAGAGCAGCATTATAACAGAGCTTTTAACACACTCAAATGTGTCTAATATGATAAAACAGCACTGCGTTCCTCCACATACACATGAGAGGAAGAAGCAGAAGCGCTCGTCTGTGGCATAATAAAAGCTCCGCGAAATCAGGGGGTCATCAAACGCCTTTGTTTTGAATAAGCGACCACTAGCGGCGAAAATTACATAGTGTGGCTTTAAGTGAAAAGCTGCCTATTTGGGGAAACATATGATAACCAAACCTACCCCAGAATCATAGCTGTAGTAAGATTAAAGAGGTGTCTTTCAAACTTCTTGATAAATTCTATCCAGCATGTCAATATTTACATATAGGGGAGACCGGGGGCAATTGTAACATCTCAAATTACACCAATCAGAAACAAGACAGAACCATGAAACTCATTTTGCATGTGCTCTGTGGAGATCCCTCTCTGCCTGCCAAAGGACAAGCTGCTGAGTGATACTTAGTGAAGTTTTTCTGCAAAGACAAATTTTTGAGGCATGAAAGTAATTTTTTTTCATATACAGTATTTTCCTCATACTGCCTTAACATTAATGTCTATGAATTTAAATCTGTCTTGTTTTGATGACCATTCTGTTGTCTAACATTTGATATCTTTGTCAAACATTAGCTTCATTGTTTCTAGCTAGCAGGGTAGCTTGTCATGGGGTGGTACAGTCAGGGGGCGATTGTAACACTGAGTTACAATTGCCCCTGACACAAATAGTGCCCAGCTTAGTAAGGACATCAAAATAGATAATTTTTTTCCAATAATTTAGGAAAAGTTTTGTGTTCAGTTTAAATATTTATGTATATTCTAAATATTGTATTGTAGCACAGTCCAGTGGTTATGTCTTTGAGTGCCTCTCAATCCCGGGTTCAAATCCCACCAAGAGCAAATTTCTCATGCTTTCAAAATCTTCAATGTCTATGAATATCAGAAGTTGTCTTAACTTTAAATACCGTCATATTGGCATAAGAACAGCATATTTCTTACTATTATTTTTGGCCTGTAATAGTAGCCTAGCATGAAAACTCAATATAGAAAATAATGGATGATTGTTTTTTTCTAATGTTGTAACAATAATGTAATAATGTGAAAAGTTTTTTGTGTTCAGTTGAAATATTTATGTATACGAATGAACTATAGCCTACTATACTATGTATACTGTGTTATCAATATATTTAGTGGCATAATCCAGAGGTTAAAGGTTTTGCCTCTCAATCTAGGGATCCATTTTACTGAGTAGGCCCTGTACACTCTCTGTTCACAGCTTGCCATTCAGACCAAGGAAAACAGCAAGGGGAGTGTCACTGTCAATATTGTGACTCTAACATTGCTTGTAAAAACATCTGGTGACTGTCAACAAGTACAAACCCGATTTCAAAAAAGTTGGGACACTGTACAAATTTTGAATAAAAACAGAATGCAATAAGTTTCAAATTTCAATATTTTATTCAGAATACAACATAGATGACATATCAAATGTTTAAACTGAGAAAATGTATCATTTTAAGGGAAAAATAAGTTGATTTTAAATTTCATGGCATCAACACATCTCAAAAAAGTTGGGGCAAGGCCATGTGTACCACTGTGTGGCATCCCCTCTTCTTTTTATAACAGTCTGCAAACGTCTGGGGACTGAGGAGACAAGTTGCTCAAGTTTAGGAATAGGAATGTTGTCCCATTCTTGTCTAATACAGGCTTCTAGTTGCTCAACTGTCTTAGGTCTTCTTTGTCGCACCTTCCTCTTTATGATGCGCCAAATGTTTTCTATGGGTGAAAGATCTGGACTGCAGGCTGGCCATTTCAGTACCCGGATCCTTCTACGCAGCCATGATGTTGTAACTGATGCAGTATGTGGTCTGGCATTGTCATGTTGGAAAATGCAAGGTCTTCCCTGAAAGAGACGACGTCTGGATGGGAGCATATGTTGTTCTAGAACTTGGATATACCTTTCAGCGCTGATGGTGCCTTTCCAGATGTGTAAGCTGCCCATGCCACACGCACTCATGCAACCCCATACCATCAGAGATGCAGGCTTCTGAACTGAGCGCTGATAACAACTTGGGTTGTCCTTGTCCTCTTTAGTCCGGATGACATGGCTACCCGTGTTTTCGAAAAAGAACTTCGAATTTTGATTCGTCTGACCACAGAACAGTTTTCCACTTTGCCACAGTCCATTTTAAATGAGCCTTGGCCCAGAGAAACGCCTGCGCTTCTGGATCATGTTTAGATATGGCTTCTTTTTTGACCTATAGAGTTTTAGCCGGCAACGGGGAATGGCATGGTGGATTGTGTTCACCGACAATGTTTTCTGGAAGCATTCCTGAGCCCATGTTGTGATTTCCATTACAGTAGCATTCCTGTATGTGATGCAGTGCCTCTCTATTACATTTTGGTGTAAAATACAGAAATGTATAGCCTATTATTACAAGACAGTGTTTAAGACTCACTATATGTTAAATGTATTTCTTGGCTTCACAAATTATAATAAGGATTATTAAAAACATTATTTAGCCTATCATCTTACCATCAGAGGTGTTGTTACGTCTTGATATATATACGCTGTGCATATATATATATATATATATATATATATATATATATATATATATATATATACACTCACCTAAAGGATTATTAGGAACACCTGTTCAATTTCTCATTAATGCAATTATCTAATCAACCAATCACATGGCAGTTGCTTCAATGCATTTAGGGGTGTGGTCCTGGTCAAGACAATCTCCTGAACTCCAAACTAAATGTCAGAATGGGAAAGAAAGGTGATTTAAGCAATTTTGAGCGTGGCATGGTTGTTGGTGCCAGACGGGCCGGTCTTAGTATTTCACAATCTGCTCAGTTACTGGGATTTTCACGCACAACCATTTCTAGAGTTTACAAAGAATGGTGTGAAAAGGGAAAAACATCCAGTATGCGGCAGTCCTGTGGCCGAAAATGCTTTGTTGATGCTAGAGGTCAGAGGAGAATGGGCCGACTGATTCAAGCTGATAGAAGAGCAACTTTGACTGAAATAACCACTTGTTACAACCGAGGTATGCAGCAAAGCATTTGTAAAGCCACAACACGCACAACCTTGAGGCGGATGGGCTACAACAGCAGAAGACCCCACCGGGTACCACTCATCTCCACTACAAATAGGAAAAAGAGGCTACAATTTGCACGAGCTGACCAAAATTGGACAGTTGAAGACTGGAAAAATGTTGCCTGGTCTGATGAGTCTCGATTTCTGTTGAGACATTCAGATGGTAGAGTCAGAATTTGGCGTAAACAGAATGAGAACATGGATCCATCATGCCTTGTTACCACTGTGCAGGCTGGTGGTGGTGGTGTAATGGTGTGGGGGATGTTTTCTTGGCACACTTTATGCCCCTTAGTGCCAATTGGGCATCGTTTAAATGCCACGGCCTACCTGAGCATTGTTTCTGACCATGTCCATCCCTTTATGACCACCATGTACCCATCCTCTGATGGCTACTTCCAGCAGGATAATGCACCATGTCACAAAGCTCGAATCATTTCAAATTGGTTTCTTGAACATGACAATGAGTTCACTGTACTAAAATGGCCCCCACAGTCACCAGATCTCAACCCAATAGAGCATCTTTGGGATGTGGTGGAACGGGAGCTTCGTGCCCTGGATGTGCATCCCACAAATCTCCATCAACTGCAAGATGCTATCCTATCAATATGGGCCAACATTTCTAAAGAATGCTTTCAGCACCTTGTTGAATCAATGCCACGTAGAATTAAGGCAGTTCTGAAGGCGAAAGGGGGTCAAACACAGTATTAGTTGGTGTTCCTAATAATCCTTTAGGTGAGTGTATATGTGTGTGTGTTTGTTGGATAACCTGTCTGTTTCAGATGTGGAACGTGAGTGGAGGAACTGCCTGTCAGTTGAAGTCATTCATTTTTCTGTTTGTGTACTGTACTATGTGTACTCCGCTAGATTAACTGAGACTTGTTACAGCACTTGCACGCTGTTGCCCCTTGTTTGTTCAGTTGCATCTATTGCTCTCCTCATTTGTAAGTCGCTTAGGATAAAAGCGTCTGCTAAATGATTAAATATAAATGTAAGTCAGATGCTGACGTCAGGATTGCACAACCAATCACCTGAGGCTGTTTATGAATGGCGCAAACTTCAATGGGAGACATGCTCTGACTTTGGAGAGAGTGCACGCTCGGTGACGACGGTCTCTCGTTCGAGAGTCCAGTCTGGGAGGCTGATCGATATTCGGGGCTCACTGCTGTCACACCTCAGCAGTTAGATCAGTTCTCTGTCTGTGTTCATGCTTGTTTGTGTGTGTGTGCTATATGCTTGAGGTGCGACAACTCTTGATTTGTGACCGCTGTTCTATGACGCTCCATCTCAAGTTATCATCTAACGCAGTGTAAATGGGTAAGAGAGGTTGTGAGTCAGGTAAGCAGGTCGCGACCTACATTTGCAACACTTAGTTCACCTCATGTATTAGACACCAGGTTTAGCAGTGGTGCTAAAAATGTAAGTTTTGTTTGGTTAGTTCAGTTATGGCGTTTCTTTCTACATCTTTTGTTGTTCGGTAGTTTAGTTCCTAAATCTTCAGTTAGAGGAGTTTTGTTATGTTTTGTTTTATTGGTTTAAGCACCACCTGTTTGCTCCTTCCTCTCTCCCAGTTTGTTTGTTGATTTTTGCTTGATCCTGTTTTATTTTCACTACTTTATTACTTTTCACCTTATTACTTTACTTTATTGTCATAATCAAGAATTAAATCCTTTCCTATTGAAGTCGTTGGTCTTGCGTTATTCTTTTGCATCTCCCCTACTGTCTGAAACGTACACATGCTCATCATTTTGTGTTATGTCTGATAATATCCTAGACAACTTAACATCTAATTAACGAGGGACGTAACAGGTGTCAAAAGTATTCACATTCATTACTCTGGTAGTAGTATAGATATTAGGGTTTAAAAGTATCAACTTTTAAAAAGTAAAAAGTATTTTACTCAAGTAAAAGTGTAAAAGTACTGGTTTCTACTAAAATACTTAAAACTACTTAAAGTATAAAAGTAAAAGTAATGTAAGGGAAAAAATGCCATTAAGGACAAAAGCTTAGGCCGCGCCACAGGGGCCTATAGTGCACTACGCCACCTCCTCAAAAAACATTTTTTCTAAAGGCCATAATGACTATAATGTTATATTAAAATGTTGATGTTGAAAAATTTGGGATGCACTAGGCTACCTGTTTCAGCCGCATATATGCCCATTGAAAATGAACGCATTTTAGTACAATGCAAATACATTAAAGAACCATATGAGCATTAACGTGTGTTTCATGGAGCGGAAGATATGATGACTAGTTGCTTAAAAGTATTGTAATGGTGTAAAGAGTCAAACTTCAGAGGCATGTTGTCAATAACCTTTATTGTAATGTAAATGTACATGTGTGATCAGTGTTGCCAGATGTGGTCGACGATTTCCAGCCCAAAATTTCTCACCAAAACCCCAAAAACGTCCAAAACTTTAACTGCCAAAATGTAATATGTGTATATGTAATGTGATATTACTTTATTGCCATACCAATCAAGGTTGATGAGTACCATTTTATCTCTTTAAAACATAATGTTGATGATAAAAAAAAAAACTATTTCCCAGGAAAACGGATCAAATATGACTATGTCCAGGTGGAAACTTTAATGCAGAGGACGCCGGTCAGACTTATCGCTCAACCATCATGCGTCTCTGTTTATGTGCACGCCACAGGCGGTCCGGGCAGTACTTCCCGCGTTTCAGAGTTGCGCCTGTTGCGTTCCGTCAAAATTATGTTATCAACATTTTGAAAAATTTATTTTTTGACATTTGTGAAACGATTCAGAATTGTCCATGTCCGCATCGCGATGCATCTAAGAATCAAATATTTCCCTCACCCCTAGTTTCCAGAAAACATGTCGTTCAACCCGGAAACCGCAGCAAAAACTTTGCGCACCGGTTTGAGCTTGAACGTGCCCCAGCTGACTCTTCGTGGGCCTGTGTGTGTCATGATGACTGATTTTATGGAGTACATGCACACTTGAGTTCTGTTTATTAACCAATTCGACTACACAATTTAGATTTTTGAAAACCGCCGAAATGACCCCAAACCAGCCCAAATTTTGTCCACCCGCCCAAACTAATTTTTACCCACACAATCAAATTCGAAACCAACCAATTTGGCAGGAACCCGCCCAATCTGGCAACACTGTGTGTGATTTGTGTCATGTGCAGGTGCGATGGCTCGCGTACAAACCAATAGGGTGTCGGAATGGTATACGTTTATACCAGGGGCATTGCTAGACATAAAGCTCTACTGGGGCACAGGCCCCCCATTACTTTTTTTCTTGAAAGCCTGCTGCGTGCAAGAAGTGTGCCACACAATGCGCTGTACACATTTTCTTTTGCTTAACCCACTATTCCTACACTGCAACAAGTACTACGTGTAGAGATATTAATAGGCATATTTATGAAAATATTTATCTAAGTATCTTCTACATATGACATTCTCAACATGTTTTATGGCATACAATAAAATAATAAAACCTGAGAGAACTTTCTTGCAGATTTGCATTCTTCTACATTACTCAATGATAATAATGACTAATTAAATCTTTTTCAAGAATTTACAATTACAACATGTCAAGAAACCAGTAATTGTATGACAACAACTACAATCAAGAGCATATATTCCCCAGTTTCCCAGGCAAGTTTACCACTGGTTCCCTTGAGACTTTCTTATGGGGTTTTCGATTTATGTGTAAAATAAAGCCTTTGGAAAACATAACTTGACTATACTTTGACGTTTTTGACTGGCATAAAGTTGGCCTAACGTTAGACGTTCGATATTCGCAAATTTAGGGACATCTCTAAAGTTACATACAGCATTTGTATACACGTTTCTAACTTCAATAGCAATTGAAGAGAATGACTTACAGTCATAAAGCCAACTGTAAAGTGTTTATCTAGGGGTCAGCTATGATGCACACCATTTATCCTAATAAACTGTCAAATAATGCGTAAATATTGCTGTTTTCCACTACTGTATGGGACCATATCAGAATCTAGGCATAGGATGAATGATTGAAGGACTGTAGATGAGAATATATGTCCTAATAGAGAAATAAAATAAAAAAATAAAAAATGATGATACACAAATGATTTAATATATCAAAAATGTTTGCTTTCTGCATTTTATTTGTCAGCTGGCCACAAGATACCTGCCTTGCTGACTCATCTGCCATTTTTTGTAATTGTATGGAACTGTAATGTTTACTGTAAATGTTTATTTATATACATGTTTACAGATTGTGGGTGGGAGCCAAAGTAATTCACAATTATTTGCATAGGCAGCACTTCCAGTCAACCTTTTGAGCTCTGGTGAACTCCGGTTTGTGACATAGAAAGGCATATTTCGTGTATGATCCCATAGAGTAGTAAAAAAAACATAGCAATATTTACACACGATTTGAATAAATATCAAATGCAAAAGGAGTGCATCATAGCTGACCCCTAGATAAACACTTTACAGTTGACTTTATGGCTGTAAGTCATTCTCTTCAATTGCTATTGAAGTTAGAAACGTATACAAATGTCGTATGTAACTTTAGAGACGGTCCCTAAATTTGCGAATATCTAACGTCCAACATATCCATAGCCAAAACATGAATTTTGTAGTAGTTAATAAGAATTATGTTATTTATATATTAATAAGTTAATATGTTCATTCTTGAAAACGTGGGCCTAGGCCTACATTTTTAATAAGTAACTGTTAAGGCAGTTTGGGGTGTGAGTGTGTGCAGTGCAATGTAGAACAAAACGTCAAAGTATTTACCTCAGGCTTTATTTGTAGACTATTCATCAATTTACATCCCTCAAACTCATCATCTCTCTTTTCTGCTTCCCTGTCCCTGCTTCGTACAAAAAAAATTCTGATGAGTTAAAATAAGATTATTGGTGTTATTTAGAAACTTACCTCAACTGCGTGCAGACACTGGACTTCTGCGTGCACTGCTGCGTGCTGCAGTCGCTAGGCACGCGTCAGTTTGTGTTTTCTGTTAAACCGCGTTGATTGGGTAACTAGGTTGCATATAGATCCATTTCTTATTTTGCGGGATTATCGATCTAAATACATTGACAAATATAATAAAATGTTAAAATTCAAGCTTGAGATTTTACTGGGGCACAGCAGATGTATACTGGGGCACGTGCATGTATAGACTTTAGGTCGGCATTACTAGGAACGCCCACAAAAACGTCATATCCGTTTATGCCGTGGAGGAAAACAAGCCATTCGAATGAACGCACGTAGATGCTTTATCTTTACTCTTTGTAATAATTACGATTTATTTTTGCTTGGTGCAATGCCGAAAAGTTGCCATGTGGCGTTCTGCACTTCTAATAAGTAAAAAAAGCCTGATCTGAAGTTTTATACTGCCAAATAAACAGATGGAGCCCTGTGCAATACGTCCATTACAATTAAACATGCGCTACATGATGCTGGTATTATTGTAAAGATCAAAAAAAGAGATTTCATTTATTGCAATATCAAGAGTGTGTTGAACAAAACGCCAATAAAGTCATACTTGTCACGGGACTCGAACTGCGTCAGAAATGCAGTCACTTTATCTCTAAAGCAGTTTTTCACGATGAGCGATCACACCACATAATGCGTTATTAATGTACAAAACATTTGAAAAAATTCTTTATTTCATGATGGGAAGGGCTGGGCTCATGCTTGTGCTTCAAGCTTACAAGCTGATAGTCACATTATATGTAGGCCTACGTCACTTGTACATTTTCTCGTCAAAATGCATGCTGCTCCCACAAATATTGCATGACATAATAGCTAGGCTACTTCATAAATCACCCAGTCTTTTGATGAAGACGGTTGCTATAAAAAAGCAAATAAAAAACTTTGCTATTGTCAGTAATTTGAATAATATTGCGTAATATGTCAATGCTGAACTAGGAATTAATTTGTGCATGGCTGTACTAACACGAATAATGAATAAATAAACATAAAGCCACATGAATGCAAGACAACAGAAAACTGATGGATGTCTAAACTTTATCTAAACCTGTGTCATTGATCCCTGCGGTAAATTAACGTTTGACATGCATGTTTCTGTTCTAGCCCAAACATACTTATACATAAACAAACGCCCTTTGCAGTGCACGCATATTCAGAAAAATATCAATTTCATAGCACAAGACACGCTTTATGATCATTTTAAAATGTTAAATGTATGTAATACATACTTTTAATCCATCAAATTCAGGGACACTGAATTAACGTCTTAATCGAACTGGATGATTTATGAAGTTGGCATGTCATACCTATTTGGGGGCCGGGGGAGCAGCAGCATGTATTTTGACGAGAAAATTACACCTCTGGCCATTGATTCCATTGGGTCGTTTATCACACACAGGTACTGTACGGACAATCTGACCCAATATGGCTCAGTTTTTCTATATATCTTGCTCTGTCGAGTGGCAGAAGTGATTCTACACAGGCTATAGTGGGTTAACACCATGCATTTCCATTGTGGGGGAATCATAGACAGTAAAAGAAATGGACACAGCGACCCCATAGACTTCAACGGAGAAATATGAAGTCAATTAGAAGCACTCACTTCCTGATGGCTGAGCATACTGCGCAGCCTCAGACTGAGCTTGACGACGTAGATGTGACGTGAGCAACCTGTCTGACAGTTGTAAGTCTTCTAGTAGTTGTGCAAATTGAAATCTGAATCACCGAATCTTGCAGAGACGGAGAGCGTGAGCAGGAGCAACTTTTGGTAAGTATTCTGATTAATTATGTTGTCATTTTGCACAGTATTTATTTAAGTTTATTTTTTTGTAAAATTTTACGCCAGATTGCCTGCGAGCTTCTTCTCCAGTCTATACGGGTCTGTACGGTAATTTCTCTACTGTGCGACAGAGAGTTGCGTGGTTATGACGCAATCGTTAGCTTATTTTTACAAAAACGGCTTCTATGGGGCGATAGTGTAAGATACAAGGTAATGGAGCCTTTTATACATTGTTGTGTTTCTTTAGAAATAAACAATGGACAAATGGAGTCTTTAAACGCCTCAGATGTAAAGTTATTCGCTGTCAAAGTGACGCCAAAATGAATGGGAGTCAATAGAATGCTAACAGCAGGTGATGGCTTGGTTAGCAATGGCTGCCCCTATGGAAGGTACGCTTTCCGGGTGCTGGATTACCCCCTTGGGGGGAATGGACTGTTTTCCCCCACGCCACGCCCCCAGCTATGACACGATGCCGACCAAGTCTATACAAAAGGGTCTAGCGACGCCCCTGGTTTATACTTCTCATCCAACCACAATCAAATTCACTCCATCCGGATGGCGCGATTTATCTGGATAGGTGTTTTTTTTGTTGTTTTTTTTGGACGATGAAAAGCCGCAATGAAAACAAGCCAAAATGAAATAGGAGTAACGAGGCAATTTTTAAAATGTAAGGAGTAGAAAGTACAGATAATTGCGTGAAAATGTAAGGAGTAGAAGTAAAAAGTCGGCTGAAAAATAATTACTCCAGTAAAGTACCCAAAGATACCCAAAATTTCTACTTAAGTAAGGTAACAAAGTATTTGTACTTTGTTACTTGACACCTCTGCTTACCATATACTTTAATGTAACTAGGAAATCCAACTTTATGGTGTTAATGTGTGAAACAGGGCAGCACATTATTGTATATATTTATATATTTTTGAGCTGTATTTTTGTGTATTTTATTTTTTTTTTTCCTGGTTGTTATTCACAGCGTTGTATGTTTTTCTTTTTTAAGTGAAAATTTTAAATATTATTATTATTTTTTATTATTAAGCATAGCTTTAAAAATAATGCGTAGCACATCAAGCTAATTTAAGTGCAGAAGATGTAACGTTGATGTCACGTGACGGCGGCGTGTCTTCTCGAGTGAAGGGAAGCGGGCCCGTGTCACGTGACGGGGGAAATAGGGAGGCTCTTGTGTTTACATCGATGCGTTCAACAGCGGCTGCTGCAGACAGTCTACACATCAATGTTTTGCTTTCATTTCTCTGAAAACGAGCACAAACATCGGTACACACGGTAGTTACAACGCCGCCCGACCATAAGACTGCTGTGTGATAAAGAGAGCGCGCGTCTGCTGCAGCTGTGATCGGTTGTGTATTAGATTACTGGCGTCATGGACGAGCTCGCGGTGGAAGTGCGAGGAGCGAGTGGAGCTTTCTACAAGGTGGGCTTCAGATCTCGTCTTATATGCCTCCTGTATGTGCTTTACTCACCGGATGATAAAATGAATGTTTGCAAAATCGAATCCAGTCCGTCGTGAATGCAGATCTCAATGCACGATGTGCTGTAGGCCCACGAGGCCTCTTCGACGAACAGGCGTTAAAGATTCATCGCAATTATTCGATAACATATCAATTGTGTTGACACCAGAATCTGTCAGTGTGCCCGCTCGGTTGTGTCTGGATCTGTGTATGGTACACGGAGTTCTCCACTAATGGGCGGTTGGTGTAATGTATTTAATTTGACATCATAATAACATCTGTATGGCTCTAGACATGACAATGTAAATGGTATTAAAATGAATGTATGTTCCCCGAGTCAGAATGCTTCAAAATGGCATTATCTGTACAGTTTGGGACAATGAAGTTGTAATATATGTTATGACAGTTTATAAATCAGCCAATTTTTTCATGTTCATGGAAAACTTGTAAATATCAGTGAATTTTAAAATGCTTTTTTTCAAGTTATGACCCATTCAAAATAATAGTAATACTAATAATAATAAACTAAAAAGTATAATTTGCTTGTATTTATGGACAGCTAGAATATGTAAAAGGTTATAAATCAGCCATTTTCCATGTTTATGGAAAACCAGGTAATATAAAGGAATTTTAAAATGATTGTTTCCATACCTGGGAAAAGCCATTGAAAATACAGACAAAATTCATAGAAAAAGTTTTTATCTATTTATATATGTGTTATATTTATAAATATAATCTATCCACTCAAAATATTATTAATAATAAAACTAGAAATTATCATTGCCTGTTTTTATGAACGGCTAGAAAAGTAATGTGAAAGTCAAGGAATTTTTTTTTCTTCTGTCAAATATATATTTTTTAATTGGAAGACAACTTTTAAAGGATTTGCAATCTTACAGATTCTGTATCTTTTATGCATACCTATACACAGAAAAACAATCAAAGAATTGTACATTTATGATGGAGAAATGTTAACTGCATTACCAAAATAATGCATTAGTCCATATGGTTTCCATCAAGATAGTACCAGACTTTGTCAAACTGCTCAAACGGTATCTAAAGCTGCGCGTTTCCACCGCAGGAACTAGGGACTTTGGGGTGGTACTCGGTGTGTTTCAACCGCAGGAACCGGGGTCTACATAAAGTTTCCGGGTAAAGATTTCCCCCTCAAAACGGCCCTGCTTGCGAGGTAGTACTTTTTCAAAGTTCAGAAACGTTCAGAGGTGGGACTTGGGCGCTGAACATGCTGATTGGTTGAGCTCACGCAGCATTTTATTTCAACCTAAAAGTCTGTTGCGGTGCGTGCAGTAAGAGTTGTTTGCTATTCAAATCAACAATGGAGTTTAAAAAATACGACCGATGGACCGACAACAAGGTTCTTATTTGCGGACTACGAAATCCAGTGGGCTCTGGAAAGTCGCGCGCAGTCCTACGTCACCGGACTAATCTTTATGATACTTTAGACCATGATGGAAATGCAGACAGCAGCAGGTCTAGGGGAAAAAGAATTCCTGGGAAAAAAAAATCCTGGGATAAATTGTTCTGGGTAATTTTAGTGGAAACGGGGCTTAATTTGTTCCAAGTGTAAAGTAGAAATCAACTCTCCGAGACTGTGTTGTTTATAGGTATCTGTAATTCCCCCAAAAATGTTTTGAGGCCAGATCAGTGTGTAATTACCTTATTATTTCTTCCAGGCTTATATTAAGGATGTTCATGAGAGTACAGTCACAGTGTCTTTTGAGAACAAGTGAGTACCAGCTTCAGCACACACATGCCTTGTGAGGTCAAAATAGTTTCATATTCAGACTTAATGAATTTTATTCAGTTAATTCAGTCTTAAATATAAATGTTTACTTGTCATAAGTGAATATATAACTGTGCTTTTTGACAGTGATATTAAATTTTAAAAGAAATGAATAAATAATAGGTTTCTAAATGTCATTTCTTTGCAGTTGGCAGCCAGAACGACAGATTTCTTTCCACGATGTCCGGTTTCCACCTCCAACCGGCTTTCAGAAAGAGATCAACGAGAGTGATGAAGTGGAGGTATGCGCTGTCAAAGAGCGTTCAACATGGAAAACGTTCTTTAAACCTCAAACAAATATCACACACGTGCACTTGTTTTTGTATTTACCACATTTACCTATCTCTCGCACAGGTTTACTCCAGGGCCAATGATAAGGAGCCCTGTGGATGGTGGCTAGCCAAAGTTCGCATGGTGAAAGGAGAGGTAAGCAGTTTTGTATTCTATAGAAGTAGAAGATTCAATTTTAGAAGTTGATGTACAAGCAAAATATATAACACTTAAACAGTAAGCTACAGTAAGGGTTCTCCTGAAGTTGTATTGTAACTGTTTTGTTGCTCTGTCCTGCACTTAGTTTTATGTGATAGAATACGCAGCCTGTGATGCAACGCTAAATGAAATCGTCACATTAGAGAGGCTACGACCTGTGAACCCCAACAAAGCAGCATCAAAGAATACCTTTCTCAAAATCAGACTAGATGTTCCTGAAGACTTAAGACAGATGTAAGTTCATGTCTTTTAAGTGGATTCTTTGTTTGTCTTTAAACTGGGATGCCATCATACACATACACATACAGTAGCTTAACTAGTGTTTTGTTTGTTTGTTTTTGGATAGGTGTGCGAAAGACTCGGCACATAAAGACTTTAAAAAAGCGATCGGAGCCTTTAACGTCACTTATGACTCGGAAGAAAAGCAGTTGGTTATTTTGGTAATTTGGAATGTTTCAAATCCAATTGTTAATGCACGTCTGATTTGGACGTTTTCTTAAGTGGATTGTTTCCTTTCTCTTTCAGTCTGTTAATGAGGTCACAGCAAAGCGAATAGCCATGTTGAGCGACATGCACTTCAGGAGTCTGCGCACAAAGCTGGCGCTGATAATGAGGAATGAGGAAGCAACCAGACAGCTGGAGGTACTGCCCTGGACTCCCTGACGTTTAGTGTCAGGTTCACTACACTCACACCAGTCAGCTAAGACCTTACTGATACTCTCAAACAATCATTTGTCAAGTCAAAAACTTGTTGTTAGTGCAATCTTATTTTATTGCGGTTAATCAAGAAAGGCTGATAGTATTATTATGAAATTGACTGGTTTATTTCTTACTATTAGAAAGCCATGCAGCATATCCCTGGACACAAATGCATTGAGTGGCAGTAGAGACAGTCTATATTTAACATGTGCAAACGTGTATTACGTGCATATATGCACTGCTGTGATGGCCCATGCTCCTGCTTTGGCATAATATGATACTCTGTTTATATTTAGAGCTATATTTACAGATGCATTGGCTACATATAGGTATTGTTTTAGCTCTTTAAAAGTGTTTGCTATAAAATGTTGTGGTCAAATAATGCGCACTTGGGGTAAAAAAATGCAGTTGAATGTGATGAATTGGACTGGAAACACACACACACACACACATGTATATATTCAAATTAGCGCACATTTGAGGCATTGAATACCATATTGTTCCGAATATAGGACGACCGTGATTATAAGATGACCCTCCCTTTTTCAAGATGTACCTTTTGGAAAAAGGCTTTTTGATAAAGAAAATGCTTCATACTGCATATTTTTCATATTTAAATTTTTGTATTGAAAGTATGGTAAATACTGGTAAAATGTAACAACGATCACGTTAAAAAAGATTTTTTGGAACATGCTTCAATCTGAGTTTCCACACGAACATCTTAAGTATTCAGTCCATTTTATCACGAAATTCAAACGATAAATGGCGTTTTTACACTCTTTAATGTGACGTGACTGATCACTGTATAGACGCATCATCTCTTCCTAAAGAATAAGCATGAATTAATATCTTGAGGTATGTTGAAGATACATTTAGAGCTGGGCGGTATACCGTTTCATACCGAATACCAATGTTTATTTTTGTTATGATATGAATTTTGATTATACCACAATACTGGTATATGTAGCTTAAACAACGCTCGGAACGCGGTGCAGCGCGACACTGTTTGAGAGGGGTTGCTTTTCACTGTTGCACTATAGTGAGGTCACCGCTGAGATCGCATTACAGCCTATGGCTGAATCCGAAATCGCCCCCTAAACCCATTCACTATTCCCTACATTATCCACTAATACAGTTCACTTGAAAGAGTGAATGAAAATGAGTGAGTCGGACAGCCGTTGTGTGTGTATATCGGCTGCACACTCGTTATTGCAGTGCAATGTGGGATTGATTGAGTGCACTCAATAACGTCCACTATGGTTTCTGAAACCACTACAAATGGCTGTCCCCTCAAATAATGGCCTTTTTGAGGGTATAGGGGGCGATTTCGGATTCAGCCCTTGATTACAGCGGAGAATTCAAACGAGAGCGAGTTCTGCACGGAGCGCTGTGATGAGATTAACAACGCTCACCACATGGATCATAGATCAGACACAGACCGGAGCGAGCGTGTTTAAGTTTTTTTATGGACATATTTCATATACTCTAGTGCTCTAAACATGAACCAGCAGCGTGAATGCACACATATTTCACCACGTCTTCCTAAAATGAAATGTATGCAAACAAGGACACTTGTTTACGATAAATGGCATACATCACGACCGCGATGAAACGTTGGATTATTCTGCTACACCGAAGACAATGATGTAAGTTAATACATATACTGACAATTCAAAGAAGAATGGGCAAAAAAGTAACTGCTTTATTCTTTCTGTGGTAAACTTGCTCAGAGACTGTAGTGCTGTTAAATATATTGAAAATATCCATAGACCTTTTAAATGTTCTTCTGCGTTTCTCCCTCGTTTTGGCAGTTTGTTGGTGCCCTCAACTGTTTTTTATTTTCTCTTCATGGTCATATTTTAATATTCATGTGTCTGTAATGAGTGTGTTGCAGGTCTGTTTTATTAGTTGTTGTCTCTGCACAGCATCATTTTGTGGGGCTTTGCAAACCTATATTAATTCTAGTGTGGAATTTTTCTACAATATTCACTCGTCATGACAGTAAAATAGGGCATTCTAGTCAATCTACTGCAGTATTTCCTGTCTCAATCAGTAGAAAATGTGATTAACACCCAGTCAAAAAATACCGTCATATACCGCGAAACCGGTATAATTTAGAAAAATGTAATTTTTGGTCATACCGCCCAGCACTAGATACTTTACAACTTACTGAAACGTATCATATGTCGTTTAATCGCTCAATCAGTGTTTCAACAGTGGAAAGACATCAATAAAACAGCTTGTAAACAATGTCACGTAGCATTACATTTGCCTCAGAATTCATTCAGAGTCCACAGCTGGTTAGTTCACTAGAAAAATTAACTCTTTCGCTAAATATATGCACTATATTAGCCTATATATTCATTATATTCTACTTAACCTGTTGGTGATGTCTTGATTATTTAATGTATGTTTAAATTAATCTGTCATGAAAATGACAGCCTCTGTGTATAAATGATTATATTTCAACTACGAATTGGACTAAAAATGTAACTTCTAAATCTAATTATAAAACTAATGCAAAAACTGATTTATGTGAAGTTTACATGTTTGTATACAATATGTTATTTGAGTGTTGACTATTATATCTAACAATAAATAGCAACTGAATTTAGGCTAATAGTTTGGGCTCTGTTGTTAACCTTTAATATTATAGTAATGTGCAAGTAAGGGCTCCCTATATAGTTTACAGCATTATCTTTAAGAAACTTTGATATAATTGAATTAATTTAAGGCCAGACACAATTTTTTCAGTAAACCACTGTTTAATAAAAATCAATTTTGTAAAACTGCTGTACCGAACCGTGACTTCAAAACCGAGGTACACACCGAACCGTCAGTTTTGTGTACCGTTACACCCCTAGTGAAAACCTACCAAAATTTTATTAAAGGTGGGGTAAGCAATATTTGAAAAACTTTGTTGGACAAATACAACAACAAACGTGTAGCAAATCAGCATTAGGGGGAGTATGGCGGTGGAGAAGAGAGAACGAACAAGATGGAGATTTGAAGAAAGACTTTTGAAAGAGAGATGCCTGAGAGACATTACAAAAGAGAAAAGCTCATAAGAATATCACTGGAAAATTATGGTTTTGATCAGGAAAGAGCTTTAGGACCCGCGTTAATATTAAAAAAGCTTTCCAGCGCTGGAGAGAGCTAAGCAGTAAGGCCTGAAAACAGACGCGGAGGTTGCGTTGTTTCTGCTCCATACTTGAGAAACACTGGTTTTGAGTGTCATTGATTGTCTGGAGCTGCTGTGCTGTTGGCAACTAACAACGACCTCTTGCTTGTATTTATTCTTGTGTACTGTATGTAAATTTTTTGTGCTTTCTTGTCGTTCGTTCATCACATTCACTTTATTTTTTGTGAAGCATTATTTTGTTGCGCTTCTGCTACGATAAATAGACAATCCACTTTAACATTGTGTGTGTGTAACGGAGGCCAGCTAGTGAGCGTTGTGCATGCTGATAGAGAATGCGGTGTTTACTGTTTTAGAGTCCTTGTTAGTGCACTCGCCTCGCATGCCAGCGATCGGGGTTTGAGACTGACTCTGAGCAGGGCGGTTAGGATTGGAGAGTGAGCTATGGAGGCGGAGCAATGAAGAAAGGGCTGTGTTTGTTTGAGGTTGATTCCAAATATCAAATATCGCTTACCTCACCTTTAATAGTGGAAGTGAAATCTTGTGGTAGTTTTGAAATCTGGGAACCTTCTTTGTTTTAAAATCAAGTACGGGGGAAGGTCGGTCCTGTCAGCGAGGCACGCAAGCATGGCAGTCACGCGGCTCTTAGACGGTAAGCTTTTCTTTGACTGTTAGTGTTTTTTAGACTTTGCGCTCACGATCTTCTAACATTACACTCTGACACACCGTATTTCTTGGCACACTCGTTTTTACGCATATTTGGGGCCACATAATTGTTACATGTGTATTATTGACATGTAAAAGTCCAGACCCTGAATATACGATACACCCGTTTTTTTTTTTTTCAGATATAGTTCTAAGAAATGTCTTTTATTGTCTTATATACGGAACAATACGGTAATTAAAAAAAAATATATAATAATTATTGTAGTGTTTCAACCAATGTTTGAAACTATATGTTTTATGGTTTGAAATGTTTTTAAAAAAATCTCTTTGAATTTGTTTTTCATCATTGACTTGTTTTATTGGATACATTTTTGATTTCTGCTTTATTAATGCACTTATTTCTTTGCATAAGTATATTTGTTTTGGAGAAGGTTTGGAGAATGTTATGAAATGTGTGGCTAAACGGTGCCGGATATTTTTTTTTTTTTTTTTACGGTTCAAGTGTATCTGGACTGCTGAGGGCTTTTGAACTCACTGTTGAGTTTCATACAGAAAGCACTTGTGTGTATCAAGCAGCGCTGCAAATGTGCTCAATCTAATGCTGTAGGCACATACTTGCATATCCTCCTTAAAAGCCACAACTGAACATGCATTTTTTTTTAGCCATAAAATTTAAATAGCTTACATTTAAAAAATGAACCCTTTTTAAAACACAAGCCATCATGGTTTTCCAAGTACAACATTCGCTTTAGAAAATGTTGACCCTTTGTAATAAAGTTAATTTCTGCATCAATATGAACCCTGAGGCTACCAACAAAGGTTCCAAGCATTGGTAAGACTCAAACCCGCCTTTCCCCCCCCCTCCAGAGCTCTCGGCAACTGGCCTCAAGGTTCCATGAGCAGTTTGTGGTGCGTGATGACCTGATGGGATTGGCCATAGGCACCCATGGGGCGAATATCCAGCAAGCCCGAAAGATTCCTGGGGTCACGACCATAGATCTGGATGAAGAGACCTGCACGTTTCACATCTATGGAGAGGTAACTGCTTTATTGGGGACTTTCTTGTGTAGGTAAAATCAATTAAACGTGATGGCTATTAGACTATGTGAGCACAAAAAAATATCTGAGACGTCTTGATGGCATTGTTAATTTTGACAGCAAATTTTGATTCGTTTTAGTCATAGTCTTTTGACTAAAATGACATTTAGTTTGTCATATTTTAGTCATCTGAATTGTTTTAGATTTAGTTTAGTTTTAGTCGACTAAATATAAGATTTACTAAAGTAGATTTAGTCGTCTAAAATCTAATGGGTTTAGTTAAATTGTAATGCATTAAGAATTTCTCTAAAATTTTCTTAACCCGTTATATACTCCTGGAGAAAACATACAGTACTGTGCAAAAGTCTTAGGCACGTTGGTATTTTCACACGAAAAATGTTTTTAAGCCGGTTATTTATATCTTTTACTGTAGTGTATCAGTAGTAAATATCAGTTTACATTTCCAAACATTCATTTTGCAATTAATTTTTTTTTTTATGCACAAGAAGTCTGACAGCAGCCGGTATGATCATCGAGTCTGTCTGTGATTACATGAAGAAACAGAAAAAACTGAGACAGACTAAATCCAGAAGAACTGAGGCAACGTCTCCCAGACACTTGAAGAAACCTTCCTGCAAAACTACAGTACTGTGAAAAGTTTAGGCACTTGTCAGAATGCTTTAAAGTGAGAATGCTGTCAAAAATAATAACATAAATAGCTTTTATTTATGAATTAAGTTCTATTAACTAAATCAAATCGATATTTGGGGTGACCACCCTTTGTGTTTAAAACGGCTTTTGTCATCTGCATCTATTCCTACACCTATTCATGTAGTTTTGCAGGAAGGTTTCCTCAAGTGTCTGGGAGACGTTGCCTCAGTTCTTCTGGATTTAGTGCATCTTTGTTTTTTCAGTTTCTTCATGTAATCACAGACAGACTCGATGATGGTGAGATCAGATCAGACCGGCTGCTGTCAGACTTCTTGTGCATAAAAAAAAAAAAAAAAAAAATCTCACTGGATTATTACAATTAATTGCAAAATGAATGTTTGGAAATGTAAACTGATATTTCCTATTGACACACTACAGTAAAATATATAAATAACTGGCTTAAAAACATTTTTCGTGTGAAAATACCAACGTGCCTAAGACTTTTGCACAGTACTGTATATTAATATGAATGATATTACAGTTTTAACATGCAATACAGACTAAGCGATATGGCCAAAAAAATCATATCTCTGTATTTTTTGGTTAAATGGCGATACGGTATACATCTCCTGTATTTTCTAAATGTTTCTATTTTAATAAAAAAATGTGAAAACAATTATTTCACATCCACATTCTATATCCAGTGTTGTCCTACAAACAATGTTGATATTGAAGGCTATGAAAACAAACATAGTGAATGTAATAAATGTAAGCTATGCAATATATTATGTGCAAAAAGGGGGTTTTCTAACATTGTAACATTCTATTGTATTCTATCAATCTAAAAACAAAAATATATATATTTTTTTTAATTAACTAAACTAAAAATGAAAATAAATACAAAAACACAGACTAATTATAGTAGCCTACATTTTATTACCCCATTATAATGGTCACTTTCATAAAATTACACTTACTTGTAGGTCCAACAACAAATATTTTAGTAATATGTATATTTTAGTCAGAATTATTGCGCTCTTATTCAATTGCGCATGCGCGTGGCGGCGCTCGTTCACGGAAGCCTGAATTCTAGCAGAGGTTCACTTGCAGAAGGCCTGTCCTCTCCTGACAGCAAAATGGACATATTTGCATGGCTTTCTAACATTTACAGATGGAGAATATACCTGTGAAATGTAAGTTATGCACTGAGGAAAGCATCACGTCTCAAACGCAGTCTCTGCACGTAGAGTCTGTCAGTCAGCACATATATCTGTCAGAGCGTCTGCTGATTTAAACTATATGCGTTAACTATATTTTACCAGTTATTTTGAAGCCCTTAATATAAAGTATGCGTCATGTTTAGGACAAATTGGATTATGCACTCTGCCGTATCTCGATATATCGATATAAACGGTATTGCCTTAAACCATATCGTTTCTAAAAAATATATCGATATATCGTACAAACTCGATATACCACCCAGCCCTAATACAGACACAGATTTAGCTGATGTGACATATAACATGTCTTTATTTTTTTTTGTTAATTAAATAAAATGGTCGTCTTTTCAATGAATGATATATGCAGTCTTTATAATAACTTTCATACATCATTTTATGCTTTCATTTATTCTTTCAAGCAGATATTTATTTGTATAAATTAAATATAATTTATCCTTATTAAAGCAATTAAATAACAGTGAATGTTTTTTTTTATTTTTTTTATATTAAGGGCACAGATGGCATTAGGTTTATTATGCTGCTGTCACTTTAAGACCGAATGCGCGGATTCAATGCACTGATCCAATATTCTCACAAATGTTTACGTTCTCTTAAGACATAACCGACTGTGTTTACGTGAATACTCTCCAAAACTGACATAATGTTGTGTGTATTTATCCATTCAGATGTGAAAGAGAGCTCAATTCAGTACTCGTGCGCTGTAAGAGGTAGCTTTCTATGTGCACGGCTGCGCGCTTGGTGTGTGCGCGCACAGAAAACTCTTCTCTTTTTCCCAGACGTTTACATTTTCGAACGTTTTATAAGTACATGCCGGGTAGATCAGCATGTTACAATTCAAATGTGTGCGTCTACCTCACAGGACATCAGTTCTGACTGATCTCTTCCCAAATCGTCCCTCACTAACATTTTCATCTAGTTTTTATTCGTTGACAAAAATGTCAGTAGATTTTCGTCATAGTTGTTGTTATTCAAAACTGGTTTTTATTTGGTTGTCTCGTTTTCGTCTGTGAAAAAATGTTGTTGATGAAAATGACAAATTATTTGTCAAATAAATGAACACTGCTTGATAGGTCTTTGTTTCAATTCCAGGACCAGGAAGCTGTACGGAAGGCCAGAAGCTACCTGGAGTTTTCTGAAGATGTTATCAAAGTTCCTAGGAATTTAGTCGGTGAGGACAAATGAAATGAACAACATTCTCCTTCACGGACTGGTCCTTCTGTCCTGCACCATGATGGTTAATGTGATCATTAAATTATTTTCTACCTCGCCCTGCAGGAAAAGTCATTGGCAAGAGTGGGAAGCTGATTCAAGAGGTTGTGGATAAATCGGGAGTTGTCAGAGTTCGAGTGGAACCTGAAAATGACAAAAAGCCTACTCAATTAGAAGAGGTCAGTGAGTGGGTGGCTGAACACACTCGTTGTTGTATTTATGGGTGGCAGAAGTGATGATGCTGAGAGAATGCATTCATTCAAAATAATTGGTGAAGACTGTATTATAGACTACTAATACATTTTAGCTATGCATATTTTACAGAATATTGCTATGCCATCTACAATGCAATCTAACGAGTGTGTGTGTGTACAGGGAGTGCAGAATTATTAGGCAAGTTGTATTTTTGAGGATTAATTTTATTATTGAACAACAACCATGTTCTCAATGAACACAAAAAACTCATTAATATCAAAGCTGAATATTTTTGTATCAATATTTTAAGTAGTTTTTAGTTTTAGCTATTTTAGGGGGATATCTGTGTGTGCAGGTGACTATTACTGTGCATAATTATTAGGCAACTTAACAAAAAACAAATTTATACCCATTTCAATTATTTATTTTTACCAGTGAAACCAATATAACATCTCAACATTCACAAATATACATTTCTGACATTCAAAAACCAAACAAAAACAAATCAGTGACCAATATAGCCACCTTTCTTTGCAAGGACACTCAAAAGCCTGCCATCCATGGATTCTGTCAGTGTTTTGATCTGTTCACCATCAACATTGCGTGCAGCAGCAACCACAGCCTCCCAGACACTGTTCAGAGAGGTGTACGGTTTTCCCTCCTTGTAAATCGCACATTTGATGATGGACCACAGGTTCTCAATGGGGTTCAGATCAGGTGAACAAGGAGGCCATATCATTAGATTTTCTTCTTTTATACCCTTTCTTGCCAGCCACGCTGTGGAGTACTTGGACGCGTGTGATGGAGCATTGTCCTGCATGAAAATCATGTTTTTCTTGAAGGATGCAGACTTCTTCCTGTACCACTGCCTGAAGAAGGTGTCTTCCAGAAACTGGCAGTAGGACTGGGAGTTGAGCTTGACTCCATCCTCAACCCGAAAAGGCCCCACAAGCTCATCTTTGATGATACCAGCCCAAACCAGTACTCCACCTCCACCTTGCTGGCGTCTGAGTCGGACTGGAGCTCTCTGCCCTTTACCAATCCAGCCACGGGCCCATCCATCTGGCCCATCAAGACTCACTCTCATTTCATCAGTCCATAAAACCTTAGAAAATTCAGTCTTGAGATATTTCTTGGCCCAGTCTTGACGTTTCAGCTTGTGTGTCTTGTTCAGTGGTGGTCGACTTTCTGCCTTTCTTACCTTGGCCATGTCTCTGAGTATTGCACACCTTGTGCTTTTGGGCACTCCAGTGATGTTGCAGCTCTGAAATATGGCCAAACTGGTGGCAAGTGGCATCTTGGCAGCTGCACGCTTGACTTTTCTCAGTTCACGGGCAGTTATTTTGCTCCTTGGTTTTTCCACACGCTTCTTGCGACCCTGTTGACTATTTTGAATGAAACGCTTGATTGTTCGATGATCACGCTTCAGAAGCTTGGCTATTTTAAGACTGCTGCATCCCTCTGCAATATATCTCACTATTTTTGACTTTTCTGAGCCTGTCAAGTCCTTCTTTTGACCCATTTTGCCAAAGGAAAGGAAGTTGCCTAATAATTATGCACACCTGATATAGGGTGTTGATGTCATTAGACCACACCCCTTCTCATTACAGAGATGCACATCACCTAATATGCTTAATTGGTAGTAGGCTTTCCAGCCTATACAGCTTGGAGTAAGACAACATGCATAACGAGGATGATGTGGTCAAAATACTCATTTGCCTAATAATTCTGCACTCCCTGTATATATATATATATATATATATATATATATATATATATATATATATATATATATATATATATATATATATATATTATTAATATTAGAGGTGCTCCGATCGATCAGCCGCAGATCGGTAAGGGCTGATAGTCACATTCTATGACTCGATCGATAGTCACTAAATTTGGCCAGTCTCCCCAACCGATCACAATTTGACTACATAAAAAGGTAAAAAGATGCCATCGACATGCATGTAAACAGTATACAGATGAGGCTTTTGCGTCACGTTCTGCTTTGTAACTTTGTAAATCGCACATCTTTATTTAGAGCAGGTTGTCTTGATTCAAACAAGCCAACACACAACATAACCTGATGCTTAGGTCTGGAGAAAATCCTCACGGAGTGACATGACATGCTGCTTGCCTAAAGCTATAGGACTTCCGGGATCCAATCGCGCCGTGATCATGACGCAGTTTTTTCCCCAACGTCATTTGAAAATCAATGGAAACTGGATCTCGGTTATGGTGGGTAGGGACGATGTGTCGAGAGCAATCGGACACTCTCTTACAGCTTGGATGTCAATCTGAGCGATCGATGCAAGGTCTTGATTTACCGTCCACCATAGAATAGGAGCGCACAGCTGAAACACTCATAAACCAGGGTCTTATTACTTGTTACTTTTATATAATTATAAATATTTTTTATGCTTTGTGGCGTTTAAACATGTAAGAAGTTCTTATGTTTATTTAAACACTTCAGATCATTTGTTTGGAAAGGTTTTTGAACTTTTAATAGAAAGGCTACAATGGTGCCATAACTTTTGATTGCTTTGAGATATCAACATGAAGTTTGACTTGTCATTTATCAGGCAGGAGTTATTGATCAGGCATAACATTATGACCACTGACAGGTGAAGTGAATAACACTGATTATCTCATCATCACGGCACCTGTTAGGCAGCAAGTGAACATTTTGTCCTCAAAGTTGATGTGTTAGAAGCAGAAAAATGGGCTAGACGACTGGGTCAGAGCATCTCCAAAACTGCAGCTCTTTTGGGGTGTTCCCGGTCTGCAGTGGTCTGATAGAAATGCTGGTTCTGATAGAAAGGTGTCAGAATACACAATGCATCGCAGTTTGTTGTGAATGGGGCTGCATAGCCACAGACCAGTCAGGGTGCCCATGCTGACCCTTGTCCACCAACAGTGAGCATCAGAACTGGACCATGGAGCAATGGAAGAAGGTGGCCTGGTCTGATGTTTTTTCTTTTACATCACATGGATGGCTGGGTGTGTGCGCGTCGCTTACCTGGGGAACACGTGGCACCAGGATGCACTATGGGAGGAAGGCAAGCCGGGGAAGGCAGTGTGATGCTTTGGGCAATGTTCTGCTGGGAAACCTTGAGTCCTGCCATCCGCGTGGATGTTACTTTGACACGTACCACCTACCTAAACATTGTTGCAGACCATGTACGCCCTTTCATGGAAACGGTATTCCCTGGTGGCTGTGGCCTCTTTCAGCAGGATAATGCGCCCTGCCACAAAGCAAAAATGGTTCAGGAATGGTTTGAGGAGCACAAAGAGTTTGAGGTGTTGACTTGGCCTCCAAATTCCCCAGATCTCAATTTAATCGAGCATCTGTGGGATGTGCTGAACAAACAAGTCTGATCCATGGAGGCCCCACCTCGCAACTTACAGAACTTAAAGGAGGTGCTGCTAACATCTTGGAGCTAGATACCACAGCACACCTTCAGCGGTCTAGTGGAGTCCATGCCTCGACGGGTCTATCCTGTTTTGGCAGCAAAAGGGGGACACAATATTAGGTCATAATGTTATGCCTGAGCGGTGTATAATTCTAATATAGTCATCATGTTAAGTATGAATAACAAGCTAAATAAATAAAAAAAATTGCATCACTTTTTTGGGGATTTTCCACAGTGTTGTAACATAAGAACCTCCAAACATGATCAAAATAAATTTTCCTCAAAATAGATCAACATTTAAATAGATGTTTTCTATCAAATGAGACCATGTACTTGATACCTTGTTTTTTGTGACGTTATAAGCCATTACTTTTAATGATTTGAAATCCACTTGAAATCATGTGAAATCATTCAAAAGACTTACATATCACTTATAAAGCTTGAATGATCGGGATCGGCCGATCATGATGACAAAAATTGGATTACGACTGTCTTTTGCATCCATAATTGGCTGCAAATATCCTGATCGGAGCATCCCTAAACTCCTAAATCGACTATGAATTTATCCAATATGGAATTTATCATTCATGCTGACAAATTATCATCCATGTTGACAAATTGTCATTCATACTGACTTCACATACTTGAATTGCAACTGCAGGGAATGGTGCCGTTTGTGTTTGTTGGGACAAAGGAAAGCATTTCAAATGCACGTATTCTGCTGGACTACCATCTGAATTATCTAAAGGTAAGAACCACTTTTTAGGTTACTATTGATCATACTTGAAGTTATTGATTTAAAATAAACCTTAAACCCTGAAGATTAAATTTTGGTATATAACTCTTCCCGTCTAATTTACAATTTTCGTTTGACGGTCAATAAAATGACAAAAAAAAAGTTACAATGAAGAATTAACTAGACCATGGGCTGCATCCACAAACATTCTTAAGAATAAAATTCTTCTAAACTGCTATTTTCTTATTTTCTATCTTAAGAAATATAAAAATATAGTGTATTCCCAAAAACATTTCTTATGAATATTCTTATCTTTTTTCTTTTAAGACCGTTCTTTAGACAAAACTTGAGGAATTTGAATTCCTGAAAAGAATTTGCCTTAAAATCATCATAAATAACCTTAAACTTGTCGTAGACCGCCAAAGGAAAGATGTTTAATGAATTTATTGGTGAGTGCAAATGAATGCACTATCATGAGACAGGCTCTTAAAAATAAGTTATTAAAATGCGATTTCTGAAAAACTGATATTTGAAATTAACCCAAACAAACACACCCCTCCCTTCATTGCTCCGTCTCCAAAATGCATAAACATGCAATGGAAGAGCGGATGTCTATTTATCAGAGCTGAAGCAAAGCAAAATAATGCTTCGTGAAAAATAAAGCGAAGATGACGAACGAATGACAAGGACAATGACAAAAAATGAACATACAGTATACAAGAGTATACATTGATTGTTAGCCAGCAGCTCCAGACAAACAATGACACTCAAAACTGTGCTGTATAGCTGACATTACAACAACAGCATATCTTGGTTCTGTGAAGCATAGCAAAACCAATGTTACTCCCATATGGAGCAGAAACAATGCAACCTCTGCGTCCATTTTCAAGCCTTCCTGCTTTGGTCTCTCCAGCGCTGGAAAGCTTTTTTAATATTAACGTGGGTCCTAAAGCTCTTGCCTGATCATAACCCTTCTTTTCCCAGTGATATTCCTCTTGACATTTTCTCTTTTGTAATGCCTCTCAGCCATCTCTCTTTCTACAGTCTTTCTTCAAATCTCCATCTTGTTCACTCTCTCTCCTCCCCCATCATGTGTGGACACGCCCCTTACTGCTGATTGGCTACAAGTGTGTTGTGGTGCTCGGTCTGATCCACTTTCAACAGCGTTTCTTAGAAATTGCACCTTTAAAAAAACGCAATGTTGAGTACTATGCCGAATGCAAATAAAATACTGTGCGCACTTGCAATTTATTACGGTAATCTGCATGCAGCTCAAAACAGCCTTTAAAATATTTTTTTTATTCAGTTAATCAGCAATTTTTCAGCAAGAACTGCCATTCAATCAGACACAGTAAAAGCCTCTCATTTTCTTAAAGGGGTGGTTGATTTATGATATCACTTTTTCAACTTTAGATAGTGTGTAATGTTGCTGTTTGAGCATAAACATCTGCAAAGTTACGACGCTCAAAGTTCCTCCCGGGTTAGTGACATCACTAACCCTGAAATTTACATATTAACCCGCCCCCGAGAACACGCAACTAATTAATGACTTGAAGATAGTTAGCTCCACATCAGCTACATGTATTCATCAACTAACCATTCCGTCCTGTTGCATTCTACACGTTGTCACTTCTTCTTGAGTCTTTCCATCATTGTCCGGTTTGAACACAAAAGGCTGAACAGTTTCATTGCCTGTCTGCATGAGGTTATCAGAGCTGCTAACTGGAGTTCTTGAAGCTCTGCCCCTTGAGCAGCAGCTCATTTGCATTTAAGGGGACACACAAAAACTGCTCACTCTCAAAAAGTGACAATTTTAGCATGCTATAAAAAAATGATCTGTGGGGTATTTTGAGCTAAAACTTCACAAGCACACTCTGCGGACATCAGAGACTTATTTTACATCTTGTAAAAAGGGGCAATCAGCCACCCCTTTAAGAATATATTTGAGAACCTTTTCAAGAAATACACTTCTTAGAATTTACTTTAAGACATTTATTACCATATATTAACATTTATAAGAATATTTTCCTTAATATGTCCCCAGAATATCATAGACACCTGATGGTTGCTTTTGACCTTAGCATTTGTTGTTTTGTGCAGTTGTTTGTATGAGTTCAGCTCAAATAAGCGTCACATTTTCTTAAATATAAAAAATATAAATGTATAGTTATCCTTCTCGTTGAGCAGATTTTTCTCTCAGAGCACATTAGTACTCATTACAAAGCAGCAATTGTTGATTAGTGACATGCTTAATACCCCAAAGATAATCATGTGATGTTCACTGCTTTTATTTAGCCTCTTTGTTCTTGTGTGATGGTGCATTGGTCATATTTGTTTGGTCTTGTTCAGGAGGTGGATCAGCTGCGAATGGAAAGACTGCAGATCGATGAACAGCTCAGACAGATCGGTGGGGGACCCAGAGCTCTGCCGGGACGACCTGAGAAAGAAAAACCCTTCATGGCTGATAATGGAATGGGACCCTCACGGGGTGGCGGCAAACCCTTCGGTCGTGGAGGTAGAGGGAGACGGGGCCCGACACTGGCCTCCGGTATAACCAGCCTCAAATAATAAAAGTAGAGCTTATCTAAATATGGATATGGGACTAGCTTAAGCCTTGTCTGTGAAACTGGCATTTAAATGAAAGAAAATCGCGTTCATGTAATAGTATTACTTTCTTTAACATAGAAGCCATTGGTTTGATATGCAAGCATTAGTCATCCAAGCATAGTGCTAATTATCTGATTATCAGTTTCTTGATTATGGACTCTTTTTGTCCCAGGCACCAACTCTGAGGCCTCTAATGCATCTGAGACCGAATCCGACCACAGAGATGAGCTCAGCGATTGGTCCCTGGCCCCCACAGATGAGGAGACCATGGGTTACCCTAAAAGGGCCCCTGATGGACGCAAAAGGGGTGGGGGGCCCCGAGGTCGTGGAGGCAGAGGAGGAAGAGGAGGAGGCGGAGGATACAAAAGTCAGTTTTTAGAGCTGTTGCCTCTCTGAATGCCCTTTATAGGGATAGTTCACCCAAAAATGAAAATGATCCCATGATGTACTCACCCTCAAGCCATCCTAGGTGTATATGACATTCTTCTTTCAGACGAATACAATGAGTAATATTAAAATATGTCCTGGCTAATCCAAGCATGATAAGCCCAAAACAGTGCATCCATCCATTATAAAAGTGCTCCACACGGCTCCGGGGGTTAAAGGAACACGCCGACTTTTTGGGACTTTAGCTTATTCACCGTATCCACCAGAGTTAGATATGTCCATACATACCATTTTTATCTCTGTGCGTGCCATAACTCTGTGTGACGCACCCACCGCTAGCCTAGCTTAGCACAAAGTATAGTCCCTAGCCATATCGGTCTAGAAAATTGCAACTTTTCATTTTCCGTCGGTCTTGGTAAACGATGTAACTATACACATCACAACATGTAAATAGGAAAATGTTGGCGTTATTTTGGCACTTATTGAGCAGTAGGCTAGTTGGAGCCGTTTACCTCCAGTCTTTGTGCTAAGCTAGACTAGCGCTGGGTGCGTCAGACAGGGTTATGGCACGCACGGAGATGAGAATGGTATGACTTATCTAACTCAGATAAGTGTGGGATACAGTGAATAAGCTAAAGTCCCAAAAAGTCGGCGTCTTCCTTTTAATAAAGGCCTTCTGAAGCGAAGCAATGGGTTTGTGTAAGAAAAATATTTTATAATCTGTTATAAAGTCAAATATCTAGCTTCCAGTGGACCGCCTTTAATATTCAACTTACAAAAAAGCTTAACTGGTGCGACGTATGACGTTGGGCATAGCGTAAGCGTTTTAAACTGTGTGAGGTGTTACCTTTTTTTTCATAAGTTGAATACAGAAGGCGGAAGCTAGATATTTTACTTTATATAAAGTTCTAAATATGGATATTTTTCTTACAGAAACCCATAGATTCGCTTCAGAAGGCCTTTATTAACCCCCCAGAGCCGTGTGGAGTACTTGTATAATTGAGGGATGCACTTCTTGGGCTTCAAATTTTGGGCTGCCATTCACTGCCATTATAAAGCTAGCCAGGACATGTCATATACACCTAGGATGGCTTAGGGATGATTAAATCATGGGGTAATTTTCATTTTTGGGTGAACTATCCCTTTAAAATGTCTCATACAGTATTTATATTAAAAAACATCAAAAAAATACTTGATTGTAAATCTGATATCAAGATTGTATCAGTTAAAAAGTATAAATGAACTGCATTAACAACTTTGTTTTGCTTTTTATTTGTATTTATTTATTAATTTCATTTTTT
The DNA here is from genome assembly GCA_039654625.1 of Rhinogobio ventralis. NCBI lineage: Eukaryota > Metazoa > Chordata > Actinopteri > Cypriniformes > Gobionidae > Rhinogobio > Rhinogobio ventralis. Next base: position 8,401,755 of record CM077198.1, read on the forward strand.
TGTAATGGTCTTTGTTTTTGTCTTGAATCAGCTGAAGACATGCACTGGAACGAGTCCCGCTCCCGTAGTTCCAGAGATTCAAAGCTGAGACCCCAGGAAGACTCATTGCAGGTCTAAATCAACATATGATCAGTTATTTCAATATTTATTCACTATAATGATAGCAGATTACACTTACTAAGTTTAAAGTGCCCCTATTATGCTATTTTAAAGTTTCCTAATTTAGTTTTGGAGGTCTCCTACAACAGGTTTACATGCATCAAAGGTCATAAAACACTTTTGTTTCTCATAATATACATTGCACATCACCACAATGTTCAATGATTCTCAAACGACTCGATGGATGAATCAGCCTCTTTAAAACCCTTCCTTTCAGCCAGCCTACTCTGCTCTGTACTACATTTTCAAATAAATATCCAAATAAATTTAATTACTAAACTAAATTATGTCAACTACATTACTTGAATATATATGATAATTGAAATGAGCTGATGGCATCACCGTTTTCTCCAGAGCAGCTGTACAGCCGAATCAATTTCTGTTCATTATTTTCCTGTTAACACTGTGAAGCTGCTTTGAAACAATCGGCATTGTAAAAAGCGCTATATAAATAAAGTTGACTTGACTCTGATTGGTCAGATGGCCCAGTCTGTTGTGATTGGTCTACCGCATACAGTGCGTATTTCAGAAACAAGCTTCCATTACCATAACTGAACTCCAGCTCCGTCCGGCGTCCGGAGGCTTCGATTTGTACACACTGTAAAGACCTTAACGAGGCCGTCGATTTTACTCCAATCCCAGCCAGATGATGAAACATTGGAAGAACTAGTTATTCAACCCGAACCTTGAGCAGGACGTTTCTCAGTGATGCTACTCCGTTTTAGTCAACTGTAATTCTTCACCATTAGCATTAACAAGTGTGTGTGTGTTTCTAATTTATTGCGGTGCACATGCAGGAACTGTATCAATAACAGCACATACGTTAGCCGAGCACTAACGTGAATGACTGATGTAACATTAAAGTTTGCAAAACAAATCTAGCTCCATCCTTTACTCAAAGTAGTAAGAATGACAGACAATCTGCGTTGATAGACACAGTTTTAGGTAATACTGCAGCCCATAGCTGATTTACAGAAGTATTTCAGTAAGACAGTAATAACGTGAGTTAGCCGGTTAGCCAGATACATACACAATATGAAACACAATAAACACATTGTAGAGCACAGCGTCTTCTCGACATGATGCTATCCAGTATCCACAGGAATCAGCTGCAGTGTTTGAGGTGGTTCAAGGTTTCACTGGTGTCTGTGTGTGCGGGCAGTATGCTAATGTTTCGTCTTGACGTCACAACAAAAATGCTTGCGATTCGTTTAAAAAAACGATTTGTTTAATTGACTCCGAGTCGACTCTTACTTTTGAGAGACAATAACTATATACGCTGCTCTTTCAGATTTAAAAATGCAGGATGTTTTCATTCACTTAAAACTATGTTACACACTACATGAAAGGTCATTTTCAAAAATCCATAATTAGGGGCTCTTTAAATACAATATTTACAATATACACACCATTTTTTTATCCTTAAAAAAGGCTGTTGGTAGCTGATGCCAAAATTGTCAAATATTTGCCTATTAGATTATCAATAATATTTGCAATATACATTGTGTTGTTTTTGTTTTAAGTTTATTTATAAAAATTTTCCAATACCACTGAAATGTTTTTGTTTTTTTTAAGTATACTGTATATGCTATTAAACACCCTACTTTATTTAAAAGGTTAAAATATTAATATGAATTTGCAAATTGAACAATACATGGCATTTAGTATTTCTCAATTAAACATTACTTTAGGTTTAACTACTGTTTAAAAGTTTAGGTTGGTAAGTTTTTTTTTTTTTTTTTTTTTTTTTTTTTATATATGCTTACCAAGTAAGCTTACAGTAAAAGAGTAATATTTTGAAATTACAATTTACAATAACTTTTATATATTTGAAACGAATTTATTCCTGTGATTAAAAAGCTGATTTTTCAGCATCATTACTCCAGTCTTCGGTGTCACATGATCCTTCAGAAATCATTCTAATATAATGATTTGCTGCTCAAGAAACATTTCTGATTATTATCTATGTTGAAAACATTTGTGCCGCTTAATACTTTGTAGAAACCGTGATACTTTTTTTTCAGGATTCTTTGATGAATAGAAAGTTCAAAGAAACATTAATTTGAAATTAAAAATCTTTTGTAACTTTTTTTTCTACTGTAATTTTTGACTAATTTAATGCATCCTTTATGAAAAAAGTAAACAAAACTTTGGAACCACATGGTTCTTAAACAGTAATAACAGTAAATAAATAAAGTAACATGTAATAGAAGTTTTTGAGGTATTATTAGCATTCAAATTAGAAAGCAAAACTGAAAATGAATCAAATTTATTAAAAAGAAGAAAGCTTAACCCTGCATATTCAAAAACAAGAAATCCAATGCTTAATGTGCTCAACTCAAGCTTTCATCTTGTCCAATCTGTCCGTTTGCCAGATCCGCATCGACAGCAATAACGAGAGGAGCGTCCACACCAGCCGAGGCTCTCAAGCTCTGGCAGGAGACAGTGGAGGGAACCGGCAGAGACCCATAAAGGAGCGAGGGATGAAGAAAGAGAAGCAGGATGTCCCAGACAGCCAAGCCGTTGTGAACGGCGTTTCGTAGAGAATAAAGTTGCCCCCTTCCCCTCATTCTCCCACTCAGCTCCACCAATCCAGATGCTTCTTCATTAGAGACACATTAGGCCAAAGAGAACCAGGTCAGTAGGGCTGTCGCAAGACATGACATAAAGCACACTTTGTAATTGTTAGTGGGGGTAAAAAGACGAGGTCTCTTGGTGTATGGTGTGTTGAATTTGGTAGCCTTCATGGATTAGAGAGACCGGTCTCTAGATCACAACTGAAGCTACAGGTTTTCTAATTGACTTTCTAAATAACTACCTATGAAACTTAAAGAAGCTGTGGATTAAATGTCTCTCAAAAATGGAATCGTGACTTCAAAAAAAAGAAAAGAAAAAAAAAAGTGTTTTCCAAGCAATTGGTTTTTAAAGTTTTTGTTTTCCACAATGTCCAAAAAAGGGAAAGAAACACATTGGAGGATGAACTCAAGCGCTCGGGGCACAAGTTTATGCCACATCTCATGGCATACATTGTTTTTACGCGCTTTGGTGTCCGTGGTCACTCGAGCCCATTCTGATGTGAGATCTTATCACATCATTAGCAAAAAAAAAAAAAAAAAAACTACGAAAATAACAAAAAAAACTACAAAAAAAAAATGGCAAACCATGTACAAAAAAAATGCTCCTGTCTGGATCTGTGCCTTTAACTAATGTGGATAGTATCATAATTTGGATGTTTAAATCAGGGAAGAAGACGTGAACAACACCTGTCTGAGCGACGTGTGTTGAAATCTCAGCCGACAACTAAAAAAAAGAGGTGTTTTTTCTGTGCTGCATGTAATTCATGAACATTTTGTATGTCTGAAAAGCAGGATTCTATCAAGTCGGCCGTATTATTATATTTTGCCATAGCTGAATTGTGAGTAGTAAAGGTATTAACCTAACTAACCTAGTCAACTGTGGAAGTCATAAATTGTAACCAACCACCCAGAGATGAATATCACCGCTAATTCAGTGCGAATTTTGACATTTAGCATATCTGTGCATTTTTTATAGAGGTAGCAAAGCAGGTTCCTTTAAATAAATGTCTTTGATTTTTCTCTTGTTTGACCTCCCATCATGAATTTTCTCATAAAACAGGGTGGAAATGCTCTTTTTCTTTTCCTTTCATGCTGGCCACAGTAAACTGCCATCGTTCCTGCTGTATTTTTCAGCATCAGGTGTGAAGCACTTATATCAGCTCTCTGTAACATTGTCTTTTGTCCTAACAATGGCTCATCATAGACTGAAAATGTTGAACTGTGGGGTTGCATTCTGTATATTATGTCATCCGTTAAGAGATTGTTGCTGTTCTTTTTAGATTGAACTTTAAATGTGCACTTATCATGTTTGTGTTACTCTGCAAGTACTTTATAATCTATAAACCTATAATAAACTAGAATGTGATAAGACTTCCTCGGCAGGTGAATCACATGTATGCTGTCAACATAACTAAACTGAAGTTTAGATATCTTCGCTAATTTTGAGTCTACTGTACTTTTGCAGCTGAATTCGCTTCGAGAGGGATAACGAAGGGGCGACACGATGTTAACTTTGATATGAAAACCGTCTGTCTTATCCGATTAGTGCTTGTGCATTAAACTTTAGTTTACATTTTTAAGACGCGATGCTGTTCTTAACCCACGACTCTTTCGAAACCTACTGTGACGGTAACCATGGTAGTTTTTCTGCTTTCCTTTGACTGTACAGCAAGAAAACCGGTCGTTATCCTCTTTGCTCTTTTTCTCTGCGTTTCGATTTCTCTTTATGCTCCTGTGCTCTCGCTAGTCACCTTGGCAAATTTACCAGCTCTACCTGTTAAGCTTATACACAAGTGATTTGCCTGTGAAAACAAAAGGAAAGGTTAGGCTTCGGAGACGTCAGAGGAACCTGTGACTGGCAGAGGATTGCGGGTTGGGAATGACAAACCACTCTCTCGAATCGAGGCGGCCCCCGGCTGCGTCCGGCCCCTCTCGTGTGGCTCTTAAATTTAGCCTTTACTTTGAAATAAGGTGTTAAATGGTTTACTTGCAGTATTTTTAAAACCTGCACGTCCACGGCGGGCAGTAAACTGGCAAGATGCCGCAGTTCACTGCAGTCTGTTCAGAAAAAGAAAAAAGAAAAAAAAAAATCTGAATCTTTGAAGTGTTGCCAAACAGACTGTTTTCTAGTTATTTATTTTTTGGAATGTATATGAAAATGACAAATTGTAAAACCATCTCTTGCACACGTCATAGGCTATTGTGATTTTTGAAAAAGAGCTGAAAAGAAAAACAAACAAACAAACGGTGGAAAAAAAAAAAAAAAAAAAAACATGAAATACTGTAGATAATGATCTGAGGTAGACTGACCTTGTATGTTACTGCACTTTGGGTAATAATTTCTTTGTACATAATAGCAGAACAGACTGGGTTTTATGTTGACATTGTTTGGTTATAGTGCAATATATTTTGTATGCAAGCAGTTTCAATAAATAAAGGTTGATCTTCCTCTGCAATCTGAAGTGTTTTTATTCCTCGCAGGGAATTGGACGTTTTACATTCCGTATGTCGTGATAAATCTGCACATCATTAAAGGCGACAGCAGATTTAATTAGTCCTCAGTGCTCAGCTCATTTGTAGCTGTTGATTTCTTTGTTCCACCACTTGGTGGCGCTCTGGCACAGGCTGTGCAGAGTTCAGCCCGATCCTGCACGACAATGGCACAATGCTGGCGTAGAGTGAATGCTGGTGATTTGGGACACTTTTGACATTGTTTTTTGAGATGTTTTACCTGAATCCACCCTGTATATGGCAGCTGCATTATCTAGTGTTTGTCTTTTGTATAGCAGTTACTATGAATTATTTCAAAAGGAAAATCATGTCAGGTAAGATCATTTACTTTTGACTGCATTGAGAAGGTGTGTGTGTGTGTGTGTGTGCACACTACTGTTCAAAAGTTTGGGGTTGTTAAGATGAAGCTTTTTTGAAAAGTTTCTTATTCTTTCCAAGGCTGCATTTATTTGATCAAATGTTATTACAATTGTATTACATATTACAATCAATTACTTTTCTATTTTAGTATATTATAAAATGTAATTTATTCCTGTGATCAAAGCTGAATTTTCAGCATCATTACTCCAGTCTTTTAATCAGACATTTCTTGTAATCAATATTGAAAACATTTGTACTGCTTGTAGCAGCTCGTAATGTAATAACTGCACATTATGAAATAAGTTTTACATTACTATTATATGTTCATAATGTAATAATTTCTCTCAAAACATAATGAAATCTTGAGCCCATAATGTAATATTTTTTTACATTTATGAGATGTTTTACATAAACTCACCAAAAACTTTGTCATATTGTAATAATTGTAATAGCTTTTAAAACCTTAAAGTTATTTGTATTCCTTTACAGTACATTTTAAAAAATCTAAATCCAGTCTTGAACTAACTGAGAAATGCAGCATTTAAATATTCATGCTATTATTATAATTTCATATATTATTAGACATTTCTTCACTTTATTATAAGTTACAGCAAAACAAAGCCTGAATGTACATCAGAGGCCATGTTGAAAAATACAGTACAATTTACAATCATGTACAGTGGTTATAAAATGTCCACACACCCCTGTTAAAACGGTTTGCTTTTGTTATGTAAAAAAAGAAAAAATATATAAATAAGATAACTTTTGCACCTTTAATCTTCTGCTACTAGTAGTAGTGTCAGTAATCTGGTGGATTTTGTTGGCAGGTTGAGACTGGATTTAGATTTTTTAAATGTACTGTAAAGGAATAACAATGCTTTGTTTAATAATAATAATAATTGCATATTTACATCTGTTGGTTTTCGCAGGTAGTTTAAGACTGGATTTAGATTTTTTTTAAATGTACCTTAAAGGAATACTATTTTTTTTTTGTTTTAAAAGCTATTACAAATGTGACAAATTATTACACTTATGAGCTCAATATTTTAAGTTTTGTGAAAATTTTGTTACAATAATAATGTAATATGTGCAGTTTTTACATTGAGTTGCTACACTGCTTCTTATTTTTGTGGAATCCGTGATGCATTTAAAAAAAAAAAATCTATAAATGTCTTTACTGGCACTTTTGATCAACTCAGTGTATCCTTGCTAAACAAAAAAATCTTACTGATTTGTAAATAATTGAACTTTCAAAAATACATGTATGAAATAGTTGTTCTCAACTTAGAAATGCACATATTATTGCACAGAATGTGCTTTTTGTATTATTGTAGAAAGTGTCACAGAATAAAAAACAAAAGACCTTCTGTTGTCAATGACCTGTGCATACACCTATCAGGCATAACATTATGACACTGATTATCTCTTCATCACAGCACCTGTTAGAGGGTGGGATATATTAGGCAGCAAGTGAACATTTTGTCTTCAAAGTTGATGTTAGAAGTTAGAAGCAGGAAAAGTGGGCAAGCGTAAGGATTTGAGCGAGTTTGACAAGGGCCACATTGTGATGGCTAGACAGCTGGGTCAGAGCATCTTCAAAACTGCAGCTCTTGTGGGGTGTTCCCGGTCTGCAGTGGTCAGTATCTATCAAAAGTGGTCCAAGGAAGGAACAGTGGTGAACCGGTGACAGGGTCATGGGCGACCAAGGCTCATTGATGCATGTGGGGAGCGAAGGCTGGCCCGTGTGGTCCGATCAAACAGACGAGCTACTGTAGCTCAAATTGCTCAAGAAGTTAATGCTGGTTCTGATAGAAAGGTGTCAGAATACACAGTGCATCACAGTTTGTTGCTTATGGGGCTGCATAGCCGCAGACCAGTCAGGGTGCCCATGCTGACCCCTGTCCACCGCCGAAAGCACCAACAGTGGACATGTGAGCATCAGAACTGGACCATGGAGCAATGGAAGAAGGTGGCCTGGTCCGATGAATCACGTCTTCTTTTACATCACCTGGGTGGCCGGGTGTGTGTGCGTCGTTTACCTGGGGAACACAAGTTTAACACAAACTTTCTGCTTTCTACAGTTTGTACACAATTTTATTTAAGGGTTTATTTAAGTATATATAAAATAATAAACTTTTAATTAAACTTTCCAATCTCAATCCATTCGAGCATCTGTGGGATGTGCTGAACAAACAAGTCCGATCCATGGAGGCCCCACCTCGCAACTTAAGGACTTAAAGGATCTGCTGCTAACATCTTGGTGCCAGATACCACAGCACACCTTCAGGGGTCTAGTGGAGTCCATGCCTCGACGGATCAGGCCTGTTTTGGCAGCAAAAGGGGGACCAACACAATATTAGGTCATAATGTTGTGCCTGATCGGTGTATTATATAGAACAGTAAAATGTATTAGCTTTTCATTCACGTGAATTTTGTAAATATGATTGCTTAAAGTAATAGCACACCTCAATAAGATGCATAATTACAAGTATGATTTATGTAATTGGTGTGGTTGCACTAACGTTTAATTAAGTATGAGCATTAGTAACAATGATGCTTGCCTTGCATTATAAGATCAAAGAATTTCAAAACCGCAGTCATTTTGCTTAGGTGGAACTGCAGTTCATTTAACTATAAATCTGTAAAGAGGATACTCATTGGCTACTTAAATATCTTACTATTTTCTCTCCTTTCTCTGACACTCTTCTGCTAGATGCAGTGCAATTGCAAAAAAAGAAACGCATTGATTTGGTCTCGCATCACTAGATTTTCACCAGAGCTGACAGAAATGTAGATGCTCTGCCTTTTGCAGGAAGGAAGGGCCAATTACCTCCAACCCCAAACAAAGTCTGTTGGAGCCCTTACCCTGAAACCCATGCCATCATCCACCCAATAGATCCAACAGAGTGACCTAGTTTCCCATCTACTAACAAGCACATACAGTGACCTGAGTCTCTCTCTCTCTCTCTCTCTCTCTCTCTCTCTCTCTCTCTTTGTCTGGTTAATTTAAAGCAACACTCAAAACCTGCACACACCCCCCCCCCCTTTCTCTCTCTCTAACCCCTCATTCTTTCCCTCTCACTGTGCGGTCATTAATAAATGCATAGGAAATTAATGACAACACTTAATATTATGCCTGCAGTACTATTTAATTAGTATATAATGACAGAAGCTGTACATCTATCACAACTCTGTCTCAGTCAAGTGCTTTAACTTGGTGAAAATATACTGCATTAATCGAACATTGATAAGTGTTACTGCACAGCGAAGAACTTTTTGACATGTAAAGTAACAAAATGACATGCTATAAATGTTTATATGCAAATGTTTTCTGGTTTTATTTCTTGTAATTGTGACTGTCTTTGTTTTAAATATAGATTCATTCAAAGGTAGATTTTAGATTGAAGAACAGGTAAAGTAAAAAATACAATGAATATGCAATATCTTTATGGAAGCTTGTTTCCGCCACAGTATAAAAAAGGTAATTGCGACTTTTTTTCTCACAATTCCGAGTTTATATCTCACAATACTGACTTTATAACACACAATGTGAGAATTGTGTGATATAAAGTCGGAATTGCGAGAGAAAAAAGGTCAGAATTGGGAGTTTATATCTCACAATTATGATTATATCTCACAATTATGAAAAAAAAGTCACAATTATCTTTTTAAAATGTTTTATTCTGTGGCGGAAACAGGCTTCCATATACACTATATTGCCAAAAGTTTTGGGATGCCTGCCTTTACATGCTTTAATGAACTTTAATGACATCCCATTCTTAATGGGTTTAATATGCAGTTGGCCCACCCTTTGCAGCTATAACAGCTTCAACTCTTCTGGGAAGGCTTTCCACAAGGTGTAGGAGTGTGTTTATGGGAATTTTTGACCATTCTTCTAGAAGCGCATTTGTGAGGTCAGGCACTGATGTTGGACGAGAAGGCCTGGCTCGCAGTCTCCGCTCTAATTCATCCCAAAGGTGTTCTGTCGGGTTGAGGTCAGGACTCTGTGCAGGCCAGTCAAGTTCTTCCACACCAAACTCGCTCATCCATGTCTTTATGGAACATGCTTTGTGCACTGGTGCGCAGTCATGTTGGAAAAGGAAGGGGCCATCCCCAAACTGTTCCCACAAATTTGGGAGCATGAAATTGTTCAAAATGTCTTGGTATGCTGAAGCATTAAGGGTTCCTTTCACTGCCAAGCCCAAACTCATCCATCGGATTGAAAAGTGTGAACACGTCTCAACTGCTCTAGAGTCCAGTGGCGGCGTGCTTTACACCACTGCATCCGACGCTTTGCATTGCCCTTGGTGATGTGAGGCTTGGATGCAGCTGCTCGGCCATGGAAACCCATTCCATGAAGCTCTCTACGCACTATTCTTGAGCTAATCTGAAGGCCACACAAAGTTTGGAGGTCTGTAGCTATTGACTCTGCAGAAAGTTGGCGACTTCTGCGCACTGTGCACCTCAACATGCGTTGACCCCGCTCTGTGATTTTACGTGGTTTACACTTCGTGGCTGAGTTACTGTTGTTCTCAATTGCTTCCACTTTGTTATAATACCACCAACAGTTGACCGTGGAATATTTAGTAGTGAGGAAATTTCATGAATGGACAGGTGGCAGCCTATCACGGTACCACGCTTGAATTCACTGAGCTCCTGAGAGCGGCCCATTCTTTCACAAATGTTTGTAGAAGCGTCTGCATGCCTAGGTGCTTGATTTTATACACCTGAGAACACCTGAATTCAATAATTTGGAGGGGTGTCCCAATACTTTTGGCAATATAGTGTATATTCATCAAAATGCTCATCTCTTTGAGTTAATTTTTCTTAATGAGTCAGTGACTGTTTACGAGCTGTTTTATCGACGTCTTTTCACCATTGAAACACTGATTACATGTGACATGATACGGATTTTGGTAAATTGTACTGTATCTTTCAACGCACTTCCCGCTGTTTGGATTTAAATAGGCAACTGCTTGAGAGTCTATGATTGAATCGTGCATTAATTTCATTCATTGAAAGCCTTTGGGATGTGCTGGAGGAGACTTTACTGAGTGCTTGACTCTTGCATTGTCAATACAAGATCTTGGCCATAAAATCATGCACCTCTTGATGGAAATAAATGTTGTGATGTTTAATTTAAGGTCTGGAAAATGATTTTTTATGCTCCCTCCCAACCATTCTTTCACAGTTTGAGCTTGAATCTTCACAATATGATATGTCTTCATACATGGTTGTTTAAAGGGGTCATGAAGTGGATTTTTTTTATTATTTTATAATGTTTCCTGGGGTGCACTTATATTGTTAGTATGATTTTTACATCTTAAATTTTTAAATCTTATTTTAGCCCTCTGATTTAAACGCTCTGTTTGAAGGGGCGTGTCTGCTGTGAGACTTCAGTGTAAACGCCCACCGCTGTGAACGGCTGACATCTTTGCATTCGAAATACGTGTGGAACCCTCTCGAATACTTTTTTTTTTACTATTACAGCTGTCGAGATTAATCCTGAAAAGTGTTGATTATTGCATTACATTAAGATCTATTCCCATCACATAAAAGGTTGCAGTGAGGAGCACTGAGTAGATGACAGACACTGTTGCTCGCGTAAATGCAGTGATCTCGTCATTGCAATGCGGTTTCTGCACTTTTGAAACGCTGCACGCTTGATTTGCTGATGCATAAACTGTATTAGAAAGAAAATCTGTCTGAGCTTGAATAATTACACTTCAGAATCACTGATCAAAGATCAGGCATTAGAATAAACACTGTTACTTACATGTTTGTGGCGATGCTGTCGAATCCATCTTGTAAAAGTGTTTGCAGAGCACTGAAATTGCGAATGAATTACCAATTAATCCACGGTGAAATGTAAAAATAAACTTAATCTATTTTTCCCTGACGTCTGGATCCTTCAGCAGCGTATTCAAACCTGTTTCCACAGCCAGGAACGGCACAACTGCATGCCATCGCAATCTTATTGTAAACCGCTACTTCTTCAGACCCACTCTCTGCACGTCGACTGAACACCTGTGAGCGCGACAACGATGCGACGCAGATGATGCAAAATTAGGCGTAGTTGTCTTGCGCTGGAGGCGGTCATATGCAAACGACTGGTGCTAGGTGACATCACCTTGCCCCATAGGATCCACAACGAGCTGTATTTGGAGCTTGATTAAATAAATGCTTTGTTTATAATGGGGAGGACGTCTTAAGCTATGAAACTTGCAGGAAGTTTTAATGGTACAAAGACCTCTTATGCCAAAAGATCAATGCAAATTTGTTTCTCATGTCATGACCCCTTTAAGAAATGAAAAGCTACACACTCCATCAATTAGGGTTAGAAGAACTGTTGCCAAACATATAACATGCCAGAAACATAATAATCACTGCAATAATGATCCAACCATAGACTCCTAAGCATTTGCCTATTTAAATCCAAACAGCATGTACTTACTATAGGGTTAGGGTAGGATTAGGGTTTGGTTGAGGGTTAGTTGCATGTAATTTACTGTTATTATTATGGTAAGTACATGTAACATATGTAAAAAAAAAAAAAAAAACATTTTGTACAACCTTCATCTATAAATAAAAGGTAACACTTTATTTTACTGTTTTTAGCATGCTGCCACCTTGCTCCCTTGGATGAAGACATGCTAATACATTTTTTTGGAGTGGGCTGGACGATGATATCGGTCAACTGATGCCAGAGGGAGGGCCTGGCTGGACCCTGGCCCAGTATTTGGACTTCTCTCTGCGGTTGTGTGGATCTCTCTTAACTGTAGGGGAAGTGGAGGAGGATCTGACCATGGAGCTTGGACCACTGTGGACCCCAACTGTCATGGCATCCACGCCCAAGTCTCCAACCATTATTGTCGCCACGCCCACCATCCAGAGTCCAGCGACGTCTCCAGCCCCTGACCAGCGTCCAGTGAGGGCTCCAGCCTCTGACCAGCTCTGAGGGCTCCGTCTCCTTCCTTCCCGAGTCCAGAGAGGGCTCCGTCTCCCTCCGTCCCGAGTCCAGAGAGGGCTCCGCCTCCTGTCCCCAGTCCAGAGAGGACTCCGCCTCCTGTCACGAGTCCAGAGAGGACTCCATCTTCTGTCCCTCCTGGCTCCCTGAACTGCCCGAGCTGCCAGGGCTTCTTGAACTGCCCAAGCCAGGGCTTCCTGAACTGCCTGAGCCCTTCGTGGTCCCCTGAGCTGCCTACGCCGCCATGGTCCCCTGAGCTGCCTATGACGCCATGGTCCCCTGAGCTGCCCAGGTCCGCCCATGCTCCACGGCCCAGGCCCGCCATACCTAGTCCTAGTCATGTTCCCCTGCACAGGCCTGGCCCGCCATCCGTTCCCCAAGACCTCCCTCCTGGACTTTTTTTGTTTTTTGGATTGTGGAGCGTCTGGAATCCGCTTACGTTGAAGTGTTTCCTGTGCTTTATTTTTTAGATCTTTGTAGTTTTTCATGTTGATTAGTCTCCCCAGGTGTATCTTTTTTTCATTGTTACTGTTGTTAAGCTTGTTTGCCCCTGTGTATATATAGCCCTTGAGTTTCATTTGCTCTCTGTCAGTTGTTGAATGTTATGGTCCCTGTTTTCAGTTACCTTTTGTTCCTTGTGTTTGTTACTTGTTTCTTTATTAAACCCCTGCACGTAGATCCATGCCTCAGCCCAGTTCTCCGGATGTAACAGTTACCTTCTATTTATAGATGAAGGTTGTACAAAATGTTTTGGTTTTGGTTTCTTCCATTTTTTAAGGGACAGTTTGACTATATATATACATATATATATATATATATATATATATATATATATATTTTTTTTTTTTTTCTTTCTTATTTGTATTATCTCTAACATACTTGTTCGACATGGAACTAAAATATATATTATTCTGCACGCAGTTGGGTAACTATTACAAGATAAATGTCCTGGTCTGTTATGTACTCTCCTTCTCTTTGTGATTTTTATAGGGTCAACCAAACATTATTTGTACGTGTACAACTGTTCTTTCCTGTTCTGCTCTCTTTGTGATTTGATAGGGTCAACCAAATATCATTATTTGTACAATGTGTAAAGAACAGCATGTCTTATAGTGGAGTGCTAACAAAAAGATGCACTCAACTAGTAGCAAACACTTTGTCCCTTAGATTTTTGTCTAAGACAGTCATTTTAAAGCGCCCAGCTCCTGTCCCTCTCTCTCTGTCTGGTTCCCCCATGACTCATTTCTCTGTTGCCTCTGGCGTGTGAGAGCCGTGGTGGAGTGGGATTCACTGGCCATGCACTGAGCCTGCTGTCAAACCGCGCACTCCAGCGGCATCAGTCTGGGTTTAACATCACAGGTTTGATATCTGTTCTTCATCTTTAAAATATGCTTTATATCACAGTGACATCAGAAAGCTAGAAGACTGATTGGCAAGAAATTTTGTTGGTTTCGTCGTGAAGAATCATACCCTTGACCACAAAACCAGTCATAAGTCGCACGGGTATATTTGTGGCAACAGCCAACAATACATTGTATGGGTCAAAATTATAGATTTTTCTTTTATGCCAAAAATCATTAGGATATTAAAGGAACACGGCGACTTTTTGGGACTTTAGCTTATTCACCGTATCCCCCAGAGTTAGATAAGTCCGCTGTTAGATAAGGCGCTGTGTAATATCATTGCGCCTGCTGCACCCATAGTACGGCAGCAAAGTTCCTAGATTATTACGCAGGAATGAGAGTATAGTTCCTAGCCATATCGGTCTAGAAAATTGCAACTTTTCATTTTCCGTCGGCCTTAGTACACGATGTAACTATACACATCACAACATATATATAGGAAAATGTTGGCGTTATTTTGTCCCTTATTGAGCAGTAGGCTAGATGGAGCCGTTTACCTCCAGTCTTTGTGCTAAGCTAGGCTAGCGGTGGGTGCGGCAGACAGAGTTACGGCACGCACGGAGATAAAAATGGTACGTATGGACTTATCTAACTCTGGGGGATACGGTGAATAAGCTAAAATAAGTCCCAAAAAGTCGGCGTGTTCTTTTAAGTAAAGATCATGTTCCATGAAGATATTTTGTAAATTTTCTATCATAAATATATAACACATTTATTATTAGTAGTAATATGCATTGTTAAGGACTTCATTTGGACAACTTTAAAGACTCAATATTTAGTTTTTTTTGCACCCTCAGATTCCAGATCTTCAGAATAGTTGTATTTCGGCCAAATATTGTCATATCCTAACAAGCCATACATCAATGGAAAGCTTTTTTTTTTTTTTTTTATTGCAGTCATAATTTAATTTAGGACTAATCTTGTGGTCCAGGGTCACATATGCTAAACTTGCGCTCATAATTTTAATTATATCTTAGTATCTTCATAGAAATATATCCCAGAAATAGCCAATGCACTGTATGTCTCGTTAATTACACTGTAAACTGTAATAAGATATAATTATAATCAAATCTAAATACATACCATTCAGATGTGTTTGAAAGAAGCCTCCTATGCTCACAAAGGCTGTATTTATTAGATCAAAATAACAGTAATATTGTGAAACTTTATTGAAAAAATAACTGTTCTCTATTTAAATATTTTCTTCCTGTGAAACTTTTATTCCTGTGATGCAAAGCTGAATTTCCAAGAAACATTTCTTATTATTATCAATGTTAAAAAACAGCTGTGCTGCAGAATATTTTGGTAAACTTGTTTTTTTGTTTTTTTTCAGGATTCGTTGTTAAATAAACCCCAAATCTTTGAAAGGTAGTGTACACTACTGTAGAAAAGTTTGAGGTCATTAAAGAAATTTATATTTTTACTCAGCAAGGATATGAATTGACACTGATTTACTTTCTGTTGTAGTACTTAAAGAGCTTGGCTCTGTAAAGGTGGTTTTTCAGCCATGTCACTGTAATATTTTTAATCAGCTCATTTGCCTTGAAATATCAGCTGAACCTCATGTTCCCAATAGACAAGCTTTCTTATCTTTGTAATATCATTCACCGTTGCCTCTGGTTTATTAACTGAATAATGTAACATGTTTGACCTCTGTACGCCTGTCAATACGGTGCATCCGTGATGAAAAAATTATTTATCCATCTTTAGAAACGGTAATTAAATTGATAATGGAATACAACTCTGAGCCCCGTTAACCTGAAATAAATCACCAGATAAACAAAGACGGGAAGGCCCATTAAATCTACTACATGGTATTAATTAGCAGGAGTCAAATGATGTTACCTACCTATGGGCCCTACATTTCCAGATAATACATGACATGTGGAGCCGGTCATTATTTTCAATGAGCGCTAATTCAGACGGATGGCATGGGAGGAATTTGTGGTCAAAGAACACAGGGACTAACCTCTGTTAGTTCACTTAATTGAAAAGTGAAATTAAATTATTGATTTTTGTATTTGCTCTAGACAAATGGAGGGCCATGCTGACATCCCCAGCGAGCGAGAGAGAGAGAGAGAGAGTCTAGCGATGTCGAGCGAAAGCAAAGTGCTCCCGCGAGCAAGACGGCCCCTCACCAGAGTAGTCAAATTCAATTTGCACGAGAGCCGTTTTAATGCCCGTGTCAGATGCTTGTCTCCTAATGCATTTTGATGAGTATGAAGTCTTCTGCTCCTAATGAGGCGGCGCGTCGGTGCGTCTGAGCGATCTGATAGCTTATCTCTCTGAAGGAGAAACAATAACACTGCTTAAATGTCCTTGTCCTCATATAGACATAAGTTTAGTTGTTTGTATGATTGTTCTTCATCATACACTCACTATGTGAAGCATCAATCATGTTTTGGGGAAATGCATTGTACACAAAAAATATTCAGTCACGCTTTATATTAGGTGTGTTTAACTATGTACTTGCATCAAAAAAAGACAATTTTGTAGTTGTACTTAGCCTATAATACAAATGCAATTTATATTATGTATGTATTGTGCTGATGTATTATAAAACATTTTTACTGCCATTGAGGTGGGATACGGGTACGGTTAGGGACAGGTTTGGTAGTATGGGTGGGTTAAGGTATAAGGGAAGTGTCAACCGTGCAATTACACATGTAATTACAGAAATTAATTACAGTTCTTACATGCAGGTTTAAAAAAAAAAAAAAAAAATATATATATATATATATATATATATATATATATATATATATATATAAGTACAGTGTAAAATGTATGTACACAATAAGTGTATTATATCAAATTATTAATTTAAATGTTAGGACATAGTGGTTAAAACACTTAATATGGCAGCTGTGGTTGCCAGAAATGTAACTTATAAATTTAATCTTAAATTTAAAATGTAATAAAATGTTTCTAATATGGATATTCCAATCTACCATGAAATACAAAAATCTGCTTTAAAGGGATAGTTCACCCAAAAATGAAAATTAGCCCATGATTTACTCACCCTCAAGCAATCCTAGGTGTATATGAGATTCTTCTTTCAGACGAATACAATCAGAGTTATATAAAAAAAATGTCCTGGCTCTTCCAAGTTTTATAATGGCATTGATGGCTTCGTTTTTGAAGTCCATAAAAGTGCATCTATCCATCATATAACTGCTCCACACGGCTATTAACGGGGGGTTAATAAAGGCCTTCTGAAGTGAAGCGATGCTCTTGTGTAAGAAAAATATCCATATTTAGAACTTTATAAAGTAAATGATCTAGCCCCCCCAGTTTTTTGGTTTGTATGATTGAAGCTAATATTAATATTTAATGGTTAGAACTAGTGCTAGGCATTCGATTAATCACGATTAATTGCAACCAAAATAAAAGTTTGTGTTTAATATATGTGTGTGTACTGTGTATAATTATTAGGTATATATAAATACACATACATGCATGTATATATTAGGCACATCGTAGGCACATCGTCGGGGTCTCAGGACCATGTGAGAGTCCATCGGCCCAAACTCTAGGTACGTTTTGTTAATTGAAAGGGCTTGTAGGTCCCCCACCCTCTTGACGGAGGTGAGCGCAGTCAGTAAGGCTATCGAGAGAGGACACTGAGCTCGACTCACTACAAAATATCAAATAAATCTCTCTGTAGGGCCTGTAAGACCACCAAGATACCCCAAGAGGGGATGAGGCACTCCATTGTCTCTGAGAATGTAACCTTTGTGCACCTCTCAGGAACCTGATAATAAGGTTGTGCTTCCCCAATGATATACCATCCACAGTGTTGTGATTTGCTGCCATCGCAGCCACGGAAACCTTTAAGGTGGAGGCAGGAAAGCACTGACCCAATGCCATATCTCCATGGGTCTTCCCCCTCACCTCAGGACCCTGACGCTGCACCCTTTGCACACAGCGCCCTAGCCTGTCTTGGATGCGTCTGTTGTAACAACAACACGTCTGGACACTTGATCTAAGGGAACTTCTGCCCATAGAAACTAAAGGTCCATCCAAGGGCTGAATGTGTGACGACACTTAAGCGTGATGGCCACGTGATGTGAGCCATGGCGCCATGCCTATCTCCGGACTCCGGCATGAAGCCAGTACTGAAGCTTTCTCATATGCGTCAACCCGAGCGGAGTTACGTAGTTACTGAGGATGTAAAAGACGTGATAGTACAGATCGAGACGTGATAGTACACGTCCTTCAGGTCTATTGTCGCAAACCAGTCCTTTTATCTGACATGTCAGCATGTGAGCATTCTGAACGAGAGCCTGTAAAGGGCTAGATTCAGTACTCATAGTACTCATTCACAGTACTCACTCAGTCGGTCTCCCGGCATGGTGAACCTTGTCCCTCCAGCAGAGATGAAGATGGGGTTCTACAGCCCGTCATTGTACCCAAGAAGGGCTGTGTAACCCCATCTTCATCTCTACTTGTTCTAAACCTTGTTCTGGAGGCCTGCTGCGGAAGAGGCGGTGACAGTGGAAGAAGCTGTGCCTCATTGCAGCTCGTCACACTTGCCTGATCCTGTGAGCATGCCTGATGCAGCAGAACATGAGGAGGCGAGGTATGCACATTCATCAAGGCTCTGTTTTGAATGTTAGATTCCTGGCCGTCGTGATAACGATAGCCATGAGCACCATGTGTGTAACCCAGGGAAGGAGAAAACTGCTTTTTTGCTGACCGTGTGGTAGCAGTCTGCCTAGTGGCATCTGGCCAAAGGCAATAAGAGCTCTCCTCCCATCCCTCCACCGGGAGTGAGGCTCGACCCCAGTCCTGGGGTGAGCAGGTCAGCGGCCTCTATTCCTCCTTTGGTCTCCTCTCTCAAGGTCTGCTTTAAAGCCTTCTGAGGGTTCTTAGTAGCCTATTGATAGGTGGGTGGTGGTCTGGAGCCTCAGACGAGTCTTCAGCCTCTGAAGATACAAGCCTGCCCTGAAACTCAACTGAAAGACGTGCGAGTGGAGGAGTGGGAGGCCCTAGGGTTACCCCTTGCTCGGCCTCAGTGCGCATCATGCCCGGATGTAGGACAAGGATGGGAAGCAGCTGAGGTTGACTCTCTTTTGAAAAAGAACAAGAATCGCGAGCACAATATGCTCATGGTCATCTTCTCACAGTGAGGATATGAACCATTCAAAAACAATAGCTGTTTCCATCCACCTATTTCCATCCCACACATTTTGGGATATCGCAGCAAAAACTGCTATATGAAAATGCCAAAATGAGCATACAATTTGCATAAATAAATGCTCTTTTGAGTCAGATAGAAAAAAAAATTATCCGATAAGAAAACATGCACATAAACTATGATGGAAACACATTTCCCAAATAAATTCCTCAATGTGCATTAAAAAAATAATGTAACTTTGCGCAATTTTTTTCATTCTGAAATGCTGTTTTGGTTCTCAAACAGCCAGCATCTGCCTCCAAAAGCAAGACAATGCGTTTATTGCGTTTCTTCTGTGCGCTCTGAGTCGCATGTAATTTATTATATGTGACAATTATTATACAGTGGCTTCTTGTAATTTTCTTAGTTGTATTTAGCGGCACTTTTTTTTGGGAAGTGACCATTTTGCTCTCTTCGAATCACTGGGTGAAAAACGTTTTTCGCGAAATGTTTTATGCAATATTTTAGTTTCCAATTTTAAAAGTTAAATTCACAACTTTGGATGGAAACATAGGTAATGGCTCAGCATAAGCACGGCCCAAACACTGAAGGCAACAATCGTGGCCGTCCAAGGGAGACATAAATCGACCACACCCAGAAGAAGAACGGCATGTTGGAATATACATAATGCACCATGTATTTGCTCTTTTAAAGGAAATTGCCTCTTCAAGATCGCCACTGAGGCACCCAGGGAACCTCTCTGCACTTAGCTGTGCCACTGTGAGAGAGACCAATGACTGTGCTGTCTTTCCAGCAGTAAGGGAGGTGAATGGATGAATGATCGTTTTCCTTTGTAGTAAGAGACTCCGAAGGACAAAGCTGAATGAGTGAAGCACGCCAGCCCTTTTTATACCTGGATGTCTGGGGAGTGGCTAGACATGCAAAATTCACTCTCCATTTCTCATTGTTTGGGGCTCCCAAGAGCGACCCCTAGTGTTGTTATTTGTCACAACGTCGAAAACATTGACAGATTGGGAACAGATAGCTATCCAATCAGTAAAAACACATGAAGTGACCAGGTGTAAACAGACCTTTAGGCATCAGACCTCAAAGAAATGTCATAAAGCTTATGGATGTAGTACCTATTCGAATTAATTTTAGTAGCTAATACTTTTTTGTGCGTCGTTGAAGGCTGCTTTCTCTCTTAAACTTGTGACTGATACAATAAGCACTTCTGAAGAAGACCTAAAGTCTGAAAGGCCTGTCTATTCAGATTAATTTCAATGCAACACTTCTTTTCAGTATTTGAAAAGTGGCCTTGGCATTGTTTGAGTTCGAGCAAATGTTCACACCAAAGCGCTTCAGGAACTGGAAATGTTAACAGTTCTGTGAAAGACTGTTCAAGACCTCAAAGATTTAGCAATGAGTTTAACCCCTCTCATGCTGCCTGAGTGTCCCTTAGAGAAAGTCCAAAGACCTGAGCCGGTAAAGTGAGGCTGAAGTTTTGACACTTAATTGCTCCTCGTAGGCATTTGTTTAATGACAGGATGAATTTTGAGCACTTCAAGACAACAGTCAAGACCACCTGCTGGCTTTACCCGTCTAACATTTGACCAATGACCCAGTTTGGTCGGTTTCACAACCTGAAAAAACATTTGATACTTCAGACAGAATGTGAAAATTATCCCTTATCTCTTCAAAGGAATTCTCAGTAGAGTCCTCTTAATCATAGTCTTTTGAGATACCATCATTTAGTCATGGTTCATTTAATGTTTTCATTACTGTTTGCTTTATAATTTTAAGAATTAGGTTTTGCAGAGATATTTATAAAGATGTCACACATTGTTTTCACTTTCTACAAATTAAAAATAAAGGTTCCAAAAGGGGTTTTCACTGCGATGCCATAAAGAAACTTTCAGTAAACAGTGATTTTTTTTTCTTAGTTATGAAGAAACATTTGAATTATCTAAAGAACATTTTTCCATTATAAAGAACCAATGGAAATGGAATGTTAAAATCGGATGTTAAAGGTTCTACCTGGACCATTTGAAGCCAATAAAAAAGCTTTATCTTTAAGAGTGGGCACAAATCCATTGTTGGGGGAACGCTTAGATATTTTAAGGTATTGTATACCATGTAATGTATGAAAATTATAGGCAGCTTTAAACAAAAGGTGATTTCAACTTGTTGTCTAATAACAAAAACTGTCTCTATTTACAGCAATAAAAGGAACACAAGCAAATAAACTAATTTCAATTTCAGTTTTGTTTTCTGTTTTGTTGAAAAGCTCAGCCATTCAACTCAGTTACACTTTATTTTAAGGTGTCACTGTTACAGTGTAATTATATATTTAAGTACTGAGTAATATTGATTAACTACATGTACTTACTATAGGGTTAGGGTAGGATTAGGGTTGGGTTGAGTGTTAGTTGCATGTAATTATGCATAATTTACTATTACTATGGTAAGTATATGTATCATAGTCAAGTCAAGTCAAGTCAACTTTATTTATATAGCGCTTTTTACAATGCAGATTGTTTCAAAGCAGCTTCACAGTGTTAAACAGGAAAATAAAGAACAGAATTTGATTCGGCTGTACAGCCGCTCTGGAGAAAACGGTGATGAAAACAGCTCATTTCAATTATCATATATATTCAAGTAATGTAGTTGATATAATTTAGTTTAGTAATTCAATTTATTTGGATATTTATTTGAAAATGTAGTGTCCCCAACTGAGCAAGCCAGAGGCGACAGTGGCAAGGAACCAAAACTCCATCAGGTGTCCTAATGGAGAAAAATAAACCTTGGGAGAAACCAGGCTCAGTCGGGGTGCCAGTTCTCCTCTGGCCAATTAACAAACAGTGTATGATTATTATTTTGGCAGCCTTACAGGTCAGAAGTCATATTAGATCGGATTATTCGAAAGATCGGAGGCATCACGCCGGGTTTATTGAGGATGGCGTGTCGATTAAACAATTATTAAATAGGAATAATCGAAATATCGGAGTCATCACACCGGAGATGGATCCATTGAGGATGCCATGTTGATGAGCAATTTCAGAGGGTAGACTAATTGACACGGTCTCTACAGACACTTCAGGGATGCGTTGGTAATGTCTGGGCGCTGGTCCACCATCTGATCTGGATACGGCCCGGATCCGGCTGACTGCAGTAAACCTCGGGATAAACAGAGAGACTAACATTAGCGTAGATGCCATTCCTCTTATGATGTAACGAGTACATCAGGTGTTATGGGAAGTGTTCCCGGTTCCGGCTGACCTAGTTAATGCAGCCTAACAATTTGAATAAAATATTAATTAAAAATGTTTTATGTGTATGCCATAGTAAAGAGATGCGTTTTTAGTCTAGATTTAAACTGACAGAGTGTGTCTGCTTCCCGATTAATGCTAGGAAGGCTGTTCCAGAGTTTGGGTGCTAAATAGGAAAAGGATCGACCGCCTGATATTTTGATATTCTAGGTATTATCAACTGGCCAGAGTTTTGAGACCGCAATAGACGTAATGGAGTATAATGCGTTAAGAGCTCGCTCAAGTACTGGGGAGCTAAACAATTTAGTGCTTTGTAATTAGCAAGATTTTAAAATGTATGCGATGTTTAATAGGGAGCCAGTGCAGTGTTGACAGAACCGGGCTAATATGGTCATACTTCCTGGTTCTAGTAAGAACTCGAGCTGCTGCGTTTTGGACCAGCTGCAGTTTATTTATTAAGCGAGCGGGGCAACCACCCAGTAGAGCATTACAATAATCTAGCCTTGAGGTCATGAACGCATGAACAGTTAGTTCAGCATTTTGCATTGAAAGCATATGCTGTAATTTAGATATATTTTTAAGATGGTAGAATGCAGTTTTACAGATGCTAGAAACGTGGCTTTCAAATGAGAGATTGGTATCAAAGAGCACACCCAGGTTCCTAACTGACGACGAGGACTTGACAGAGCAGCCATCAAGTGTTAGACAGTATTCTAGGTTACTACATGTGGAGTTTTTTTGTCCAATAATTAAAAATTCCGTTTTTTCTGAATTAAGTTGCAGGAAATTACTAGTCATCCAATTTTTTATATCAGCTATGCATTCCGTTAATCTTGTGAATTGGTAAGTTTCGTCAGGGCGTGAAGAAATATAGAGCTGAGTATCGTCAGCATAACAATGAAAACTAACGCCATGCTTCCTAATGATTTCTCCCAGTGGTAGCATGTACAGGGTGAAAAGCAACGGTCCTAGCACTGAGCCCTGCGGTACTCCATACTGAACTTGTGATCGGTGTGACATCTCTTTATTTACTGCTACAAACTGATAACGGTCAGATAAGTATGATTTAAACCATGCCAATGCAATTCCACTAATGCCAACATAATTTTCGAGTCTATTCAAAAGAATGTTGTGGTCGATGGTATCGAATGCAGCGCTAAGATCGAGTAACACTAACAGAGAGATACAACCACGATCGGATGATAAGAGTAAATCATTTGTAACTCTAATGAGAGCAGTCTCAGTACTATGATGTGGTCATATGTAACAAGGACACTGTAAAATAAAGTGTTACCAAAGGATCATAACCCTGATGTTACCAATTCTGTAGTATTTATTATTATTGTTATATAAATATATTAAAGGAACACTCCACTTTTTTTTGAAAATAGAGAGTTAAAAAGTTGAGATTTACCGTTTTCGAATCCATTCAGCTGATCTCCGGATCTGGCGGTAGCACTTTTAGTATAGCTTAGCATAGATCATTGAATCTGATTAGACCGTTAGCATCTCGGTCAAAAATGACCAAAGACTTTAAATAGTTTTCCTATTTAAAACTTGACTCTTCTGTAGTTACAGTGTGTACTAAGATCGACGGAAAATGAAAAGTTGTTATTTTTTTAGACCGATATGGCTAGGGACTATACTCTCATTCCTGCGTAATAATCAAGGAACTTTGCTGCCGTACCATGGGTGCAGCGGTGCAATGATATTACGCAGCGCCTGAAAATAGGCAAACTTCTGTCAACATAACCAACGTGACAAACTGCTTGCACAGGGAGCGTGCTAGGGACTATTTTCAGGCATTGCGTAATAGCATTGCGCTGCTGCACCCATGGTACGGCAGCAAAGTATCAAAAGTCTTTGGTCATTTTTGAGCGAGATGCTAGCGGTCTAATTAGATTCAAAGATCTATGCTAAGCTATGCTAAAAGTGCTACCGCCAGACACGGAGATCGGCTGAATGGATTCAAAAACGGTCAAACTCAACTGTTTTCACTGTTTGGAAAATGAGCCTATTTTCAAAAAAAAATTAGTTTATTTAATGTTTATTTGCAGGGTTTTAAACTGCTGATATATCCAAATGTTGGTAACAGGGTTGCAAAAATCATTTATAATGAAATTGTATATTTATAATATTTTAAAATACAGTTTTCACACCTCTCACTGAACATTTGTTGAATTAATAATTTCAGGCTATTTTTGTGGAAAGTACCTTTATACAGTATATAGGTACTTTCCATACAAAAAAAGGCCTGAAATTATAATATACCAAACGCAGATCATCTAGGTTTACCAGCGCTTCTTTGGAAGTTCCCTGACCTGATAACTGTAAAAACTGAACACATGGATTGGCTTCCACAAGGCATATCTTTGTCTCTACACATAAAGTCAGACCCACTCCACCTGTCTTTTTTTCTTCTCATTTCTTCTCTTCTCTGTGGCTGTCAGGAGCAGTAGTCTGGATGTGGGAAATGTCAGTCCCAGACTCTGAAGAGTGGTGTTGTGAAGTGGCAGTGAATCACTCCGAATGAGGAAGCAGTCCATGCCATTCAGAGTAAGTGTGTGAGCTGCGTTTGACAGTGTCCAAGGATCCAAAAAGCCAAGTGAGAAGTGACGAGCCACTGCACAGGCTGTCGTTGTTGTTGTTGCTTTATGTGGGACCTTTGTGTCTTCCATGGTCAGACCCATATTTTAAATATCCCCCTGTGACCTTTCCCACTGTTCTGTTTACTCGCAGTATAGACGATATGGAGTCTGAAGACCACGGTTATACAGGTCTATTCTTTTTTGATGCAGTCAAAACCTGTATGACTTTCTTTCTGTGGACCTCAAAAGAAGGTGATCTTTTAAAAGTGTATACTGACCAGAGGCTGTCAAGCCCTGAAAAGAATAAAAGCACCACACATGTATCATTTATAGTAGTATAAATGCCTTGTGCGGTATGTTACTAAGTCATCTGACGGCAAACTATATACAGTAGCTCTCTCACTTGCACATACGAATGGTGTAAAAATGTGTTATGCAACAGCTGATATCAAGATTTTCACCAAATAATGACTAAAGGCCCTTTCACACAAGAATAACTGTAATGATGACTATATTAGTGTCCACACCAACACAAGATATCGTTCGGTTTATTCTTCTGTGCACTCTGCAGTTTTGATGTCTGCCGTTTTAAATGTTTGGGCTCGTTAAAACAGGGTGGATTCTGATTGGCTATCAATGTTTTTATCTTTCATCAGCTGGAAAACATCGTTCTGAAAGTGATTTTCTATGATATCGTTTCCCTGTGCCGTTATCATTACTTTGATAACGTTTTTATCTTCATCGCTATCGTTCTTGGTGTGAACGGGCCTTTAGACACACAGACCTATCTTCCAAAAAGACAAATTTTTATGGTAATTTTATGGTGTGTTTTTGGCAGATGTTTTATTTTGTTCTGTTTTCAGTTTTGAAAATACCAAAATGAGCATAAATTCTTTACCGTCAATACCGTCAGGTGATTTATATATAGCATGTATGTATATATATATATATATATATATATATATATATATATATATATATATATATATATCGATCAGGCATAACATTATGACCTAATATTGTGTTGGTCCCCCTTTTGCTGCCAAAACAGCCCTGACCCGTCGAGGCATGGACTCCACTGACCCCTGAAGGTGTGCTGTAGTATCTGGCACCAATATGTTAGCAGCAGATCCTTTAAGTCCTGTAAGTTGCGAGGTGGGGCCTCCATGGATCGGACTTGTTTGTTCAGCACATCCCACAGATGCTCGATTGGATTGAGATCTGGGGAATTTGGAGGCCAAGTCAACACCTCAAACTCGTTGTTGTGCTCCTCAAACCATTCCTGAACCATTTTTGCTTTGTGGCAGGGCGCATTATCCTGCTGAAAGAGGCCACAGCCACCAGGAAATACCGTTTCCATGAAAGGGTGTACATGGTCTGCAACAATGCTTAGGTAGGTGGTACGTGTCAAAGTAACATCCACATGGATGGCCAGGCCAGCTATGCAGCCCCATACGCAACAAACTGTGATGCACTGTGTATTCTGACACCTTTCTATCAGAACCAGCATTAACTTCTTGAGCAATTTGAGCTACAGTAGCTCGTCTGTTTGGTCTCGCCTGCCTTCGCTCCCCACGTGCATCAATGAGCCTTAGCCGCCCATGACCCTGTCACCGGTTCACCACTGTTCCTTCCTTGGAGCACTTTTGATAGATACTGACCACTGCAGACCGGGAACACCCCACAAGAGCTGCAGTTTTGGAGATGCTCTGACCCAGTCGTCTAGCCATCACAGTTTGGCCCTTGTCAAACTCGCTCAAATCCTTACGCTTGCCCATTTTTCCTGCTTCTAACACATCAACTTTGAGGACAAAATGTTCACTTGCTGCCTAATATATCCCACCCACTAACAGGTGCCGTGATGAAGAGACAATCAGTGTTATTCACTTCACCAGTCATAATGTTATACCTGATCATTGTATATTTCAGTGTATAATTTCCACTTGTATGCTAATTTGCATGTTTTGCTAGGTACGTTTGCTCTGGGATACTTGAATTTGGGGTAATTTTTTAATGCAAGACATTTATATGCCCTGTTTTTTTATTTAATTGACAATTAAGTGACAGTTTTGACTTTTGCATTGTTATAAAAATTCTATTTCAAAAACAAACTGTTCTTTTTAACATTCTATTCATCAAAGAATCCTGAAAAAAATCACAGTTTCCACAAAGATATGATACCGCACAACTGTTTTCAATATTGATAATCAGAAATGTTTCTTGAGCAATAAATCAGCATATTAGAATGATTTCTGAAGGATCATGTGACTCTGAAGACTGGAGTAACGATGCTGAAAATTCAGCTTTGCATCACAGGAATAGATTACATTTTAAAACACTTTAAATGTTAAAAATGTTTACTGTTTTTACTGTATTTTTGAACAGCCTTAATGAACATGAGACTTCTTTCAAAAACATAAAATCGAACCAACCCCAAACTTTTATATTCACTTCATGTTTAATTACTTCACTTATATTTCAAATGATTATATTTTAAATGTAATTTTATGTTGGCTACCTGATATAGTCTTTGTCCATTTTCCGGAGGTTGCACCTAATCCAGACTTTCTAACCAGCACCTCCATTTTGTAGAGGTAAACCCTGTTTCCAGGGGTTAAAATAATCCCCACCATTTACAAACCATTAAAAACTTTCCCTTCGGGGGGTAAGTGTAAAGTTCCTGTCAGTTCCAGCAGGGAGCACTGTGTGTCTGATCAAAACGAGCACGCCAGATTAACCCTACAGTATCACACTGGATAAATACAGACTCATCCAAAATGTGCAAGAGAATTTGAGTGAGTGTGTCTAGATTATGTGGCATTTAACTCTTTTTCTGAAATGTAATATGTATTATCTTGAGGGCTTAGCAGACTAGTTCACATAAGTGAGGGAAGAGCTGCATGAGTGGGGCATGGTATATGTTTCCTTCACCCCTCGACAGCAGTGGGGCAGATTGATGGGGCCTTCAGGTGGGACGGTGGCTGGATGAGAGGTCCAGATGGCTCATTACCACTGACAGCAGTTTATTTTATCCCTTACGCTCGCTAAAAGGTCACACTGTCCGGCAGCTCTCAGCTTAGAGAGTTCTGCCCATCAGATCAGCTCTGGCAGAGGGCAGCGTTACTCGAGACTGCATGGGTCACAGGTTGGTTGGATCATATGTTGTCTCATAAGCACATTTGTAACAAAATATTTACCAATAAGAGAGATGTTTATGGATATGAGGCAGCCGTAAATAAAAAGAAAAATAAGCTGCTTATGTTTATGTGCCAGCAGCCATATCACCCTGTAGCCCAAGACTGGTTTCCCACTGAAGCTAAGCAGGGCTGAGCCTGGTCAGTACCTGGATGGGAGACCAACTGGGAAAACTAGGTAGCTGCTGGTAGAGGTGTTAGTGAGGCCAGCAGGGGGCGCTCATTCTGTTGTCTGTGTGGGTCCTAACGCCCCAGTATAGTGATGGGGACACTTTACTGTAACAAGCACTGTCCTTCGGCTGAGACATTAAACCGAGGTCCTGACTCTCTGTGGTCATTAAAAATCCCAGGATGTCCTTCGATAAAGAGTAGGGGTGTAACCCCGGCATCCTGGCCAAATTTGCCCAGTGGCCTCTGTCCATCATGGCCTCCTAATAATCCCCATATATGAAAATTATAATATTATAATAATTTAATTGGCTTTAATGTTTGTCAAAAATCAAAGGAACACATTTTGAATACTGTTCCAAAGTTTGGTGTCAGTCAAATTTGTATTTTTAATTCATTTACTATTACTATTATTGTAAAAATGAATTAATATTTTTATTCAGCAAATTCTAAATTCAGCAAAAATGACAGTAAAGACATGTATTATGTCACAACATATTTCCATTTCAAATAAATGCTGTTTTTAACTCTATTCATCAAAGAATCCTGAATAAAATGTAAGTGTCTCATGGTTTCAGCTTTGCATCACAAGAATGTTACATTTTTAAATATATTCAAAAATAGTTGGAACACTGCTATTTTAGTTTGTATAATATTTTAAAATTTTACAGTTTTTGTTTATTTTTGATCAAATAAAAGCATAAGAGGTGAGCCTAAGACTTGCAAAAACATGAACAAATCTTACCGAACTTAAACTTTTGAACAGTATAGAGTAAAAGAAAATTATGTGATTTTTGCACATACACAAATTTATAGAAATAGGTATTATTAAACTATTATTATTAAATTCATGATAATAGCTTCTTTAAATTACACTTTATGGTCCAATTCTTACTATTAACTAACTATAAACTACGACTTTTGCCTCATTAAACTCCTAAATACTGCTTATTAATAGTTTAGATTATTGGTTTAGGTATTGGGTGGATTAAGGGATGTAGAATATGGTCTTGCAGAATAAGGCATTAATATGTGCTTTATAAGTACTAATAAACAGCCAATATCCTAGTAGTATGTAAGCAACTAGTTAATATTGGACCCTAAACTAAAAACACTTTGCTGAAATTGATATAATACTATCATTCAAGCATTATTGATTTTAATGTTTATCATACGAGCAGTTCTAACGGAATTGGTCTTTGAAGAAAAATAGATCATTGGAAATATTATATAATCATTGACACGTGAATAGAAAAGGGAATATGCTACATGTATGAGACACATTCAAAAATGTCTGTCTAAAACCCCCAGTGCATTACTAACAGCGTTGTGATTTCTTATGGCCCTGAAGCAAAATAGCATGACTAGGTGACATTAAACTAACTTTGCATGCTGCCATTTCTATAGATCACTCCACTCATATATAGTGAAACATCGCAAGCAGAAACCGGCCTTCATCATTTTCGCTCTTCCATCTCGTGGATGTTTTTTTTCTTCTTCTTTCTGTTAAAGGAAGAGAGAACATAGCGAGTCTCTCCTCTGATCCATCCACACAAGCATTAATGAGCTCGCTCCCAGTCTGTTCCAAAAACCAGCACCTCTATAGAGCTCAGCAGTCAGTCCACGCCAGAAAAATTAGGATCGGTAGAAATGTTTGCCTCGTCTTTTTTTCTTTTCTTCTTTCCCCTCTTCCCTCGGTCTATGATTAATCTCACTGCCCCAACGAAAAACACTGTCATTATCAATTCCCTGGATCCAGCGGCTGGAATTCTTTGATTCTTGTCTTCAAAGACCTGCTTCTATTTGGTCATTATTTCTGCCAGAGAACTTTCTCCCACTCGGCACAAACAGATGATGCCTGGAATGAAAGGCTGGCAGATATAAAGCGCTGCCTTTCGAACTGCTGCCGAATAATTGATGTTTCTCAATAGAGTTGAGATTGCATCTGTATACACTCATAATGCACATGTCATTGTCAAATGTGCAAACATAGAGGTGGCGATGATCTGTTCTCCTGTTGTTTCAAATGCTGCTTTGGAAGAATTATTCAGATTTTTGTTTGCTATTTCACACACTGTAAAAAAAATTAAAATAAGTGTTGCTGCCTTAAATTGAGTACAATCAACTGGGATGTTTAAGTCATTGCAACTTAAATTACATTAAACTGACTTAAAATAATGAGTTGAATCTTGCATAACTTAAAAAAAATACACTCTGCTTATTACACACACAGGGCAGCAAGGCACACAAACATTTTTAAATATTAAAAATAAAAGGATTCCTCTCTGCAGAAGCGTTCAGTCTTTCCGCTCACAAATTCCGTCATGTACAGTCAAACTAAAAATTATTCAGACACCAAATATTCTTTTTTACTAGTGGGTACAGGACACTATAGTTCAGTTATGCCTACGTCTAGCGTGACCTTTTCGACATGATTGCGCAATCATTGGCACGTCGCAGCGCAAGATGAGCTATTTAGGTTAAAAAGTATATTCATTTTATTTATTTTTTTAAAATGACAGATGGTTTCACTAGATAAGACCCTATTCCTCGTCTGGGATCGCGCAGAGCCTCTGAAGCCTTTGGAAGCGCTTTGAAACTGCATTGATTTGGACCTTCAACATTTTGGTTGCCATGGAAGTCTGTGATAGGGAGAAAAATCCTGGAATGTTTTCCTCAAAAAACTTAATTTCTTTTCGACTAAAGAAAGAAAGACATGAACATCTCGGTGAGTAAAATATCAGGGAATTTTCATTTTGAAGTGAACTAATCCTTTACATGCAGTCTTAAATGAACGTAAAGAGTTGTGAGAAAATGGGATGTGTGTCAGATCCGGGTCATGTGCGTCAGGTCTTAAAGGGACAGCAGCCTGTGAAGTGAAGGCTGTGAAGTGTTTGTTTCTGTATATATCCTACCTGTTATACCTACCTGGAAATCTTAACGCACTGTTTACAAGGTCATATGGGTCAAAACAACAAAAACAAAAACCTTTTGTGCATTTTGAAAAGGGCAAGTAAAAATCTGAACTGGTCTGACTTTTTCCAATAGAAAAAAAAAATGAGCCCTGATACATTGAAGGGCAGGAAAATATGACATTTATTACAATGGGTTCATGTGAAGATTAGTTATTTTTTATTCGATTAACAGCACTAAGAAGAATACATTTATATTTAATTCATACAGTGAAGACTATGAAATATTTTATTTATACATTTGATTATTACATTTCTGCACTAATTCTAACTGTTAAATAACCTATTGTACATGAAGCACTTAATCTGTTTAAAGGGGTGATGAATTGAGAAATCAACTTTCCCTTGAGCCTTTGATATATAAAAGGTCATGGTAATATAAGAATATCCTGTAAATTTCAGAGCTGAAAACTTCCTTGTTAGTCAAAAAAAGCTTTTATTGACACCAGGCCCAGAAAACGCTCGATCTCAGAATATGTCGACCCTTGACGTCATCGTATGCTGAACTGCCGCCTCAACAGATAAATATGTACGCCTGCTTCTGTAGCCCCGCCCACCAACTCGTGGAGCTAAACGGATCGCACTACCGAGCTATAAACATGCCGAAGAGAGTAAGATATTGCGCTGTGCCTGGTTGTGGAAGAACACAGTCCCTGCATAAGCTTCCTTCGGATTCTAATATTAGAAATGAGTGGTTGAACTTTATTTTTAATGAAGTTTCAGCTCACGTGCGTAAGACATTGCCCGTTTGTTTGCTTCATTTCACCGCGGAACCGTTTGTAAACAAGACACAGGTTGAGACTGGATTTGCAGACATATTGAGATTAAAACACAATGCTGTGCCGTCTATATTGGATCCGACAGGAATGGTGCAACACACTTATGTGAGTAATGTTTTTTATATGTGATAGTATTGCATTGTTACAGATCGTTTTCGGTTACACTATAATATAAAATTAGAAAAAACAGATACATTAGAAATAAACCTAATTAAGGATAACTTACCAAGCTGTCACAGGCTGTAATATCCTTTCTATTTGAGGTGTTCTTGTATTGTATGGGCGAATCATGACGGTTGCCGTTTTTCCACATTGGACGTTTTCAAAAGAATTCCCCACGTGTACTGACGGGGGAGTCGAAACTCATTATTATATGCAAAACTGTTATCCAATCATAGCAGTGGGCGTTCAGTTCAGTGCGGAACACCCATAAGAACCCAACGCTCAGGAGAGAGGCTCCAAACCAAGGCAGAAATGAACTATAATGTGATTATAAATCATTATTGTGAAATAAAATGTCTCATAACATGAAATAAGAATTTGGTCATATCACCCACCCCTATGATCTCTTATATTATTTGTATAGCTTTCACTCGATTACATTTGTATGTACTGGATCTTGTCATGTTAAATACATGTGCACGTTATTTAATTGTGAGAATTGTGGAGTTTTAAACCGCCAGCGACCTGAACTCATTCATTTTCAGTGAAAGCTGTCAACTTGTGGCAACAGTAACTCGTTCATGCGGCATTGATGCAACAACTGCCAAAGTGAGTAAAGAGTTCCTGTGAGTTATTACAGTCTAGTGGTGGCAAGATGGAAAAGTTATTCCATTAAATTTTTACATGATATGAAACAACATTAGAGGAATTATCTGGGTTCAATAAGTTCAGATCAATCAACAGCATTTGTGCTGTAACGTTTATTACCACAAAAGAAAAATAAAATATTTGACTGAAAATGATTAGATGATAAGTTCTCTTAAAAAAATGTCAAAAAGGTTACAGTGGAGGCACTTACAATGAAGTGAATGAGGCCATTTTAGAGGATTTAAAAGAACAACTTGTGTATTATTTGGGCTGTAAAAGCCAAGTGGAAAAACGTGCAAAACTCCAAAAAAATGTACCTATACAACATCAGTGGTGAGTGGTGGTGTTTTAAAATGAGGAGGAAAGAATTTCCTGGTTAAATAAACATTACAAAAAAATAAATAAATAGAGACCAAGTATAAATGTCATCAAGTTAGTGTTTTTACATTTATTCCAAAATAATAATTAAAGGCAGTAACAATTTAAACAATATATATTATTTGTGAACTAATGTTCAGCTTTTTTTAGCATGTCATCAAGCTTGTATATACTGGTCACAGACACGAAGATGTACCTTTACATATGTTACGTGGACTTACCATAGTAATGACAGTAAATTATGCATAATTACATGCAACTAACTCTAACTCTAACCAAACCTTAACCCTATAGTAAGTACATGTAGTTAATCAATATTACTCAGTACTTAACTCTATAATTACACTGTAACAATGACACCTTAAAATAAAGTGTAAACTAATTTAATTACAAAATAAATGTAACTGTAATCTGTTACAGTTACTGAGAAAAAAAATGTGTAATTAAATTACAGTTACTTATGAAAATGTTAACGATTACAAAGGGGGTTACATCTGAATATTTAGCTACGATATGTTGAATAATATTAATTTATGCTTTGCCTGTTTTTGATGTGCACGATGCCTCCTGCCATTTATAGGCTGTTTCGTAAAGCGATGCTATAATTCTGATGCTTTTGATTGGCTCTCTTGTTTGAATTTGCAGCATCTGCCAATTACATCAATCCACATCGCCGCTGAAAGCTTTAGGCTACAACCTGTCTGAGAGTTGCCACCATGAGTGATACAAATGCATTCAAGTGCTGGAAATTAAAAATCCAGAAATCAGGAAAGTGCGCAGATATAACAGTTCAGTGCAAAATATGTTTGCCAACTATTAAAATGCGGCATTGAAGGTTTCAGTGTTGAACCTGAGGAAGCATCCACAGGTATGAAACAGTCATAAACTCCCGTCTGGCACACTATGCTACTAATGTGTGTTTAAGACGTATTTTAGCTCTGTATTGCTTGGTTCATGTCCAGTGGTTTATTTAATGATGTTAAACTCCATTCATAGTCTGCTGCTAAAGACGTCTTTACCAGCCACACTTCTATTTATGAACCCTTTGACAGAAAATAGCTAATGTTTTTCCTCCTTGAATAAAGTTGCACCATGTCAGATCTAATATTACAGTTATTTCAACATTGTAGCATAATAACCACACACAGAATAGGACACATGCTTATTTCTATAACTGTTTTATTTCCTATTTGGGTTTATGTATATGCTTTATTTTTCCCAAGGTATTGTTAGATGCAAGTGTTTCTAGTCATACAGTATCATAGCTGTTAAACTATTTCTTGTTATGATGATTTTAAATCTGTAGTTAACCTCAGTAATCAAATGTAATCAGTTACATTACTTTAATAAAGTCATTTAAATAGTTACACTACTTTTAAATAGGGTAACTTGTAATCTGTAACCTATTACATTTCCAAAATAACCTTCCCAACACTGCCCAAATTTATCTCTCACTAAAACCCCCACAGTCATCATGTTTTCAGGCCATTTCAAGTTTGATTTTGATGTGACATAAAGCGGTGATATCTATATCTATAATATATCTGAGTTGTTTACTTACTTTTTAATAAGTCTTCCCATTAATGCCATTGTCTTCATTCAAGCCGATTTCAGAACGCGTCCGAAAACAAGAGGCGGGATTTATCACACGAACCAATCATAACCGATCATATCCAATCATAGTGCGATCGAGGCATTGCCTCCTCTCACGTGACTTTCCCCCCATTCATTCTCAATTACCCCCCACTAAACCTGGCGCACGCTTTAGGGGGCTCTGTTATAAGTCAATGGGGACAGAGGAGGCGCGCCTCCCGCTGTAACTTCACTTGCGGGTGTCGCTGTTTGGACAGTGTTACTGTCACAGTCATGTTTTGTTTGTTTTGGTTTTCACACGTTCCGTATTCCCACCACTCATCACCATGGACACTAACTATCATCACAGCTGTTTTGTCTTTGTGTTAATCATCTCCATGTATTTAGTTCCTGCTTTTGCTCTGTCCTGTGTTCGGTGTTGTCTGTGCTATGTGCACACTGTTTCGCATGTTGGCTGATATCTTGGAATCCTTTATTAAACATTGTTATACCTTCTAATCATCTTTGTCTTCATTAGAGCAGAAGCGAGTTAGCATTTTAGCACTTCCGGTTCCAATTATCCCGAAGTCAATGGGTTTTTTGAATGGGGTTTTGGTTAAATGGCTGAAATAAGGTCTGTGGTGAACACAAGCTCAAGATACTTTCACGTTTTATTCTACGACATAAAATACATCAGTATTACCCCACTGATTTTTTGAAGCTGTTACGTGTCTTGAAAAAGGCGGTTGCTAACAAGTGGCTAAATGGGACAACAGAGGCTGTCGGGGAGATTAAACATCATCACGCCGAACGGGTACGCTCGGTCCGCTTTTAAAGCCTGGTTATGCTATTAAATTGTGCTCTTATAAACTAGTCTAAGATAATAAAAAAAAAAGTCTAAGATTTTTAGATAAAAACTGGAAGAGTTGTCGGAAGCTTAGTGATGGTGATGTTGAATTCGTGGGACTGTGGTGTAGTCCGTGGTGTAGTCCTTTTTACTTTGGGTGACTGCATTTAGGCTTCAAAATTCATAAACGTTCATCTGTGAAAATGATCTTGATCGACAAAACGTGCAAGTATCATAAACCTTTGTTGATCACAGACCATGTTTTTAGCGATAATCCAAAAGCCTATGGGAAAATCCTATTGGGTTTTTCTCGAGGGAACCATTGTGATGCTAACTACCGGTTGGCCTACAAACTGACGTCATACCTGCACCACTCTATACATACAACAACCAACATAAAAGGTTTCTAGAGTCACATTTATCTGCTTCTGCTAAAACTGAATGCTTTTTTTAGCAACACTCTAGCATCGCAAAATGTCCAAGAAGCAAAAAAATGGCTGCATCCAAAAATGCACATTTCCCTGGAAAACAGTATGTGAAAAGAGTAGTATGTTTGAACTTACAGTATGTGTAAAGCAGTATGAGAAAAGTACCCGGACTTACTTTCGTCAAGATTCTGAAGTTTGTATCTGATGAACACGGGAGGCCACGGGAGAGGAGAACATGTGAGACAACATGACAAATATGTCCGTATTTCATTCTTACTATATAGAACATACTTTTTTTTAAATGGTTGCAAAGTAATTAGACTACTTATTTAAAAGAAGTTCAGATTTCGGATGCAGCCATAATCATTTTGCAGGTTTGTCAGCTCAGGCACTTTTTTTGGTGACACTTTATTTTACAGTGTCCTTTTTACACATGTAACGTAGTTTCTATAGTAATTAAATTATGCATAATTACATGCAGTAAACCAAAAACCAAACTAAACCAAACCCTAATCCTAACCCTGTTACATAACACCTTAAAATAAAGTGTAACCCTTATTACAGTGTAATTATACACTATTTCATGCATTCTGACTTATGTACACAGTTAAAGAGTTGGATTCTCATGCTAAACATGGCCAACATTTCAAAAAGCTAGTTGGATGTGTGACGGAATATTTCTGTGGCAAATACACTGGATTCGTATAAGTTTCGGAAAGTTTTTTTCAGAGTATGGCCCTGTATGGCGTCATAAAGAGCGGAATTCCTTGTATGGACACTTCCTGGATGAGCACGTGCATGCACACACACACACACACACACACACACATACACACACACATCAACCAGAGTGAGAGCCGTCGGCAGCGCTGTCATTTTGTTTTTAGACCACGAAATCAACAATGTCACTAAAGTGTGTTTTTGGTTGTGAGGGAAAGATAACCTTGTTCAGCTTCCCAAATAACCCAGCGTTAAGGAAACTGTGGATGCAGATCGTTTGCAACTGAAAGATGGAGAGGTCCCAGAGTCAGATAAAAGATCCCGGTCACGAGTCGAAACCTCAGGCGGTGAGTGAAACTGCTTCAAATGTCTGTGTTTTATTGGCAATTGGCGTGTAAGTGCATTATAATGTCAACAACACGACATTAGTTACAGGGTAAGTATGAATCTACGGGCTGTAAATTAAAGTGGTGTTTGTTACTTACTTACCCTGTAACTACACGAAACAAGAGGGGAACAAACACCACTTTAATCTACAGGAGCAGATTCACACTTACCTGTAAATTAAAGTGGTGTTTGTTCCCCTCTTGTTTCGTGTAGTTACAGGGTAGGTTTGAATCTATGGGCTGTAAATTAAAGTGGTGTTTGTTCCTCTCTTGTTTCATGCAGTTACAGGTAAGTATGAATCTATGGGCTGTAAATTAAAGTGGTGTTTGTTCCCCTCTTGTTTCGTGTAGCTACAGGGTAAGTATGAATCTATGGGCTGTAAATTAAAGTGGTGTTTGTTCCTCTCTTGTTTCATGCAGTTACAGGGTAAGTATGAATCTACGGGCTGTAAATTAAAGTGGTGTTTGTTCCCCTCTTGTTTCGTGTAGTTACAGGTTAAGTACAATAAAAAAACACATACAAAATCTGATATCACTCTGAAACATTTATTTGAAAAACAACTTAATTCAAAACAGATTTATGACACTTCTTGAGACTATGACACTTCATTTTTTCAATAAACTTTTCATTTCGAATACTAACATCCTGACAGAAAGAGGCATGTTTTGTACCTTTTTTGTTTCTCTTGCTTGGCTTCTCCTCCTCTTGTTCCTCTTCTTCTTTTTCATTATTTCCACTGATGAATCTTATGATATCAGTTTGTGTATATGTTTTTATTGTACTTACCCTGTAACTACACGAAACAAGAGGGGAACAAACACCACTTTAATCTACAGGAGCAGATTCATACTTACCCTGTAACTACACGAAACAAGAAGGGAACAAACACCACTTTAATCTACAGGAGCAGATTCACACTTACCCTGTAACTACATGAAACAAGAGGGGAACAAACACCACTTTAATCTACAGGAGCAGATTCATACTTACCCTGTAACTACACGAAACAAGAGGGGAACAAACACCACTTTAATCTACAGGAGCAGATTCATACTTACCCTGTAACTACACGAAAAAATGGGGGGAACAAACACCACTTTAATCTACAGGAGCAGATTCACAATTACCCTGTAACTACACGAAACAAGAGGGGAACAAACACCACTTTAATCTACAGGAGCAGATTCACACTTACCCTGTAACTACATGAAACAAGAGGGGAACAAACACCACTTTAATCTACAGGAATTTTCCTGATAGTTAGCCCTTTATTCCCAAAATATTACATATAGTTCCATTATACCTACACATACTTACTTTATAGTTACACTATAATTACTGAAAGTTACGCTGTAAATTCGCTTTACTTACGCAGTACTTTCCGGGCTGTAATCTAAAGCGTTATCAGATGCAATTCTTCTCTAAAGGTACTCAAGATTAACATGAGATTGGCAGAAACTGTGTGTGTTATGTACCCTTTAAGTACTGAGTAATAATAATTAACTACAGTACATGTACTTACTATAGGGTTATGTTTGGGATTAAGATGTGGTTTAGTTGCATGTAATTATGCACAATTTATAGTAATTACTATAGAAACATGTAACAAGGACACTGTAAAATAAAGTGTTACGTTATTAAGGTAATCAATATATTGCTACGAGTGCTGTCAGTTGAGCTTGACTTGTATTGAGCCCTGCATATAATTATGCGTTGAATACATAAGTATTGTATGTATGTTGCATGTATGTCAAATAATAGTTGCTCCTTTCCCCCCCCTGCTATCCACACCATAGCTACCACACCAGCACCTTATCATCATGATGGCCGTTTTTGCAGGTGAGCACCTCTGAAATTTCCTTCAGAAATTTGGAAATCATAGTTTTCATGACACATTTCCACATAAATATTGCATAATATGGCATAATTGCTTCTTTAAACTTGGATTTGGATTTTATAATGATCATAAAAGACTGATGACTTTACAATAATGTTAATTTGTTTTTCAGCTTTGTTTATTCAAATCAGAGCCTTTCTTCTTTGACACTTTTGCAATTAGCAAAAGAAAACACCCTCTCTCTTTTTTCCAGATCAATTGAAGCTTTGAAAGCACAAAAGCAGTATTGAGAAACCTATCAGTGCCAAAGAGATTTTACTGCAGAAATTAGCCACAGGCATTTTGGATTTGTGCACTGCATTATAGCATAACCCCTCCCTCCTTTTCTCACTTCTTTTTCTTTCTTTATTCTCTTTTTTTTTTTTTTTTTTGCACGGTTCAAACGTTCTG
The DNA here is from genome assembly GCA_039654625.1 of Rhinogobio ventralis. NCBI lineage: Eukaryota > Metazoa > Chordata > Actinopteri > Cypriniformes > Gobionidae > Rhinogobio > Rhinogobio ventralis. The sequence continues at coordinate 8,441,249 of CM077198.1, forward strand.
GATGGCTGCTGTCTAAGAGCAGGAGGAAGAAACAAGTGATATGCAGAATCTACAGGGAATATAAAGGGGAAAATTAATGACTCAAGAACTCTTTCAATCAAACTCCTTTAGTTTTGAAAAGAACAATAGCACCAAACCATGAAAGGTTCATGAATATATAAAACAAAAGGGTTGGATTAGTCAGGAAATTACTTTCTGAAATTATATAATCTTGAAGCTAAGGTCATTTTTTTTTAATGATAAAATTCTCTCCTCTTTGCTATTTTAATGTGCACTTTATTATGACACTTTGTTTGTTTGACCAGCCTTGGCTCAAACAATAATGTGAATTACTAATTGTTTGACCATTTTTTCAAACAGGTTTCTGATGGTTTGTTTTGTTGTTTGTTTATTTATTTATTTATTGTGCTGGCTATTGAACGCAGTATATAAAAATAGCTATTCAGGCTATTTAAAGAACAAAAAGTGTGAGAAATTATTTTATCCATCAGGAGTTAGTCTACTCATTAAATATCCAATTTCACACAAGAGGTATAAAAAAGTTAAATAATGACAGAATGACCAAAAGATTTCTCAATCTCTCAGTAGCTGTTTCCATCCACCTATTTTTATGCAAATGTTGGGATATCGCATAAAAAAACGCTGGATGGAAACGCTAAGATGTGCATACATTCTAAAAATGCGCTTAAAAAATTGAGACAGATATTTTTTTTGCCGATAAGAAGACATGCACATAAACTACGATGGAAACACATTTACAAAATAAATCTCTCAATGCACAAAAAAATAAAGGTAACACTTTATAATAACTGCACACTATGAAGCATTAGTTAAGCATTAGTAAATAGTCAAATCATAGGAAATTAGTGAAAAGTCTATTAAGAATTGCCCCGCCTCAAAAACCTTTTGCCCCGCATGTTTTTTTTAAATTTATTTATTTTTTTGCTTTGGCAAAATGGTACTCAAACCAGTCAAGTAATGTTTACTTGGGTTTTCTGAGTAACGAAGGCATAACTATTTAAATAGTTCAGATTACTAAATTGCTTTAAGTAAGTTCAACAAATTATTGGACATTAAGTAAAGTTAACTAAAATGTCTTAGTAAGAACAACTGTTGGATTTTACAGTATATATATATATATATATATATATATATATATATATATATATATATATATATATATATATATAAAGAAGAAACCCTCTGCTTTTAAACATAAAAGCTGTTTTATTCCAGCTTCATGCAGTCTTTTTTATCAACACTTGAATGTGGGTAAGTTTCATTAAAAAAACATTTTAAGCAAAAAGCTGAGACTACATCCAGATCAGATTCAGAGCGATGATCAAACACAGATGGAGTAGATCGAGTCCATCAATACCACTAATGCTTGCACAGTCCTGTAGCTCGTCCTGGGTCGACATTTCATTTAGTGACATTAGGCAGTTTTGATTTATATGCTGTTTAATGTTGATGATCGTGTTATTTTATATGCATCTGCCTGCATATGAGATTGCTTGTTTCTGCTTTGTTTTTCACGTGTGTATTGACCAGGAGATTCAGTACTCATTCAGAAGATGTGTAATAGCGCCCCCCTACCGTATAACTGTGAAAACACGGAAAGCCAGAAATTTCCGTCAATGGCGGGGAAGCGTTGGCTGCGTCCGAAATCGCATACTCTCTTGTCTGGGTGCTTATTTTAAATAAGTAATTACTTAACGACTTCTAAAAAGTACATACTATATCAACATGTCCTCCAACCAATATGCCTATATAGGTTGTTTGTCACTTCCCTGAAATACGACCTATAGGAGTGTTAACTAAAGTTGCGCCCCTATCGACAACAGGACACTTTCATTTTAATGCATTGTTTCCTTTTATCTGCGTCTTATTTCAGGTTTTGCATAGCTCAATTGGTAGAGCATTGCAATATACAACAACATGTAATCATGTGATCATGCAATCGTAGGTTCAGTCCCAGGGAACTCATGTGCTCATAAAGTGTATATACACTATAAATCACTGGGTAGGTTTAGGGGTGGGGTGGGTGTAGTTGTTAATAAAAAATGATTTTCGCTAAATGGAAATATGACAAATGGTGGTAAAAAGTCCACACATTGCATTTAAATGAACACGCATTTTGATTGGTAACGACAGTTGGTAACGTCTATTTCATGACATCAGACGTCAGACGTAACACGACACTGTCATTATTTTTACGCCAGCTAGAGGGCGCATGCCTTTAAAACGCAAATAAAGGTCGTAATAAGGTGCTTGAAAAACGACGTATAGAGTGTTTTTTTGGAGGACAGTTTGTACTATATAGTAAGTGTGTGTGTAGTATGAGTGTAAACTGAATGTACTACATTCACCATGTTGTCATTATCACATGATCTACCAGCGTCTGTTACGTCGCTTCACTGTCATTCATAAATCCTCTCCTGTGGCCCTTAATGGGATAGTAAAGTGTTCATCGTATGCACACTTCAGAATCTCACCGGAAGTAGTAGGTCATCCGGGTACTTTTTGCCTACTCTTCATGAGTACTGTAAATTCGAACGTACGTCTGTCACATACTGTTTTTCGCCTACTATGTAGTAGGGAAGTATGCAATCTATCTATATACACTCACCTAAAGGATTATTAGGAACACCTGTTCAATTTCTCATTAATGCAATTATCTAATCAACCAATCACATGGCAGTTGCTTCAATGCATTTAGGGGTGTGGTCCTGGTCAAGACAATCTCCTGAACTCCAAACTGAATGTCAGAATGGGAAAGAAAGGTGATTTAAGGAATTTTGAGCGTGGCATGGTTGTTGGTGCCAGACGGGCCGGTCTGAGTATTTCACAATCTGCTCAGTTACTGGGATTTTCACGCACAACCATTTCTAGAGTTTACAAAGAATGGTGTGAAAAGGGAAAAACATCCAGTATGCGGCAGTCCTGTGGGCGAAAATGCCTTGTTGATGCTAGAGGTCAGAGGAGAATGGGCCGACTGATTCAAGCTGATAGAAGAGCAACTTTGACTGAAATAACCACTCGTTACAACCGAGGTATGCAGCAAAGCATTTGTGAAGCCACAACACCCACAACCTTGAGGCGGATGGGCTACAACAGCAGAAGACCCCACCGGGTACCACTCATCTCCACTACAAATAGGAAAAAGAGGCTACAATTTGCACAAGCTCACCAAAATTGGACAGTTGAAGACTGGAAAAATGTTGCCTGGTCTGATGAGTCTCGATTTCTGTTGAGACATTCAGATGGTAGAGTCAGAATTTGGCGTAAACAGAATGAGAACATGGATCCATCATGCCTTGTTACCACTGTGCAGGCTGGTGGTGGTGGTGTAATGGTGTGGGGGATGTTTTCTTGGCACACTTTAGGCCCCTTAGTGCCAATTGGGCATCGTTTAAATGCCACGGCCTACCTGAGCATTGTTTCTGACCATGTCCATCCCTTTATGACCACCATGTACCCATCCTCTGATGGCTACTTCCAGCAGGATAATGCACCATGTCACAAAGCTCGAATCATTTCAAATTGGTTTCTTGAACATGACAATGAGTTCACTGTACTAAAATGGCCCCCACAGTCACCAGATCTCAACCCAATAGAGCATCTTTGGGATGTGGTGGAACGGGAGCTTCGTGTCCTGGATGTGCATCCCACAAATCTCCATCAACTGCAAGATGCTATCCTATCAATATGGGCCAACATTTCTAAAGAATGCTTTCAGCACCTTGTTGAATCAATGCCACGTAGAATTAAGGCAGTTCTGAAGGCGAAAGGGGGTCAAACACAGAATTAGTATGGTGTTCCTAATAATCCTTTAGGTGAGTGTATATTATATCTATCTATATTATATGAGCATATGGGGACACTAAACTTTCAAATAAATATCCAAATAAATTTAATTACTAAACTAAATTAACTATATCAACTACATTACTTGAATATATATGATAATTGAAATGAGCTGATGACATCACCGTTTTCTCCAGAGCGGCTGTACAGCCGAATCAAATTCTGTTCATTATTTTCCTGTTTAACACTGTGAAGCTGCTTTGAAACAATCTGCATTGTAAAAAGCGCTATATAAATAAAGTTGACTATTATCATTGGCTTAATTTTATTATTGACCTAACATATTAACTTAAAATCTCAGGGGGTACTTCAAGTAAATACATTAGGTCAAAGAGGTTCAGCTGACAAAAAAGTTGGGGAATCCCTGCATTGCATATAAATATGAAATTACGTTAATTTGTACATTTTAATATGTTTGAAAGACAAGGCAGTAATACATGGTTAAATTACTCACTGAGTGACAATACAAATAATGAATGTGTTCGTTAGGAGCTGATTAGATATGCAGTTGAGAGAACACTTAAAATGAAAAATCCAGTGATCGGTGAAAGGCCTTCTAAACGTATATAATCAGTAGGATTTTTTTAGAAAGGAACATTTAAAAGATAAAATAGAAGTAGTAGGGAGACTCAATGAACTATGGATAATTTATGAGCATTTTACTCTGTAAACTCTAATACTCAAAATAATTAAATGGTTGTAGGGTTACCATCATGGTGATGAGTGGAGCATGAGCTTAGTTTGAGAACGGATGTTAATGGTTTATATTGCTGTCCTCATTCAGCAAGTGCTATGCTATGCTAATGCTATCAAAGCATAGTGTTACCAATTAGCAAGGTAGCATTTATTGAATTAGCCAGTTAATGCTAGCCAAGTTTCTACTACTAAAAATATTGAAATTGAGATTACATGATAATTTTAAGTTAAATATATGAATTAGCTTACTCAAATATTTCAATTTAATCAAAATGTATGAGTACAAAATAAAAACCTGCAAGTTCCGCTTACTTAAACTTTGAATTTCTTAACTTAAATATTTGATGTAACTGATTTCCTCAATTTATTCGGGATTACAGTGTACTTAATTTTTGGAATCTGAAGACGTAATCCAGATTGCAAGTAATCAGTTACTGGCCAGCACTGCTTAAAGCTCTCCGAGGTATAGATCAAGGCAATCCACCTGACTCTACTGACTGAATCTGGATTTTTGATTAAATCTATTATCATCTCTTGTGTGAGAGAGAGCGAGCGAGAGAGGAAAAAGAGAAATGGTTTCAGACTGAGCGTAGCAGCAGTTTACAAAGGGGGCTAATTAACATCTGTCACTCAGCAGGCAGGAGTGCTGTCGAGCTGTTGATGTGGTAGTGCCCTGCTGCCAGTGCGCCTGCCAATTATCTATGAACTCATAGGAGATCCGTGTTAAAGTGCCCGAGTTATTGTTACAGGGGAAGTCATCAAATGAATGTGTTCGATTGACTTCAGAGGTGTTGTGCCTTTTGTTCATGCTGTACAACTGCAGATATTAAAGGAACAGTTCTCCTAAAAAATTATAATTCTGTCATTTGCTCGCCCTCATGTGTTTCAACCCCGTACTTGCTTTGTTCTTTTGAATGCACAGGGTTTTTTGAAGAAAGTTCATGCTGCCTTTTCCCCCACAATGAAAGCTTCCATTGCAGGGGCTGTCAAAAGCACCATAAATTTAGACCATAAAACTTACATGATGTCTTTCAAATTCAAGGAACAGCCCCAAATTTCTAGTCAAATTCTGCTGAAAAAGAAGTTCATTCGAGTGTGCTATTAGTATACTTCTTTTAAACTAAAAATAAGAAAGTTTTCTTTCAGTCTACTTTTTATGTTATTCTCAGAAATATACTTAAAGTTGCACTTAAGTATACTTGATTTATACTGACAGAAAGGTCTAAGTATATTTGGACTATACATGTACTCAATCTTTTGATCGAGATATACTTAAAAGTACAGTACTGTGCAAAAGTCTTAGGCACGTTGGTATTTTCACACGAAAAATGTTTTTAAGCCGGTTATTTATATCTTTTACTGTAGTGTGTCAATAGGAAAAATCTGTTTACATTTCCAAACATTCATATTGCAATTAATTGTAATAATCCAGTGAGATTTTTTAATTTTATTTATTTTTTATGCACAAGAAGTCTGATAGCAGCCGGTATGATCTGATCTCACCATCATCGAGTCTGTCTGTGATTACATGAAGAAACAGAAAAAACTGAGACAGACTAAATCCAGAAAAACTGAGGCAACGTCTCCCAGACACTTGAAGAAACCTTCCTGCAAAACTACAGTACTGTGAAAAGTTTAGGCACTTGTCAGAATGCTTTAAAGTGAGAATGCTGTCAAAAATAATAACATAAATAGCTTTTATTTATGAATTAACTTCTATTAACTAAATCAAATCGATATTTGGGGTGACCACCCTTTTGCGTTTAAAACGGCTTTTGTCACCTGCATCTATTCCTACACCTATTCATGGAGTTTTGCAGGAAGGTTTCTTCAAGTGTCTGGGAGACGTTGCCTCAGTTCTTCTGGATTTAGTCCATCTCACTATTACACATCTTCTACTTGTTGCACACTGCAGTACGCTAGATCGATATTAGGCATGGTAAAACATGGTACTCGTGGTATTAAACAATAAGACTAATTGTATTGAGCTACACTATATTGCCAAAAGTTTTGGGACACATGCCTTTACATGCACATGAACTTTAATGACATCCCATTCTTAATCTGTAGGGTTTAATATGGAGTTGGCCCACCCTTTGCATCTATAACAGCTTCATCTCTTCTGGGAAGGCTTTCCAAAAGGTTTAGGAGTGTGTTAATGGGAATTTTTGACCATTCTTCTAGAAGCACATTTGTGAGGTCAGGCGAGAAGGCCTGGCTCGCAGTCTCCGCTCTAATAAACTGTTACATTTATAGTATACTTAAACATATACTTTTATATACTAAAAGTGGGTCAATTTAGTCCCAAGCAGTATTGAAATAGTACACTTACAAGTTTACTACTAATGCATTGATATTAGTATACTTACTACATAAAGTATACTTAAAAATATAATTGAACTTTACTTAAGTATACTTCATAAAATTAATGTGAAGTAACCTTTTTTTGTAGCATGTGCTGTATAGCCTTTAAAATCTTGTTGATTTGTATGTAGATACTCAAACTTTGCACCATATTAACTTGAATTGTGAATGCTGTATAAATTACTTATTGTTCCACTCTGTTAGGGAGCTTGACATCCACTGATCACTTTCAACTGTTGGTGTGTGAAAAAGAGCTGCTTGGACATTCTACAAAACATCTCCTTTCCACCGTAAAAAGAAATCAATGCAATATAGGGTGAGTTACTGTTGAAAGAATTTTCGGTAACAGAATTTTACAGTGTCCCAGTGTACAGACTTACCATAGTAATAACAGTACATTATGCATAATTACATGCAACTAACCCTAACCAAACCCTAACCCTATAGTAAGTACATGTAGTTAATCAATATTACTCATCACTTAACTATATAATTGTCACAGGGTGGTTTTGGTTATGTTTCATGTGTTTAAGTTTGCCATGTTCACTGTCATGTCTTGTCATGCACTTCCTGGTCCTGTCATGTGATCCTGCCATGTGCTCCTCTGTCTTGTGGTTTGTCATGTTCTCATTGGTTTTTTTGGTTTAATCATTGTTCACAGGTGTGTCTTGTCTAGTCTTTAGTCATGGTGTATTTAAGCCCTCATGTTTGCCGTGTGTCTTGGTCGAGTATTGTTCTGTGTAACCCTCTGTTGGAGTCTTTGTTTATGCCATGCCATGCCATGCCATGCCATGCCATGCCATGCCATGCCATGCCATTGTCTTTGTTTAATCATGCTATGCTATGCCATGCCAAGTCCTTGTTTTATGTTTAATAAAGCTGCACATGGGTTCACTTCAACTTGCCTCCAGTGGATAGATGTTACAATAATTACACTGTACCAATGACACCTTAAAATAAAGTGTAACCAAATTTTCTTTTGAATGATTATTGGTAAAGCTTTGATATAATTTCTGCTGCTTTTATCAATGATTAGCAATGAACCTTTAAAATTTTGGTTTTAGTGAATTAGTTCCCAATTTTTAAAGCCAAACCAAGTTCTGTTGAATAGATCAGAAATATATCACTTTTCTTCAAGTGAGTAATTACAAAGAGAGAATATAATGATATTTGATTAAAAAAAAAGAAAAAAAAAAGTTTTGTACTGTGAACCACAGAACTGAAATAAGCTCACACATTTCACCTTTCAAAAGAGTGAGAAAACTCTGACTGTGGAGCAGCTGTTCTTTGGATGTACCTCAGTACAGATCTCACAATCAACAGTTGCATAATCATGGTTCTCAAAGTACTGTACCAAGCACTTTCAAGTTGTGGTCTACTAAAGTATTTTATAAATGCAATGCAAGTTTACTGTATTTACTTGTTTGTGTGTGTGTTTTTGACTTCTAGCTGTATAACATATCAGGTATAACATTATGATCGGTGAAGTGAATAACACTGATTATCTCTTCATCACGGCACCTGTTAGTGGGTGGGATATATTAGGCAGCAAGTGAACATTTGGGCAAGCTTAAAGGAACACGCCGACTTTTTGGGACTTTAGCTTATTCACCGTATCCCCCAGAGTTAGATAAGTCCATACATACCATTTTTATCTCCGTGTGTGCCATAACTCTGTCTGACGCACACACCGCTAGCCTAGCTTAGCACAAAGACTGGAGGTAAACGGCTCAATCTAGCCTACTGCTCAATAAATGACAAAATAACGGAAACATTTTCCTATTAACATGTTGTGATGTGTATAGTTACATCGTGTACTGAGACCGACGGAAAATGAAAAGTTGCAATTTTCTAGACCGATATGGCTAGGGACTATACTCTCATTCCTGCGTAGTAATCCAGGAACTTTGCTGCCGTACCATGGGTGCAGCAGGCGCAATGATATTACGCAGCGCCTGAAAACAGGCTAACTTCCGCCAACATAACCAACGTAACAACCTGCTTGCACAGAGAGCGTGCTAGGGACTATTTTCAGGCGCTGCGTAATATCGTTGCGCAATATCGTTGCGCCTGCTGCACCCATGGTACGGCAGCAAAGTTCCTAGCTAGCTGGTAGAGCAGAAGGCTAGATGGAGCCTTTTACCTCCAGTCTTTGTGCTAAGCTAGGCTAATGGGGGGGGTGTCAGACAGAGTTATGGCACGCACAGAGATAAAAATGGTATGTATAAACTTATCTAACTCTGGGGGATATGGTGAATAAGCTAAAGTCCCAAAAAGTCGCCGTGTTCCTTTAAGGTTTTGAGTTTGACAAGGGCCAAAATGTGATGGTTAGACGACTGGGTCAGAGCATCTTCAAAACTGCAGCTCTTGTGGGGTGTTCCCGGTCTGCAGTGGTCAGTATCTATCAAAAGTGGTCCAATTAAGGAACAGTTGTGAACTGGTGTCAGGGTCATGGCGGCCAAGGCTCATTGATGCACGTGGGGAGCGAACGTGCTGTACCTTAGCTCAAATTGCAGAAAAAATGTTAATGCTGGTTCTGATAGAAAGGTGTCAGAATACACAGTGCATCACAGTTTGTTGCGTATGGGGCTGTATAGCCACAGACCAGTCAGGGTGCCCATGCTGACCCCTGTCCACCGCCGAAAGCACCAACAGTGGGCACATGAGCATCAGAACTGGACCACGGAGCAATGGAAGAAGGTGGCCTGGTCTGATAAATCACATTTTCTTTTACATCACGTGGATGGCCGGGTGCGTGTGCGTCGCTTACCTGGGGAACACATGACATCAGGATGCACTATGGGAAGAAGGCAAGCCGGCGGAGGCAGTGTGATGCTTTGGGCAATGTTCTGCTGGGAAACCTTGAGTCCTGCCATCCATGTGGATGTTACTTTGACACGTACCACCTACCTAAGCATTGTTGCAGATCATGTACACCCTTTCATGGTAACGGTATTCCCTGGTGGCTGTGGCCTCTTTCAGCAGGATAATGTGCACTGCCACAAAGCAAAAATGGTTCAGGAATGGTTTGAGGAGCACAAGTTTGAGGTGTTGACTTGGCCTCCAAATTCCCCAGATCTCAATCCAATCGAGCATCTGTGGGATGTGTTGAACAAACAAGTCCGATCCATGGAGGCCCCACTTCGCAACTTACAGGACTTAAAGGATCTGCTGCTAACATCTTGGTGCCAGATACCACAGCACACCTTCAGGGGTCTAGTGGAGTCCATGCCTCGACGGGTCAGGGCTGTTTTGGCATCGTTAAAAACAATATTTATTGTGCCATAATGTTATGCCTGATCAGTGTATATAGGCTATAATGCTTAGTTTGATCTTTTGTTGGATATATTCTTATCTAATTTAATAAGTGTCTAAAATATTTTTGGAGCATTTATCCATGTGTTTGAATTAATAAAACTAAATCATTCCATTATTGCAGCACCTTTTGATCTCTGTATACTTTTAAAAAAGAAAATTGTGTTGAAATTAAAGGAATATGCTTTTTCAAGTTCTTTATTGATTATTTGCACAATGGTGGGGATATTAACAGGAATTATGTAGAGTTAGTTTACATGAGGTAGTCAACTTTAAGTTAATTAAATATCTTTTGAAATTTTGATAAAAAAAAATGTCCTGGGGCTAACCAACTATAACACCCCAAAACATCACAATTCATTAAATCCAGTGCTGCTTGTGCTGTTGCTTTCCCATCACATTTGTTCTCTTCCTGGAGGTGTCACAGTCTTTTACATTGTGTTTTACATTAGTTTTCATTGTCTTTGTCATTAGGTGTGTTCGACTTGATGTGGCGCAGCACAGACCAAATGGTGAATGAGATTAAAGCATGGCAAGAGCGATCAGAGAGTAGACGGCTCTGTATGCCCTCCAATCACTCTCGTGGTACTTTGATGTCATACACCCATCAATCTGTGCAGTGCCGCTTCAAGTCCAACGCACCTATTGCCTGAGTCATAGTTTCTAATTAGTCATCACCTGTTCCCTGTTCCGTCTATTACCTTCCTCTTGTATTTAACTTTCTTTGTGTTATTTGGAAGAAAAGTAGGAAAAAATGCTACGGAAGTCAATGGGGCTCATCAAATGTTTGGTTACCAACATTCTTCAAAATATCTTCTTTTGTGTTCAGCTGAAGAAAGAAATTCATACAGGTTTGGAACAACATGGGGGTGAGTAAATGATGACAAAATTTTCATTTTTCATTTTTCATTATCCCTTTAAGGCCTGGTTTTAAGCACATGCATAAAAAGGTATTATGGTTTATTTAGCAAGCTTGTAACCACCTAAATCATAGATGGAACTGGCCATTTATAGCCAATACAGGCAATTTACTAAGGAAACATATTTTAAAGCTTTTTAACAGTTATAGCGTCACCTATGGTCCAATCTCCATAAAAGTTTGTGTAACGGAGTTCGTATGTTCAGGGAAGAAGGAGGCGAAACTTTTTTATTAAAAGACTTTAATAAAAATAAACACAAAATTAAAGTAAAAACAGCAGCCCCTCATGGACGACTGGCGCGCATATACATAACAAAACACAACGTAGATTCCAGGCCTGGTCCTCTCTCGTCTTGCACTGTCGTCGCTCCTCCTTTTATGCTCCCGTCACTCCTCCGTGAGACGAGATCGGTGTGGCGTGCAGCTGGAGCTCATTATCAATCGCCACCGGCCCGCTCTCACAGTCCCTCGCCTCGCTGCTTGCCACAGTTTGCATGCTTGTTTAGAATCATATGTTGCAATATTGTTCAGAATGAGGAGTATATCGTGTGCATGTGTGAAAAATCACATAATTGAAAATCTTTCAGATTCCTCACAGGTCTCAAGGGACGCGAGTCAAACAGGCCGGGTGAGTTTCATTCCGATCGGCCTCTGTTAACCTTGTCTGATAGGTGCTCAAACTTCATTGGCCGATGGCGGCTGTGTTTTTCGCTAAAGTCCTCATAGACAATCATGCCACCTTGGACCAAGACACCGCACGCCAGTTTTCAAGTCAATCGGACTGACTATTGCTTAGCTATAGCCGTTTTAGTAAAAGTGGCTCCTACCTAAATGTATTTGAAATACATTTATTTTATGCTAATTATACTACAAATACATTTACACAGTTATGTACTTAATATAAATACCCTGCAATTGTACTGTTGGTATACTAAACTGATATATTTAAAGTCTGCTAAATTGGAACAACTAATGTTGTACTTTAGTTATCCAGAAATAGTGCTGAACTAAATATATACTGAAGTAAATCTGATTGTGAAACTATTGCAAGTATACTTTAGGTACACTTTAAATATCTTGCATTTAAAGACTGTTATTATACATAGATCATACTATCCTTACTAATAGTCATATTAAAACACATTTTAGGCTTAATATTAAGAAATGTGCAATGTGCAATAAAGAAGTACTCCAAATAAAGTTTAATAATAATATTTTAGTAAGTCTCAAGAGATATGTCAGTAAATATGTTAATGGTTTTGTAGTATACTTAGTATGAAATAAATGTATTTTAAATACTTTTTGCTGTATTTTTTTTTTTCAACAGGGCACTTCGAACGTTTTGGCGTCCCGTCGCAAACGTGAATCTAAATGTTTACTTTTTTCCGATAATTATTAATATTCAGACTCCAGAGAATCTTTCTGCACTGATTTGGTTCAACATAAAGGATGTTGTAATGTGCTTTCTCAGTGTGCAGACAACTTTTGCTATTTAGTTGCACTGGTTTGGTTCCAATCGAGCGAAAAACCTAGGACTAATTCGCAAAAAGTAAATAAAATAATAAATTTGGATTATGCTGCACTCTTGAACCCCTAATCAAAAAACCTGGAATATTTTAAAAATAATTTCTGTTTTTTTTTTTTTTTGTTCATGTTAGAAGTTGCAGAACATGACAAAAGGGTCAACATACACTCAAATCAAATATTGCGATGAAATTCACTTAATTGTTATACTGTGATAAAAAGAAAACAGATTAACACTTTAGTTTAGGGTTCAATTCTCACTATTAACTAGTGTCTTATTAGCTTGCATATTACTAGGATATTGGCTGTTTATTAGTACTTATAAAGCACATGTTAATGCTTTATTCTGCATGACCATATTCTACATCCCTTAATCCACCCAATACCAAAACTTAACAACTAGCTTACTAACTTTTGATAAGCACTAATTAGGAGTTTATTGAGGTAAAAGTCATAGTTAAAAGTGAGAATTGGACCTTAATCAATCTAAAGTGTGACCATTATTTCAATTGTAACATTTTTTGATTAATTTAATTTTTCATCCAATGTATTAAGACATATATGGAATGGAAGACAGGAATGACCCAACTTTAGGATGACTACAGTGTAAAGTTTGAATTGGACAGTGGGCAGGAGATAATTAACTGAGAAATTACAGTGGTATAATTAGGAGGCGATCCCCCTTAGACCGTATCAGCACAGCTGTAATGGCTCGCTTATTCATCTCAATGAGATTAAACGGGATGAGGTGCCAGTCGTGTGGCCTTGGCTGTTATGATGAAGTATTTCTCAAGTCATTTATCACACCAGCTGCCAGAGGCTATTTCCACCATTTTAACAGTTCTGATGTTACCCGACCGGGTGGGATGTTCACATGAGTGGTCAAAAGCCATGATTCATTTATAAACAAATGCAAGCAGCATCTCCCATTGAACTGTAATCAAACTAATGTCTTGTGCTTTTTAAACCTGAAAGCATTTTCCACACTAAAGCTGAGCTCTGATGCTTGAGAAGGAACAAATTACTCATCATTAGCACACTGTTTATTCAAGAAACAGAACGTTTTCCAGTGTTTCTTTATCCCTTATGCATTTGAAAAGTGGTGACAAAATTAATTATTAGGCTGATTCACATTCAGGAGTTTCAACAAGTAATTACTATAAGATGATTCTGATGTTCTTTAACAAGTGTTCGAATTACGTTATGTCTCAGTGTAATATAAGCTACAGTACAACTTTCTTTTTTTGTGTAATGTTGCTGTTTGAGCATGAAAAACATCTGGAAAGTTACAAAGCACTAAGTCACTCCAAAGGGAGTTGTTTATTCTCTATATCATTGTACACTGTTTCTGAACTCCCTGAAATGCCTCCTGTAATCTTCTGTAGTTTTCTTCTTGGGAACTTAAACACATCACTATATTCCTCAATTAAATAATTCCCGCCAAAGGCATATGCAAAATAATGGGGACGAGGCCTGGTTGAGTTGTGTTGTCCAAGTTTTTTCCACCCCAGATCTAACACAGGTGTGGTAAGGGTGTGATATTTCCAACACACACTTGAAGCGGTTGACCAATCACAACTCACTGATCCAGCTGACCAATCAGAGCACACTGCGCTTTTCAGAAGGAGGGGCTTCATAGAGACAGGAACTAAACCGAGCGTTACTGACAGCGTGATTTTTTTTCCCCAAACCAGTTCAGCACGTCATTGTTCAAGAAACACATTCTTTTTTTCACAAGGGAATGTAAAGAGAGTTTGATATAAATTTTTCGTGACCTTTATAGACATAGCCTTACTGAAAACAACAATGGATAATTCACCTCAGATCTTAAAGATCTTCAGATAAATTAAAGGAAACAACTAGGCTATGTTTCAAACTGTCAACTCAAGGTAAACAAACACTTGTAAACAAACACTCAGTATGTATTTTTAATCATGCTAAAATGGTGTAAGATTTAGGAATTCGATATTGTACTTATCCATTTCATTGCGAATGCAGTCAGTGCACTTACAGAGAGCCCGCCCACACGCTCTTCTGATTGGCTGTGACTTTTGATTGATTGAACTTGGGTCTGGTTTGCCGCTGAAAATCTTGTTGCATCGCGTCTCTGATCGCGTGCAACCAATTTCATTGGCTGAGGTTACAGTGACGGGTAGGTTTAGGGATCAGGGTTGGGTGTATAGGCAGTCGTTATTGTGATTGACATGGCCAATGAAATGTTTAGAATCGGCTCCAGGGCGGGAACTTTTGGGGGAAAAAATCACGCTGAGACTGGAGGTGCTGCAACAATGTCAAATATGTGAAAAAATAATGCGTTTCTTGAACAATAAAGTATGGAAACCTGTTCTAGTAGACCCCCAAAAAAAACCAAAAAACTAAATCAAGACTTTGTAAAATGGCATAATAGGGCACACTTTAAGAACTGTATGTTCTAGCAAAAGAAAAACTTCATGTCCATACTTGACAGATGGCGTGTCATTATCTATAGAAAGTTATTTAAGTAAATTAAATCAAATTTTATGGACATGCAATATGCAAACTGTATACTTTCATTCATTAAAATATTAAATAAAAATGTCGATCAAACTACTGGTAGAGGCAGCCCTTGTAAAAATGATGTGCGCTTAATTGTATTGAATGTGAACTTGTAGTATATTTAAAAAAAACTGAACTGGCAATAATAAAATATTAATTAAATAAAAGGCCCCTTAAGTTAACTCTTAAGTTCTTAAATGCACTTTTATGACTTTGTTTCTTAAGTACAGTTTTAAAAAGTGCTCTTTGTGATAATGTCAAATTAAGGCCCGGTTTACACTAGTGCGATCCTCGTCTATACCACACTACAGAACCAAAAATGCATGTCACATGACCATTCATGCACACTGGGCATGTGCGTACAAGTGTAAACAGTTGCCTCTTTCGCATGTAGGCAGCTGCAGTATTACACAATACAGCGTTTAACGTTTTCAAAATTCTCAGTTTTCGAGGTTTACTTATGGATGAGCAAATGTATTAAAGATTTATTAACATTACTATAGTATGAAGCAGGGTGGGACTGGAGCGGAACGAGGTCGCTGGAATTATTTGCTAATGCAGGTAACGCATATTAGATACATTTGAGTGTGTTGAAAGTTATGTTATAATCAGAGGCGGCGTTTACATATGGCAGAGTGTGGCAGGTGCCATACCCTGGCATTCAGACAAGCAGGGGAAATAAACGGCTCATGATGCTGCTAGTTAGTTCTGTTGCAGCTCAGAAAATGTAAACAAATTTAAACAGCCCAACGCCGTGTCCTAACCAGATGCGATGCAACAAGATTTTCAGTGGCAAACCAGACCCAATATCAATCAATCAAAAGTCACAGCCAATCAGAAGAGCGTGTGGGCGGGCTCTCTGTAAGTGCACTGACTGCATTTGCAATGAAATGGATAAGTACAATATCGAAATTCCTAAATCTTACACCATTTTAGCATGATTAAAAATACATACTGAGTGACAAAATTTTTTATTTTTTTTTGTTTACCTTGAGTTGACAGTTCGAACTTAGCCTAGTTGTTTCCTTTAATTTATTTTCAAGATCTGAGGTGAATTATCCATTGTTGTTTTCAGTAAGGCTATGTCTATAAAGGTCACGAAAAAATGATATCAAACTCACTTAAAATTCCCTTTACAATAAATAAAGCACATAATCTGCACTCGTCATACTTTGTATGTTGTTCCGGCCCACGTGAATTGCCGTTACGGCTGGTTAATAGGCCTACAAAAAACATGGAAAAATGTTTCTCATGTGTCGCGTTCGGTTAGATCACAGTAAAGGGTTATAGGGCTTTTTCAGTATTTGCATTGATTTTGTATTGTTGTTAAGTCTGTTGATAAGTTCTTTTAGTGGATTTTTGTGCACATTTTCTTTAGATATAGGCTAATGTGATTATTTGGGAATGTGGTTGTTGTATGGCCAGATCGGCTCATGCCATACCCTAGGTTTTTGTGAAACGCCGCCACTGGTTATAATGCTAGTCTGTGCGTTCGCTCGGCGGCTACTATGAGACACTTGTTCACCCTGCAGTAAACTAGATCTACACTCACCTAAAGGATTATTAGGAACACCATACTAATACTGTGTTTGACCCCCTTTCGCCTTCAGAACTGCCTTAATTCTACGTGGCATTGATTCAACAAGGTGCTGAAAGCATTCTTTAGAAATGTTGGCCCATATTGATAGGATAGCATCTTGCAGTTGATGGAGATTTGTGGGATGCACATCCAGGGCACGAAGCTCCCGTTCCACCACATCCCAAAGATGCTCTATTGGGTTGAGATCTGGTGACTGTGGGGGCCATTTTAGTACAGTGAACTCATTGTCATGTTCAAGAAACCAATTTGAAATGATTCGAGCTTTGTGACATGGTGCATTATCCTGCTGGAAGTAGCCATCAGAGGATGGGTACATGGTGGTCATAAAGGGATGGACATGGTCAGAAACAATGCTCAGGTAGGCCGTGGCATTTAAACGATGCCCAATTGGCACTAAGGGGCCTAAAGTGTGCCAAGAAAACATCCCCCACACCATTACACCACCACCACCAGCCTGCACAGTGGTAACAAGGCATGATGGATCTATGTTCTCATTCTGTTTACGCCAAATTCTGACTCTACCATCTGAATGTCTCAACAGAAATCGAGACTCATCAGACCAGGCAACATTTTTCCAGTCTTCAACTGTCCAATTTTGGTGAGCTCGTGCAAATTGTAGCCTCTTTTTCCTATTTGTAGTGGAGATGAGTGGTACCCGGTGGGGTCTTCTGCTGTTGTAGCCCATCCGCCTCAAGGTTGTGCGTGTTGTGGCTTCACAAATGCTTTGCTGCATACCTCGGTTGTAACGAGTGGTTATTTCAGTCAAAGTTGCTCTTCTATCAGCTTGAATCAGTCGGCCCATTCTCCTCTGACCTCTAGCATCAACAAGGCATTTTCGCCCACAGGACTGCCGCATACTGGATGTTTTTCCCTTTTCACACCATTCTTTGTAAACTCTAGAAATGGTTGTGCGTGAAAATCCCAGTAACTGAGCGGATTGTGAAATACTCAGACCGGCCCGTCTGGCACCAACAACCATGCCACGCTCAAAATTGCTTAAATCACCTTTCTTTCCCATTCTGACATTCAGTTTGGAGTTCAGGAGATTGTCTTGACCAGGACCACACCCCTAAATGCATTGAAGCAACTGCCATGTGATTGGTTGATTAGATTATTGCATTAATGAGAAATTGAACAGGTGTTCCTAATAATCCTTTAGGTGAGTGTATATTAGGCATGGTAAAACATGGTACTCACGGTAAATCAAGAAAACGAGATTCAAACAATAAGACTAACTGTGTTGAGCTGTATAACAGTGATTGGTTTTCTGTCGATGAATGTAAATCGGGTATTTCTATGTCATTATGTCATTGACAGGCGACGCACTGACACAGTCTGTGTCCTGGTTAAAATGGCTTATTTCTCTGGATTTAAACATTCTTGGAAACATTTGGGATAATGTAAGTACACAAGCCAAAAAAATATATAACATTGTTCTAGTGGTTTTTGGATATTTTAATCCAAGACTCGTACATGTGCCTTTAAAATGAACTCTGGTGCGATTGCTCTGTTAGTGCGGTTCATTTGAATAAGTGTGAACGCTACCATCCGAAACCCTGGTGTGCACTAAACAAGCGGACCGAGATCCACCTTTTCAGAGGTCCACTTCCAAACGAACTCTGGTACTGTTTGACAGAAATATAAATGCAACATGGACCAAAGAAATATAAACTAACCAAAAACAGGAAGAGATGTCACAAGATGTGACCCCATACGGACAGCATGTTCAAGCAAACCTGGTTCTTCTCATCATATGTTGTCCTTCACAGTTCGGTACAGGTGTCAGAACCATCGTCTTTTTGCAACTGATCTCCGTTTGTGTGTAACAGAGAAATTCCTGCCGCTGTTTTAAAATTCATCTTGTATAAAAAACATCATGTGTATGCACATATAATGTGCGCATTCCATTTCTAAAATGTATGTCATAAAAGCAGGTTTTGTTGTTGTTGTTGTTTTATATCTTTAGATTTGGTGTAAAAAATGAGGAACCAGGAACCAGGACTAAATGAATAATTTTCTTTTTTGGTCCAGACTAAAAGAACCAAACTACAAGTGTGGACACAGCCTCTGTGTAATTTCTTGTTATTTGGCCATTTCATATTACAGTTGTGACGAGGAGGCCTCGAAAGAGGGCTGGTGCACCGAGTCTTATGCCTGCTACAGACTGTGTGATTTCGGCAATTCTATAAGATCATTACAAACCTCACTGTACGACATGGATCTAATAAACTTGGGTACGACATGTATGTAGACTGTATGATGATGACACCTATTGAATCGTAGGCTACGATGCAAGTTAGTATAGAAGATTAAAAAGTCAGCATGTGCTAGTGGTAAACAAATCAAGATGAATCGCACTTTGGCAATTGTAGTTTTTCTGTGCACTGAAAAAAAGAGGAGGAAGAGGAGAATATGGTCATGGATAGGGAAAAGAGGCCAACCTGCATGCCAATCCAGCAAATGGAGCTTGAGGTGAGTAGTTTTACATTTTAGCGGCATGTCACGTTGATCAATATGTCATTCATGTTGCATTTTAATTGGCTAGTCAGTAGACGTAGGTCGTAGCAGCAAACACACTGTCAGAAAATTATTGCAGGCTCTTTTTGGAAGCAACGGCCATCTTTGAACTTCTCTCACTGTACGACGTAGGACCTCAGTTTAGGACAGAAATCGCCACGACTGGTCATCTTTTGTCTGAGACAGCTCAAAATTGTACAGTGTGCACACTGTAAACCCTAATGCTCAAAATAATTGGTTTGACTAGAGCCAATTCAAATTAAAACAAATTATTTTCAATCAAATATTTAGAACTTTCTCTTTCTTTTGAGTTCACAAAACTGACACATTTTAAGTAATCTGTATTGTTTCACTGTTTTAAGTTTCATGAACTTAAATTTAGACAAACTGAAAGACAAACTTAAATTTAACCGAAACTTTAACCAATTTCTATTTCCCAGCATGCTTTGCCATGACACTCAAGAGTGACACTCAGTGTGAGTAAATGCTAAAATTAGGTGTTATATAATGTTTTTTGAAAAAAAAAAAAAAAAAGTTTTGGGGGATTTAGTCGTTTTTAATGTTTTAATTCAGAAGAGTGTCTGTTAGGTGGGTTTTTTGGGGAGTGGGGTTACCATCATGGTGACGAGAACAGATATATTTTAAATATTTTATGTTGCCATACTCATTCAGCAAGTGCTATGCTATGCTGATGCTATCAAAGCATTGTTTTAGCAATTTAGCATTTATTGTATAATCTAGTTAAAGCTAGCCAAGTTTCCACTACTAAAATATTTACGTTTTAACGTTAAATGTATGAATGAGCTTTCAAGTTAAGAGCAATTAAAATGTTTGAGTAAAAAATAAAAATCTGCATGTTCCGCTTACTTAAACTTTGAATTTCTTAACTTAAAAAATTTGAAGTAACTGATGAGTAATGCCAACTTATTCAGATTTACGTTGTACTGGGCATTAGCTGAACCATTATACACCCTTGCTCTAAAGCAGCATTTCACCTGAAAAGCTTCAACCTGTTCACTCACACACTAGCCTAGATCCTGAAATAGCCTCTCAAACTGCCCTATTGCACTTCTTGTTCTGCTACGATAAGCTTCAGAGTTGTTACTCTGAGGGTCACTTATATGCATTCAGGTTAACATGGAAATGTTATTGAGTTCAGAAGAGATGACCTCATAAAGAGATTTTCAATAGCTTGTTGGAATTTATTGAAGTAACATTAAGTTTGGCAAAAAAATAGAACGCAAGATCAGGTTTACTCAGCTTTTTGACAGATACAAAAATAAATATTATATTTATTTACGCTGAGCAAAAGGGATAGATAGCCTGACTCATCTTTTCCACTTTTATCGCACTGCTAGTAAAGAGCGGGTGCTAAGGGCATAAACTGTATTGTATCAGTGTGAGCTATTGTTAGACACAGTGGCATCTTCTCGGTGCTGCCTGACCATTGTGAAATCCATCAGCAAAGCATTCATTCGTATAACATCCGGAAAGCCATTCTGCCTCAGAAATTTATTTCTCCTCTCCCACTGTGTTATTTCAAGGTAAGATTAATATCACTTCCAAGTCTCTGCAATGAATTTTGAAAGGGCATCCCCGGGCGAAGTATGCAAAAAGTCACATTTGTTGTAGCAGTGTGCCGCGTGGAACATGATCACCATATGGTTCTCGCCAAATCATCATAATGTCGACAACAAACATATGTGGGTCTGTCTTGTGGTTTGTTTTCCAGAAAAACAAAACATGCGCTTTATTACTTGTGCTGAACATTTGTATCAAGGAATAATGCAAAGAGGCATATTCCTGGCAGTGTTTTCTTCTGTGTAATGTTTCTATTGTGTTATCGGGGATATGAATACATTTGCCAAGCTGCTTCGCTCATATTTCTCTTATAACTGCTGCCTTCAGAGGTGCTCATGCTTACTGTTGCAACTCTGGTTACTGCTTCAATAAACTTGATTTGTTTGAAGTTTTACTTCCCCCCCCCCACCCAAATAACATCAGTATTTGAAAATAATGCTGATATTGCAATAAACTTGCACAAAAATAATGTGTGGGTATTGGTTATTTCTTAGAACCACTGTAAATCAGCACAGTGAATTTTATATCGTGAGGTCATCATGCTGGACAATTCTTAAAGTTACTTATAATTTCATAGGTAATTTTAGGATTACTTAATTATTATTAATGCTATATTGATAATGATGATGAAATAAATCCGTAAAATAACAGAAAAAGTGCCGGCAGCTCATTACCGGGACATCATACTTCCTATAACAATTGATGTACTCGTTATATCATAAGAAGAATAGCATCTATGCTAGTATTAGTCTCTCTGTTTATCCCAAGGTTTACCTTAGTCAGCCAGATCCAGGCCGTATCCAGATCAGATGGTGGACCTGCGCCTAGACACGACCACAGCACATGATGTAGTCAGCCAGATCTGGGCCATATCCAGATCAGATGGTGGACCTGGGCCTAGACACGACCACAACGCATGATGTAGTCAGCCGGATTCGGGCCGTATCCAGTTCAGATGGTGGACCTGCGCCTAGACACGACCACAGCGCATGATGTAGTCAGCCGGATCCGGGCCGTATCCAGATCAGATGAAGGACCTGCGCCTAGACACGACCACAGCGCATGATGTAGTCAGCCGGATCCGGGCCGTATCCAGATCAGATGGTGGACCTGCGCCTAGACACGACCACAGCGCATGATGTAGTCAGCCGGATCCGGGCCGTATCCAGATCAGATGGTGGACCTGCGCCTAGACACGACCACAGCGCATGATGTAGTCAGCCGGATCCGGGCCGTATCCAGATCAGATGAAGGACCTGCGCCTAGACACGACCACAGCGCTTGATGTAGTCAGCCGGATCCGGGCCGTATCCAGATCAGATGGTGGACCTGCGCCTAGACACGACCACAGTGCATGATGTAGTCAGCCGTATCCAGATCAGATGGTGGACCTGGGCCTAGACACGACCACAACGCATGATGTAGTCAGCCGGATCCGGGCCGTATCCAGATCAGATGAAGGACCTGCGCCTAGACACGACCACAGCGCATGATGTAGTCAGCCGGATCCGGGCCGTATCCAGATCAGATGGTGGACCTGCGCCTAGACACGACCACAACGCATGATGTAGTCAGCCAGATCCAGGATCTAGCCGGATCCAGGCCGTATCCATATCAGATGGTGGACCTCCGCCTAGACACGACCACAACGCATGATGTAGTCAGCCAGATCCAGGATCTAGCCGGATCCAGGCCGTATCCATATCAGATGGTGGACCTCCGCCTAGACACGACCACAGCGCATGATGTAGTCAGCCGTATCCAGATCAGATGGTGGACCTGGGCCTAGACACGACCACAACGCATGATGTAGTCAGCCGGATTCGGGCCGTATCCAGTTCAGATGGTGGACCTGCGCCTAGCCACGACCACAGCGCATGATGTAGTCAGCCGGATCCGGGCCGTATCCAGATCAGATGAAGGACCTGCGCCTAGACACGACCACAGTGCATGATGTAGTCAGCCGGATCCGGGCCGTATCCAGATCAGATGGTGGACCTGCGCCTAGACACGACCACAACGCATGATGTAGTCAGCCAGATCCAGGATCTAGCCGGATCCAGGCCGTATCCATATCAGATGGTGGACCTCCGCCTAGACACGACTACAGCGCATGATGTAGTCAGCCGTATCCAGATCAGATGGTGGACCTGGGCCTAGACACGACCACAACGCATGATGTAGTCAGCCGGATTCGGGCCGTATCCAGTTCAGATGGTGGACCTGCGCCTAGCCACGACCACAGCGCATGATGTAGTCAGCCGGATCCAGGCCGTATCCAGATCAGATGGTGGAACTGCGCCTAGACACGACCACAACGCATGATGTAGTCAGCAAGATCCAGGATCTAGCCAGATCCAGGCCGTATCCATATCAGATGGTGGACCTCCGCCTAGACACGACCACAGCGCATGATGTAGTCAGCCGGATCCAGGCTGTATCCAGATCAGATGAAGGACCTGCGCCTAGCCACGACCACAGCGCATGATGTAGTCAGCCGGATCCGGGCCGTATCCAGATCAGATGAAGGACCTGCGCCTAGACACGACCACAGCGCATGATGTAGTCAGCCGGATCCGGGCCGTATCCAGATCAGATGGTGGACCTGCGCCTAGACACGACCACAACGCATGATGTAGTCAGCCAGATCCAGGATCTAGCCAGATCCAGGCCGTATCCATATCAGATGGTGGACCTCCGCCTAGACACGACCACAGCGCATGATGTAGTCAGCCAGATCCAGGCTGTATCCAGATCAGATGAAGGACCTGTGCTTAGACTTGACCACAACGCATCCCTAAAGTGTCAGCAGAGATTTGTCAACTAGACTCTCCCCTGTGAAGGCCTCATCGACACGACAGCCAGTGGCACTGATCCTCAACAAACTCGCCTCTGGCATGATGACTCCGATCTTTAACCAGATGGAACTGGATAAATATTCTGACTGCTCTGATCCAATCTGACTTCTGACCTGTAATGCGGCCTGAATCATAATCATACACTGCTTGTTCATTGGCCAGAGGAGAACTGTCTTGACTTGACATTATCCATTAATTTTACAGACATCCTTAAAATTCAAAATACAGGTAAAACACATGTAAAAAAAAATAAATACCTATTAATACAGTACATTGTTACTGTATAATCCTGCATATTAGCAATAATCAAAAAATATCATATACAAATAATTAATGTCAAACCTGTGTCAGCAAGATAATTCCTTTATTTTGAAGACTTTTGTATACTGTAAATGTGATTAGCTTGTTGCAGTCATCATTCAGTTGAAATTTTTGACTTTTTTAATTTATTTTTTAAAACATTTTAATATGTTAACAAGAATACATTTAGGTAAACGTAACAATATTATATAGTAGCAAATATATATTGTTATTATTTCCACTTCAACAATTTTACATTATCGAACAATGCACACTATTACTGTTGTTGTATCGACTGGGTTGTTGTTGTTGTTGTTGTTGTTGTTTGTGTTAGGATAAAAGAACAACAAATACATATGGCTCAGAACAAGCTATCCATTTTATAACTACTGGACAGCACAAGGGGAAAAAAACTAAATATTTATTTCGTATTGAATGGCTATATAATTATGAATGCTAAAACTATTTTGTTGAACGAATTATTAAAGTGTGTTCACAGGTGATGCATGCTGGACACAGGTGGAGCTGCTCTGGTTCAAAGTGTTGCGCCGGTCTTTTCAGAATGAGTGACCGCCTCCAGCGAGCCCTGACTCCGCCTTCCGCAGGGCTGCGTGTCGCTGAGCGGAGAGAGGCAGCGGCAGTGCGAGCTGCGCCGCGCGTCAGTGAGGGAGACGGACAGAGTTCCTGCATATGAGGCCACCGGCACCTCACTGAAACATAGCGACCATGGACCTATTCGAGTTTGACTTCTTCAGGGACTGGGAGCTGGAACAACAGTGGTACGTCCGCGGGCTTTATGTGTTTATGCTCATGCAGTTTATTGAATGAAATGTCTTTGTCATGCGCTCCGATCTGACGTGGTCACATTCCGAAATACGAGTGAAACCCATTATGACGCATGATAGCGGCTGTGTCTCAAACCCTGGTGAGCAACCTACCTTGACAGCGCTTTTGGGCATCATAGACGCGTTCCGAACGCGCATTCGCAAAGCGCCCATGATGTCCAAAAACGCTGCCTTGGTAGGCAGCTCGCTAGTGCTGACTTCTGCTGTCTCCGGTGATGTGACTGCTCTTGTGTTTGTATAGATGGCTTTATAATTGGGATAAACTTTAATTACAGAAGCGCTGTATTGATGAATTGAGTGTCGATGCATTGAAACTACATAACAAGAAACAAAGTGCCACTTCTTCTTGTTACTTTAAACTGAAAATTCCAGATTATCAGATCACAGATTAGATTATTATGAGTCAAAAGTCCTATACAAGTCAAATAGTCACACTTTATATTAGTGTTCATGTTTGGGTAATTGCATTGGAAGTAATGAGTTTGTAATTACAGTTGTTTAGTATTTTAACTACTGTGATTTATTATATTTACATGGACACAGTTGTGTGCAGTGTCACCATACATACATTTGCATTAATTGCTTATAAAAACAATCACTCATAAAATTCTCAGGCCTATTCAACATGCATTCTTTTGTGCAGAAGTGTAAGAGAGCCTGATATAAATGCAATTTGCGATCAACCTTCACTAGTAATGTGACCACTTGGATTCATTTGTTTTCATCCACAACTTTATAATGCAAACAGAAGTATTTCATATTAGTTTGGCATATTTAATCATCGCTGTTAATGTGGGCAGTCAGCTATAGCGCCCTCAGCTGGTCAGGGCTATATGTTATTCATGTCTTTATGCACTTTTATCCACCACAACAATATGATTTCAACATAATTCTTTGTCTTAAATCTTTGCTGATTTTTTAACAATCTCTATATCCCCACCATGTGGCAGAGCACAGGAACCCATGGAGTGCAGATATGAATCCATACAAAGCAATATAGCAGAGAAAATGAAAACAGCTATAACAATAAAACCTCTTGATGCATTTGAGCTTTTATCACTTGACCTATATTGACAAATTGACATGAACATATGTATGTTGGTTTGGTTGGTTGCTTTTGTCTAGGATGACACAAGTCTTTTTCCTTTGTTGAGCTGATTTTCAGTTGCTTCATATTTTCAACACCTTACGCCTGTTTTATCGTCTTTCTTTTGTTTTTTACTCGCTGTCCTGGGGATCGTTGAGCTTTTATCAGCAGCAGTATGATTTGTAGAATATGGTTTTGAGTTGCCGTGTTAGGTGAGCAAATGTTGTTGCTACTATATTTGGTCTTGCTTTGTCCCTTTATGGTCATTTAGTTCTTTAATTGTTTTTAAAAAGGACTGACACCAATTTTGGTTACATCTGTGAAAATTGAAATGAGAACATTATCATCCATCAGACCGACATTCAAATGCTGTAATATGCCAGTATTTCGTCTAGGGACTTATAAATCCTTGTTTGAATTGAGTGATGGCACAATTGGCTTAAACCGTCTATTGTCTCATAAGGAGTTTCAAATCACTTTATTTTCTATACTAAAATATATATAAGAAAACTTAAGGTTAAAGGTTATTTTTATAGGCGGCGTGCTGATATTAAAACTATTCTCTCTCAGGAACAGCTACGGGCTAGTTGCTTATTACTTCTGCAGTGGTGGCAATTTTGTCTCTTGTTGCCACATTCATAACCCTGAGCTACCTATTAAGTCTGTGAATATTTATGAGGGTATTTAAAAAGCCATTTTTGTGTGATAAGTTTGCATGGTCTGGGGTTTAAAGGCAGTGTATCACTATTTTTTTTACTGCTGTACATAGACTGTCGACCAACCAAAACGGCATTTGAAATGTAGATTTGACTAAATAAATACTTGTTCTGTATTTTCTAGTGATAAATCCATGTTTCAGAAGCAAGCATACAATAATAATGCACTCATAATTCATTGTCTTTGTGCATCCCTTATCTGATGGCCCTGGGCTGTACTTCAGCAATCATATTGATTTGAATCTGATCTCCCATATGTTGTTTTGGGCTTGGACATGAGTTGGATGTAATCAAGTCAGATTAGGTGGTGCAAAATTCAGTGAGGTGCAAAATGAGTGCGATGGAGAGCAGTGCCTTATTTGTAGACAAAGGTTAAGCATGGGAGCCACTGAGGCGGTGGGGATTGGGACATGCTTTTCCGTGCTGACACAGCCGTGACATGAATGGCTGCCACCATTATGTTGGGTCTTCATTTTACAGAGTCAAATGGCTTTGAAGTGTGTTTTTCGAATATTTTATGAAAACAATTGCTCCTCTCTCTGTATATGGTGCATTGGTAAATCATTTTGTATTATGAGAGAATGAGTTAAGTATTTGTCATAACCAATGCATTTGGATTAGAGAACCGGAGCTATGGTTAATTAGACTTTATATGCCTATATTTTATAGTTCTGCACCTTTAGTGGTAATAGAAGACCTCGTAATTAGGTGCAGCCATTTATTGTGACTTTCTTTTCATTTGGCGGCTCTTTATGGCCGTCTTGAGAGTAGCACCAGGAGGGATTATTCAATGACTCGGTTGTGCCTTTTTTTTCCTTGTCACTTGCCCTTTCTCAGCAGGGATTTCTGTCCCAGTAACTCATTTTTATATCCCGTGTGTTAAAATGTGCAAAGCCTTGTACTATTGCTGAATGATAAGTTAACAGAATTTCAGACTCCATGGATTGGTTTTGTGTATGGAGAATGCTTTGCATTGTCACTATCAATATTCAGAAAACCATTTTTATAAATTCTTAGCAGTTCACACTAAACAAAGTGTTTATCACCATTTAAGCTGATGAAGATTAAACTAGATTTGCATTTATTAAAGGAATCGCTGTGCCACTTTATTTTACAGTCCTGTTTTGCATACTATATACTTATTGTAGTAATTATAATAACTGGGTAATAACTAAGTACTAACCTAACTGAACCTAATCTTAAACCATATATTTACCTTATATTATTCCGTTCTTTCTTGGTAAGTACACTGTGAGTACAATGTAAGTGCATGTACTGTAAAATAAAGTGCAATTGGAATTGCTTGCAAGGAAGCAAAACAAGTAGGTAACACTTTATTTTACAGTGTCCTTGTTACACGTTACACATACTTACTATAGTAATAACAGTAAATCATGCATGATTACTAGGGCTGTCGATTTAACGAGTGAATTAATTAGTTATGGGAAAAATAATGTGTTGAAATTATTAACCCATTTAACTCACCCTCCCCGCCCCAGGCCTATGTAGTTCATATATATTTCATAAAGTTGATTGGTGACGTGCATGATGCAGGGCAATAACTCAATGCATGATGGAGCCCATAGAATGCAGTTACAATGGCTCTAAAATTCAAGATATCAGGGCAAAAATGCCCCTGTATGAGTTTTTATATATATATATATATATATATATATATATATATATATATATATATATATATATATATATATATATACACTCACCTAAAGGATTATTTGGAACACCTGTTCAATTTCTCATTAATGCAATTATCTAATCAACCAATCACATGGCAGTTGCTTCAATGCATTTAGGGGTGTGGTCCTGGTCAAGACAATCTCCTGAACTCCGAACTGAATGTCAGAATGGGAAAGAAAGGTGATTTAAGCAATTTTGAGCGTGGCATGGTTGTTGGTGCCAGACGGGCCGGTCTGAGTATTTCACAATCCGCTCAGTTACTGGGATTTTCACGCACAACCATTTCTAGAGTTTACAAAGAATGGTGTGAAAAGGGCAAAACATCCAGTATGCGGCAGTCCTGTGGGCGAAAATGCCTTGTTGATGCTAGAGGTCAGAGGAGAATGGGCCGACTGATTCAAGCTGATAGAAGAGCAACTTTGACTGAAATAACCACTTGTTACAACCGAGGTATGCAGCAAAGCATTTGTGAAGCCACAACACGCACAACCTTGAGGCGGATGGGCTACAACAGCAGAAGACCCCACCGGGTACCACTCATCTCCACTACAAATAGGAAAAAGAGGCTACAATTTGCACGAGCTCACCAAAATTGGACAGTTGAAGACTGGAAAAATGTTGCCTGCTCTGATGAGTCTCGATTTCTGTTGAGACATTCAGATGGTAGAGTCAGAATTTGGCGTAAACAGAATGAGAACATGGATCCATCATGCCTTGTTACCACTGTGCAGGCTGGTGGTGGTGGTGTAATGGTGTGGGGGATGTTTTCTTGGCACACTTTAGGCCCCTTAGTGCCAATTGGGCATCGTTTAAATGCCACGGCCTACCTGAGCATTGTTTCTGACCATGTCCATCCCTTTATGACCACCATGTACCCATCCTCTGATGGCTACTTCCAGCAGTATAATGCACCATGTCACAAAGCTTGAATCATTTCAAATTGGTTTCTTGAACATGACAATGAGTTCACTGTACTAAAATGGCCCCCACAGTCACCAGATCTCAACCCAATAGAGCATCTTTGGGATGTGGTGGAACGGGAGCTTCGTGCCCTGGATGTGCATCCCACAAATCTCCATCAACTGCAAGATGCTATCCTATCAATATGGGCCAACATTTCTAAAGAATGCTTTCAGCACCTTGTTGAATCAATGCCACGTAGAATTAAGGCAGTTCTGAAGGCGAAAGGGGGTCAAACACAGTATTAGTATGGTGTTCCTTATAATCCTTTAGGTGAGTGTATATATATATATAAATCTGCGGTGAAAATCAAGTTTTTAATGTTGCTTATATGTCTGTGTGGTGTTTTTAATATGCTTTAAGACAAACCATGTGCAAATACGTCAGTCAATATATTGCTGAGTATTTTCTCCTTAAAACTGCAGTGAACCAAAGAGTCTCAAAAACACGGTTTGAAATCGCTGGTGTTTCTGATGTCACAAACTACCTTGTAACCAATCACATCACGAGGCGGGTGGGCTTTAGCATATCATTAACTATTCTCTGAAGCAGGGGAGTCTCGAGAAGCCGGTTATCCTGCTATATTTTTCTGTTGATATGAAAAATTGGGTAGATTCAGCAATATAGCGGGTGAATTATGTATATGATGAATACTATGATGTTATGATGAACTATATGCCGTTCTCCACTGACGCTCTATGATGTTTAAAGTGTTTCTAAGAATACTGACTGATCTGAAGGCAGACTGAGATGGCAAACGGGAACATGGTTTGTGTAACATTAGCAACACATTATTAACTGTTTAATAACGTAGACAAGCAAAAGTATTTTTTATTAATTACCGTTATGTTATTGTACCGTTATTGTAAAGAGCATCATTGTGCAACGTTTACCTCTAGTAAGTTGGCCGACTGTATTTCTGAGCTTGTGTGAGTGAGTGGGGGCGGGGCTAATTTGCATATTCATGAATCCGCGTATACTAAATGAAGCAAGGGCATGAAGAATTTTTTTCACAGGAATTTTTTTTTCAATATGTCATTTTGGTGATCAAAGATGAGTTTTAAGGGATACAATTATTGACTACAGAGAGACGTTAAGGAATGTCACACGAGTAACGAGCGCAATATCACACGAGTGCTGTTTTTGTCCCAAATAGCACAAGTTCAAATGTGATACTGATTTTATACAACAGTTCAACAAATAAGAAGTTAATATTGTGCTATATTTTAGACACAATATTGTCTGTTTTTGTTACTTTTAAGCCATAGCAGAACGACTATGCTTCTCTGAGCAACACAGCAATGTTTCTGAATGAATTAGCGTTTTGAACAAATCGGGTGAACCAATGATTCAATGGCTCATTCATAAGGAGAGCCATTGGCTGCGTCCGAAATCGCATGCTCTCTTGAGGTACTTATTTTGAATAAGTAATTACTTCACGGCCACTAAAAAAAGTATGTTCTACAGGGAGTGCAGAATTATTAGGCAAGTTGTATTTTTGAGGATTAATTTTATTATTGAACAACAACCATGTTCTCAATGAACACAAAAAACTCATTAATATCAAAGCTGAATATTTTTGTATCAATATTTTAAGTAGTTTTTAGTTTTAGCTATTTTAGGGGGATATCTGTGTGTGCAGGTGACTATTACTGTGCATAATTATTAGGCAACTTAACAAAAAACAAATTTATACCCATTTCAATTATTTATTTTTACCAGTGAAACCAATATAACATCTCAACATTCACAAATATACATTTCTGACATTCAAAAACCAAACAAAAACAAATCAGTGACCAATATAGCCACCTTTCTTTGCAAGGACACTCAAAAGCCTGCCATCCATGGATTCTGTCAGTGTTTTGATCTGTTCACCATCAACATTGCGTGCAGCAGCAACCACAGCCTCCCAGACACTGTTCAGAGAGGTGTACTGTTTTCCCTCCTTGTAAATCGCACATTTGATGATGGACCACAGGTTCTCAATGGGGTTCAGATCAGGTGAACAAGGAGGCCATATCATTAGATTTTCTTCTTTTATACCCTTTCTTGCCAGCCACGCTGTGGAGTACTTGGACGCGTGTGATGGAGCATTGTCCTGCATGAAAATCATGTTTTTCTTGAAGGATGCAGACTTCTTCCTGTACCACTGCCTGAAGAAGGTGTCTTCCAGAAACTGGCAGTAGGACTGGGAGTTGAGCTTGACTCCATCCTCAACCCGAAAAGGCCCCACAAGCTCATCTTTGATGATACCAGCCCAAACCAGTACTCCACCTCCACCTTGCTGGCGTCTGAGTCGGACTGGAGCTCTCTGCCCTTTACCAATCCAGCCACGGGCCCATCCATCTGGCCCATCAAGACTCACTCTCATTTCATCAGTCCATAAAACCTTAGAAAAATCAGTCTTGAGATATTTCTTGGCCCAGTCTTGACGTTTCAGCTTGTGTGTCTTGTTCAGTGGTGGTCGACTTTCTGCCTTTCTTACCTTGGCCATGTCTCTGAGTATTGCACACCTTGTGCTTTTGGGCACTCCAGTGATGTTGCAGCTCTGAAATATGGCCAAACTGGTGGCAAGTGGCATCTTGGCAGCTGCACGCTTGACTTTTCTCAGTTCACGGGCAGTTATTTTGCGCCTTGGTTTTTCCACACGCTTCTTGCGACCCTGTTGACTATTTTGAATGAAACGCTTGATTGTTCGATGATCACGCTTCAGAAGCTTGGCTATTTTAAGACTGCTGCATCCCTCTGCAATATATCTCACTATTTTTGACTTTTCTGAGCCTGTCAAGTCCTTCTTTTGACCCATTTTGCCAAAGGAAAGGAAGTTGCCTAATAATTATGCACACCTGATATAGGGTGTTGATGTCATTAGACCACACCCCTTCTCATTACAGAGATGCACATCACCTAATATGCTTAATTGGTAGTAGGCTTTCCAGCCTATACAGCTTGGAGTAAGACAACATGCATAACGAGGATGATGTGGTCAAAATACTCATTTGCCTAATAATTCTGCACTCCCTGTATATAGTAAGAGTGTGTGTAGTATGAATGTAATCTGAACATACTACATTCGCCATGTTGTCATTATCATGTGACCTACCAGCGTCTGTTACGTCGCTTCACTGTCATTCATAAATCCTCTCCTGTGGCCTCCTGGGATAGTGAAGTGTTCATCGTATGCACACTTCAGAATCTCACCGAAAGTAGTAGGTCATCCGGGTACTTTTTGCTACTCTTCATGAGTACTGTGAATTCAGACATACTTCTTTTGTCACACACTGTTTTTCACCTACTATATAGTAGGGAAGTATGCGATTTTTGGATGCAGCCTTTTACTTAATTCCTGAATGAATCAGCCGTTTGAACAAATCTAATGAATGAATGAATGACTTACTCATTTAGACATTTACCGACACCTACTGGCAGTTTTAATTTCTTATTTAGAGTATCATTTCATTAAAAAAAAATTATATTTGCATATTAATAAAAAAACTATTAAAGGTATAGTTCACCCAAAAATTCTGTCATCAACCATTGAAGCCTAAAAGTTTATGTGTAATAAATTCTATGTCGAATCAAATAAAATATATATTTTTTCTAAAGCTACTTTTTGTAATGTCTATTTAATGCTTTTCTCATTTAACACAATGACTTTAATTGATCTTTAGGGGGTAATTTCTCAGCCAAATTTGATGTGCGATTAATTTGCAATTAATTAGATTTACTAATTGCCACATTGTGTAGTTAATTAGATAAAAATCTATTTGAATCGCTTGACAGCCCTAATAAATACACAACTAAACCTAACCCTAATCCTAACTTTAACCCTACAGTAAGCACATGTAGTTAATTAATATTTCAGTACTAATCAGTACTTATGGGCCACTCACACAGAACACTTTTCTCTATTTCACTGCTCTAATTTTCTCTGCTCTCCTCTAATTTGCTTTGTGACACATGCTAAAAGGACACGTTTGGCCATTGTCTTGCAAATGACACAATACAGTCATCTTACAATTTAGTCATCAAATTTTTTCATAACTTTTTTCAGTCAGTTACATAAAAAGTAGATCTAATTTGATACTGAAAAGACTGACTGACCCTTGACTCTTAAAGGTGCAGTGTGTAGTATTTATGAGGATCTATTGACAGAAATGCAATATAATATACATAACTATGTTTTCAATGGTGTTTAAAGACCTTACATAATAGGGGTGTAATGGATCGCAGTTGATCCGTGATCCGTAGTACGGTTCGGCACGCACATGACCCGCGGATTTATTGCTAATTTTTTTAAACTTGCGGATTAATCTTAATTGTTTAGCGATTGCTTTTTAAGTAATTTCGTTCCTTTAAACTCCAGTGAAACTACACACAGCAGTCATGTGTTCACGTGAACAGGGCATGTTAATCAGTCAACAATGGCTAGCGGTGGAGCAGAAGAACTTGAAAAGCCTTACGCATCATTTAAATCGCATGTAGCCTATGGGAGCATTATGGCTTCCCTGTATGAAAGTGGCAATACATTGAGCATGGCTACGCATCTGAAGCGACACCTGCTGACGCTCGTTTCACACATACTCCATTTGCAGTGCGTATGCGGTGCGTGTTTTTTTTCCCGTCCCCATGTTAACGGATTATAGCTTTTACACTGCACGTGGTTTCAGTCCGCCAGTGCGTTCCAGGAGCGGTGCATAGCCTATACAGCAGGTCAGCGATCGTTTCCGCACCGAGTCTATTTTTTGCTGTGCTGCATGCGCGGAATTAAAGTGACAGCGCATTGTCCGCATTAAAACAAACATGTATTGATGCGAAAGTCTAGTAATTCCACCACAGATGCATATAATGTAAAGTCTACTCTGTTTCAAAGTCAACACGTGGCTTTTTGCCTTGGGTAAAGCAAGGAAAACGGCATTTAGGTATAACAAGGAGAAATAATGGAGAGCACTTGTCCTTTCTTGGAGGTGGAAAAACAAAGTTCTTTATGACCTGCAGGATTTCTTGTAAAAAGATTTAAAAACAAAAGAAAAGACGAGAGTCGTCTGTTTTTGCCTATTGTAAATTCTAATTTAAAATGTTTGTTATTTTAACATAATCTATGTTTTGCCACTTGCATGAGCAACGTAATATAGCTATAAATCTAAAGTAGGAACTAGGCTATATAAATATAAAGTAATGAATTGAATAAAACGTTTTTTAAATGTAGTGCGTTTAAACATGATATCTATAAAAGAGTGTATAGGCCTACAAAGAGAATTGCAATGCCGACAAGCCATGTTCAGTAACAACTTTTGGATTTTAAATAAAAATAATGAATAAATGTTGGGTTGTGGTATACAACTGCGGATCCGTTACGCACTGCAAACGCGGCATATGTGAAAGCACAACAGCGCGCGCTGCTCCTGCATCGCATACGTAGGCTACTGCAGACGGAGTGTGTGTGAAACAGGCGTGAGAGGTCTACTCTCTCCCCTGAGAATGTTGACATCCTAATCTTATGGGAAAAAAATTTTTTCATTATAAGCTCAGGCCCATTTTCATGTCTCAGGTTGTTTTTCACATGTTACACTTTAACAACAACGAGTAAAAATTGATTTATTCAGCTGGTTATTTATTTTATTTTTGTTAAAACCATATAGGTTATTTTTGTTAACACCAAAAGTTCCTTGTTAAAACCATATACACTCACCTAAAGGATTACCTGCAATCACCTTTCTTTCCCATTCTGACATTCAGTTTGGAGTTCAGGAGATTGTCTTGACCAGGACCACACCCCTAAATGCATTGAAGCAACTGCCATGTGATTGGTTGATTAGATAATTGCATTAATGAGAAATTAAGGTGTTCCTGATAATCCTTTAGGTGAGTGTAGGTTATGTTAACACCAAAAGTTTTCATGTAATAAATAGAAAGCAAATAAAAATGGTCTCCTCCCCCTTTTTTTCTGATCCGAAAAATGATCCGATCCGTGACTCATGATCCGCAATGTGATCCGAACCGTGAGTTTTGTGATCCGTTATGTTTTTATTACCTTAGAATGAGCCATTTCTATCTCAATACACCACGGGTCCTCTTACAGCGAAATCGCCATTTTTGCACCGTCATGTTTCTACAGTAGCCCTAAACGGACAAACTTCTCTACAGAGCGCTAGCTACTCTCTGCTGAATCAGATGATGACATCTCCTGTGTTGGCCCCCGTAGCTTCTCTATGTGCTTCGAAAGGGAGGGGTGAGCTGGGGTGATTACAATTCACAACCTCACTAGATACCGCTAAAATTCACATACTGCACCTTTAAGTTAAAAATGTGTCTCAAGACCTTGCGTTTTTTCCCCCCATTCCATTTCCTGCGTCTTGCATTTTTCAAAGCAAAAGCGTGTTTAGTACAAACTTTAACCAGAAGTATCAGATACTGTATATCAATGCCTACAAGATAAACACTGACAAAATCTTTCTGACAATTTCCATAGTGGACAAAACTATACAGATAAAAATGAATCCAGAGTAACATAAAAAAAATCATATTTTATTTTACAAATAAATATTTGTTGTGTACTTAATTTGAGTGGCTCACTTGATGGATTTGTAGCAAAAACATGTTTTTAAAAATATATGTTGAACTTATTATCCTGAGTAATCTAGACTATGTGTTTCCAAGATGTTATAACATTTATTGAAATTGTTTATTGCTGGAATTGGATGATGCTTTTCACACACTTTCTAGATGTTGGCTGAATTCTCAAAACCAGTGAAATTCAATACAAACTATGAGGAAATTTATGGTAGCAAACAAAAAGACAATTCGCATTGCCAAGCCAAGTTCTCTCCTCCATAATGAACCATTTATTTAGTTAAGTTCAGAAAGTAGGGCACTCAGAGTGTGACAAACAAAATGTTCTGTTATGCTGTGAAACAACACTTTTTCTTGGTTTATTGTGGTGTGTGTGTGTCGTGTCCACTTTGTGGCACATTGTGTGTCGTTTCTCTTTGCTCCCATGCTGTTTAGTCACAGGGATTGAACATTCTCCATGGTCGTGGCACAGATCTACCACATTTCCCAGCTTCCCTCGCCTTCCCGCTTCCACCTTGACCACAGCTGGGGACTATATATCACACGGCTCGCTCGAGGAGCTGCGCTCGGTGCCAATCTCATTTGTGCCCGGCTTGAAAAGGCAGCCAAGCCAGGCTGTGCCCGGCACATCTCTGCGGCCACCACACAAGCGAGGAGGCTCGGCAGTTGGCATGCCGTTAGTGAGAGCAGGCTGCCAAGCACAGTGCCCGTGGTCTCATTTTGCCACCTGCAAAAAAAAAGCCAAATGCTGTGGCATGATAAAGCAGCAAGGTTGGCACGGCAGTCAGGTTATATGGGAGAGACGAAAGGTGACGGGTTGCCACCCTTCTGGCCTCGGGTTCGGCATGCAATTAACGAGTTCCTCTTACGGGACGACAGTTGGTAGAAATGCAAATTTGAGTAGTTCCAAAGCTAAAGAGCTATGGACACGATTCACGAATATGATGTGACATACAAGGGGATGAAGAAACCGGTCTGAACTTGATTTACTTTTTTTCGTAAATGTCACTGGTCTTATGCAGATTGTGTGGAAAAATAATGAATAATTAATGATGATTATTTATTATAATTGTGAAAAAAAGGTCATGATATGGCTTAGTACAATCCCAAAGACTGTGATTTAATGAAATCCCTCTGGTTTTCCTCTAAAATAAAATCTATGGTTCATTGTTTGAGAGCCATAAATATTAGTATTGTATTTTTACAGCTGTACTGTATTTATTTAAAAAAATATTTATTTATTTATTTATTTCACAGTGAAATATTACAGTAATATCTATTTTTTAAATATTTTATTTAGTAACCAAACAACAACAACAACAATAATGGTAATAATAATAATAATAACTATTATTATTATTATTATTATTATTATTGTTGTTGTTGTTATTATTATTACTTCTATTTATTTATTTTTAAATACTCATTTTTTATTTTACCATGAAATATTATAGTAATATTTCCTATTTTTTTAATGTTTTATTTAATAATAAGAATAATAATAATAATAATAATAACAATAATAATAATAATAATAATAATAATAATAATAAGTCTTATTAATTATTATTATTATTATTATAACATTATTATTATCACATTGATGTATAATCACAAAATGTTTGGTCAGTTGTTTTTAAAACATTTTAAACTGCAATCACAGTTTTTATTAGGAAAAAAATTGCAAATAGATTTTCCTAAATCATAAACCTAATTAAAAATTAATTCATTAGAATAATAAATAATACATATCTTCACCTCTGAAATTACTTTTCTGCTGATATAACCACAGATTTATGGGCAGAGATAAACTGATGAATATTAACCAACAATAATAACCTTTTTTTTTTAAAAACATTTTGTTTGAGTGGTGTTTTTCCTGTGCAAAACTCTCCTCTTGTCGGGATGTTGCTATGCGTTTGCTAAGGCGTTCTGGTTGCTTTTAGCCCCTTTCTTTGCTGTTGCTTGGGTTTTCTGGGTGATCGCAAGTCGAATTTTATTTTCATTGTTTACCTAGTTGAAATCATTATCAAATAACCCATTTCAAACTAAATTTAAGAATAAAATAGAATCCAGACAAACCAACAGGTGCTGATTACCTTGATTCCCAGTGGTCATACATTGTGATACAATGCCAGTCAGTCTAACAAAGAATAGTTCAAGTGGCACAAGGACGGATGTTGAAAGGCTGTCTAAGTGGAACTGCTGTAGGACAGACCTAGGGTCTCAAAGCCGAGTCTCTGGATGGCGGTCCGGCTCTAGAGAAGTTATTAACTAAGCACTAATTACAGTAGAGCCAATAAGGGCCGTGGTAATGGCCCTGTGAATTCAAAATGCTTCAAATATCTGCTTCAATTAGCCTTGACCATTTCATTTGGACAGCATCAATGTGAGTGCCAAGATTGTTTTGACTCAAACATCAATGGTGCATAAACAAACAAACAAGGCTGTATGTCAAAGATTAATTTAGTCATTGATGAAAAATGCAAGGTTACTTAAATAATGGTTAATTAATAAAGCAATTTAAAGGTGCACATTTATAAAACCTCCTTGAGTGCATTTTTGACTAGAAGTCAAAGACATTCTATAGCCAAACAAAGGTGTACATTTCATTGGACAAATTAATTTGGATACATCCCTAAGTGCAGGATGTTTTTTTTTTTCTAGAAGAATGACAAAATTTTAAATATGTACAATACTGTTCAAAAGGTCAGTATTATGCTCACCATGACTACATTTATTCCATCTAAAATATGGTGAAATTATTACATTGTTTTCTATTTGAATATATTTTCAAATGTAATTTATTTCTGTGAATTCTCAGCATCATTACTCCAGTCTTCAGTGTCACATGATCCATCAGAAATCATTCTGATATGCTGAATTGCTTAATATTTCTTTTTAAATCCTGATTCTTTGAAGAATAGAAAGTTCACAAGAACAGCATTTATTTAAAACAAAGACATTTTGTAACACTGTAAATGTCTTATATTGTCACTTTTGATTTAATGCATCCTTGCTGAATAAAAGTATTCATTTCTTTCCAAAATGTCTTATTGAACTTTGAAACGCTTGGCAATGTCTTCTATTGCCATCAAAGCTAACAGAAATGGATTGCTGGTCGTGGATGTTAAACACGACTTCTTCCAGTATTTAATAAGAGACATCAAAGTTGCTATGTTCACACCAAATGAATCATGTGTGCAATGAATCCACAACAGCAGATCCGTAATGAATGTCTTTCTTGATTTCTATTTGTCGGCAGACTCCCGTTGCTGCCCGATTGGTTGGATTCCGTCTAAAGATCTTCAGGTTAATCAAGCTTCATGCTTCAAGCTTCCAGCTTACCTTTATGCCACGAAGCAATTTACTCCACTACCCCAAAGGTCACTGCTTCCATTGAAATCACTCTATGACAAATATGATGATTCAATACAGCCACGCAGGCATCTGTTAGAGCGTCTCATTTCTTTCTGAGAGATGAATCAGTTTGTCTTTTAGACTGACCTTTTGCTGTTGGCTTGGTCTAAGCCAAAGGAAATTGCTAATTCTTTTTAGAGCCCTAATATTAATGGATGCCTCGATTGAGCAATATTTGTATGTTTCTTCTTTCAGGAAGTGAGAGAAACGCTCATTGCTTATTTGTCGTGTGCAGATTTGGAGATAAAGCTTAATTCCTGAGAATTGAACACCGTGGCTAATGTCATGTACGTCCGTCCCATCAGGATTCATACGGATATGTGCTGGATGCTTGACTGTATATGTGAATTTCCAGTTGCATAATCAAGCATTGTTCTTTGTGTGGGCATTTTGCCTAAGGACTATGACAAAGCTAGTTTGAATATTACTCAGATAATATTCTTGTTCAGTGCCAATGCACAAATCTGATTCATGAGATGTATTCATACACAAGAATCATTTGTATTGCTGCATTATGGGACAGCAGGTTTTGTTGTTTTTGCATATTGGTTTCCTTAATTCATTTAATGTGATCTAGGCTTGATGGGCCAGATTTACTAAACAGAGCAAATTAGCGTGAGAGCAATCATACTACCAATCAGCATCTGACTTAAGACATGCTTTTTTGGGTGGTAAATAATGGCGCAAACACCAGTAAATTAACAAGCGCAAACCTTAGTAAATCACCTTGTGTGACAAATGCATATGCAATAAGGTCAGCCGCAAAAATAATCCTGTCCACGCTTTTTAAGCGCTAATTTCTCACTGCATGTCTTTAGTAAATCTTGCTGAATAAGTTGGCAATCCAATCAGTTGCCTCAATTTTTTTAAGTTAAGAAATGTAAAGTTTAAGTAAGCAGAACTTTTTATTTTGTAATAATATATTTTAATTGCTCTGAACCTAAAATATTAACTTAAAAATATAATGTAATCTCAAATTTGGAAACTTGGCTAGCATTAACTTGCTAAATCAATAAATGCCACCTTGCTAATTTGTAACACAATGCTTTGATAGCATTAGCATAGCATAGCACTTGCTGAATGAGGACAGCAATATAAAATATTCAACATCTTTTCTCAAACTAAGCTCATGCTCCACTCATCACCATGATGGAAACCCTACAAAAACCAACAAACCAACACAACAGAAAGTCTTCTAAACTAGCATAACATAACATTAAACACTACTAAATCTCCCACTTAACGTTAATCTTGCACAAAAAATAAATACATAAATAAATAATATAACACTTAATTTTGGCATTTACTGTCCCTTTTGAGTGTCATGGCAAAGCATGCTGGGAAATAGAACTCTTAGCCCAGTTTCGGTTAAATTTAAGTTTGTCTAAATTAAAAGAAAGAAGTTCATAAAACTCAAAACAATGAAACAATACAGATTACTTAAAATGTGTCCGTTTTGTGAACTCAAAAGAAAAAGAAAGTTCTAAATACTCATAAAAAATGGATTTTTTAAACACATTTTTTTATTTGAGTTGACTCTACTCAAATCCAATTAATTATTTTGAGCGTTAGGGTTTAGTAGTGAACGTTAGAGCGTTAGTGGGACAGTAGTTTTTTAACACCAAAAGAGAGTTTGTGCTGGTGCAAGCTGTTAGTAAATCTGGCCCTAGATCTCTTATTAAATGCTTAAAGCTAAGTCAAAACACTTTTTTTATTTGAAGGGGAAAAGTTAAAATTGTTATTTTATCAAACTAAATTGCAACTGAACTTTCTTAAAAAAGGCTTATAATCAAAATGTCAAAAAGTGCTCTTTCATACAGTTAAAATGCATGCTCACAATAGAATGGTGCAGGGATTACATCAAAACTCTGAAGACTAATTTACCGCTGGTTCCTTCAAGATTTTCCTATTGGGTTTTATCATAGACTTTAAAAAAGATGGACAACACCCCTTCACTATATTCTATTGTAGAAAAGTGAAGTCTTGCGCTGATTTGAGACCGGAGTCTGCGCAGTAGAGACCTCGGGACCGGAGTCTGCGCAGTAGAGACCTCGGGACCGGAGTCTGCGCAGTAGAGACCTCGGGACCGGAGTCTGCGCAGTAGAGACCTCGGGACCGGAGTCTGCGCAGTAGAGACCTCGGGACCGGAGTCTGCGCAGTAGAGACCTCGGGACCGGAGTCTGCGCAGTAGAGACCTCGGGACCGGAGTCTGCGCAGTAGAGACCTCGGGACCGGAGTCTGCGCAGTAGAGACCTCGGGACCGGAGTCTGCGCAGTAGAGACCTCGGGACCGGAGTCTGCGCAGTAGAGACCTCGGGACCGGAGTCTGCGCAGTAGAGACCTCGGGACCGGAGTCTGCGCAGAAGTGACCTCGGGACCGGAGTCTGCGCAGTAGAGACCACGGGACCGGAGTCTGCGCAGTAGAGACCTCGGGACCGGAGTCTGCGCAGTAGAGACCACGGGACCGGAGTCTGCGCAGTAGAGACCTCGGGACCGGAGTCTGCGCAGAAATGACCTATGGGACCGGAGTCTGCGCAGTAGAGACCTCGGGACCGGAGTCTGCGCAGTAGAGACCTCGGGACCGGAGTCTGCGCAGTAGAGACCTCGGGACCGGAGTCTGCGCAGAAGTGACCTCGGGACCGGTGTCTGCGCAGTAGAGACCTCGGGACCGGAGTCTGCGCAGAAGTGACCTCGGGACCGGAGTCTGTGCTGTAGAGAGCAGTAAGAAGAGCCACGATATCAAAACCCAGCCCACACTCCTGCAGTATCTCTTAGTACAGTTTACTGCAGAACAACTTGTGTGAAATAATCAGTTATGGACATGTAGAAATTAAAGCTAAAGCTCCAATCTCCTCCCAAAATCCCGAAAAAAGTCTGTTGTTGCCTCAGTGACTATTTCACTCAGAGAAGGTGTCAATCACAGCTGTCAATCATGACGTCACACCCTCATTTTTATAGCATCAAATAACTAACTAAAACCAAACGTATTTTAACACTTGAACTTAACGTGATAAAAATTACCTAAAATGACAGAAACCGTCTTTGGAAAAAAATATTTTTCTTTTTCTATCTGTGACCTCAGTTGAATGTTTATTTGTGTACTTTTTCCTCACTCGATCCCCATGTATGCAAATAAGTTTGATGTGTCATTTTATTAAACTCAGCTCTCGTCTCTGTATCTTTTCCTCTGACACCACACATTTGTTTTCTTTCTGGGCAACAACATCTCAATTGTGCATTACAGTTACAGCCTAAACTGTCTAGTAACTTATTAGAAACATACGTTTTCAAAAAGAAGCATAACTGCTTCAGAATTCGCATTTTAGTGTGGGTGTGTGCAGTTTATGTTGTAGAACAAAACATAAAATTATCGTCAAGTTATGCTTTCATTTACTCATAAATTGGAAAAAACCCATTATAAAACCCCATAGGAGAATCTTAAGGGAACCAGGGGCAAATTAGTCTTCTGAGTTTCGACGCCATCCTTGCACCACTCTATAGTGAGCATGCATTTTCATTGTATGGAAGAGCAATTTTTGACATTTTGATTAAGCTGTTATGGGCAGGGTTGCCAGGTTTTCACAACAAAACCCACCAATTGCTACTTAAAACTAACCCAATTGCATTTTTGGCAGGGTTCCTGTATATATGAGCAATACAGGGTAGATAGATGATGACAGAAATTTTAAAAAAAAAATCTGCAACCTGATTTGACCGACAAAATTTGGATGTGAATGTGTGATTTCTGCCCTAGTGTTTTAGATAAACACAATTTTTACTACATCTTTGCGTTGAAAGGCACAAGTAATGTTCGTTTAAAATTTTATTTTATTTTATTTTATTTGTATTTTTATTCGTGGCCATAAGAGAAAAGCATGCGTATTTGTGTGTTGGTGTCAAGGTATGATCTTGCTGACGCTGAGATTCTGAAGTGTCAGGGCTGAACAAGCAGCGGCCGGTGTTTGGCATGTAAAAATGGATCTCACCTTGTTTATTAGGAGCTACAGAACTGCTAAAGAGCAGACACGCCTGCCAAATATCACAATCACACGGAGCTCCGTCATTCACATCCAACTGTTCGCCTATTTTCACAGCACATGCTAATTTGTCCTATTAAACGTGGCTCAATCACATTGAGCTAAAAGTGGCTGAAAAAACTACTAACAGTGTTGTCATTCTAGCTGCTCCAGTGCTCTGAAAGTCCCCCTGGCTTTTATTGTTTGATAAAGATCAGAAAGGAACACACATCTTTATCAGAGAAGGAGAGAAAAGCTGAGATAAGAAAATGAATTGAAGCCAAAATGCTTTAAATGGAAGACTATCTCCCTGTGAGAAACTCATAGAGCTGTTAAGAGCTGTGAGTAACAAAGGGGCACAGATGCATTGAGACTATAATCTCACCGGAGGAGAGAAAGTTCTGGAGAGCAGTGCCTTTACAATGTGATGCTAGATTGAGGTGGACATCTTGCTCTGAAGGTGATAAGGGAGAGTAGACTACCAGTGAAAGGACACTTGACTTGACACTTGAATGTTTTCTCAT
Source organism: Rhinogobio ventralis (assembly GCA_039654625.1). Lineage (NCBI taxonomy): Eukaryota > Metazoa > Chordata > Actinopteri > Cypriniformes > Gobionidae > Rhinogobio > Rhinogobio ventralis. Next base: position 8,485,166 of record CM077198.1, read on the forward strand.
GACCTTAAACGCCTTTTGATTTAAAGCCTACTGCTTAAGTACTTGGAATTTCGTCTTGCAGGAAAATATAACGTTTCTTACGTTATTATTAATATTATTGAAAACACTTTACAAAAAGGTTTCATTCGTCTTCATGTAACTAACATGAACTAACAATGAGCAATACATTTGTTACTGTATTTGTTTATCTTGGTTAATGTTAGTTAATAAAAATAAAGTTGCTTATTGTTTGTTCATGTTAGTTTACAGTGCATTAACTAATGTTAACAAATACAACTTTTGTCATAGACTTTAAAAAAGATGGACAACACCCCTTCACTATATTCTATTGTAGAAAAGTGAAGTCGTTAATGTCCAAATATGGCGCTAACATCTTGCGCTGATTTGAGACCTGCGTCTGCGCAGTATGACCTCGGGACCGGAGTCTGCGCAGTAGTGACCTCGGGACCGGAGTCTGCGCAGTAGTGACCTCGGGACCGGAGTCTGCGCAGTAGTGACCTCGGGGCCGGAGTCTGCGCAGTAGAGACCTCGGGACCGGAGTCTGCGCAGTAGAGACCTCGGGACCGGAGTCTGCGCAGTAGAGACCTCGGGACCGGAGTCTGCGCAGTAGAGACCTCGGGACCGGAGTCTGCGCAGTAGAGACCTCGGGACCGGAGTCTGCGCAGTAGAGACCTCGGGACCGGAGTCTGCGCAGTAGAGACCTCGGGACCGGAGTCTGCGCAGTAGAGACCTCGGGACCGGAGTCTGCGCAGTAGAGACCTCGGGACCGGAGTCTGCGCAGTAGAGACCTCGGGACCGGAGTCTGCGCAGTAGAGACCTCGGGACCGGAGTCTGCGCAGTAGAAACCTCGGGACCGGAGTCTGCGCAGTAGAGACCTCGGGACCGGAGTCTGCGCAGTAGAGACCTCGGGACCGGAGTCTGCGCAGTAGAGACCTCGGGACCGGAGTCTGCGCAGTAGAGACCTCGGGACCGGAGTCTGCGCAGTAGAGACCTCGGGACCGGAGTCTGCGCAGTAGAGACCTCGGGACCGGAGTCTGCGCAGTAGAGCCCTGTCTTACTCACTACTCTTACTACTACTAATAATAATTAATATTATTATTATTATTTTACTATACTACTACTACTAATAATAATGATAATGATAATAATAATATTTTACGACACTACTATTAGTAGTACTATTACTACTACTACAAATAATAATAATAATAACAACAACAGTAAATAATAATAATAATATTTTATATTTATTATTATTATGGTTGTAGTTGTTGTATAATATGGTTAATAATAATTATATATATATAAAGAAATATATAATTAACTATTATTATTGTTATTATAATAATAATAATAATAATAATTAGTAGTAGTAGTAGTAGTAGTAGTATAGTATTATTAGTATTTATTTGATTCATGGGTTGGACAAGATAGATAGAAATGCATAGTAGATATCTTTTGAACTCACTCGTATTGTATGTCTTAAAACATAAAAACCTTTCATATATTGCATATTGTTGATATATAAATTCATTCAGGAGTACATTTAATTTTTCTTTTCCCTTTTCATTCAGTCATGAACAAAACAACAATGTCCGACCCCAGCAATCACTCTTCAAAGTGCTTCACAGTGTATTTGTTGTACATTATTGATTGCATCTCTCTGTCGTTCTCTTTTATAAACAATCTTTCCCATCACACTTATTCATACTGTGAATGTGGCAAAATAGCTCTATTACTTTAGTCAGCTTAGATTAGACAGCACGTCTTATACAGGAGACAGTTATAGAAGTCTATTATTCCATCAAAAGCTTCAATCGTAATGTTTCTCAGTGTCTGTGATGGCTTTGAGTGCCAGGCGTTTTCATTCTCCAGTAGGGAGAGTGTCAGATGCTGCTGTAGTATTGCAATGCATATTCATGCATAAATAAACAGCAATGAACACGTTTGACGTGCTGACAACCTTATTGTTGCGCAGAGCTGAGTTATGGTAGACTGTTGCATAATAACAACGGCAATGGCAGTTTGTGTTTTCCTCACACCTCAGAAGCCTTCATTGGCATGAATCATTCAATCAAAGCAGGTGGTGCTGTTTTCTGCAGAAGCGTTTTTTCTGAATTTCTGATTTCTCATGGAGTTTCTTAGGCAAATGCAATACAAAACTTTACATGAATCCCACTCATGCCCTTTGATTTTATCATGTTTATCTTTAGGTTTTATGTTTCAATTAACTTGTTTTCTCTTGCAAGATGATCAATTGTTTGAATCAATTGTTTTGTCTCTGTGACATTCTAGTCTCTAGTTTTGATGATTTGTCAGTCCAGTCTCTTAGTGTGAGAGAGTTTAGGGCCAATTAACAAAAGTTTTGATGCATTGCAAACTCCATTTACACGGTTAATTAAAAACCTTCGTTTGGTTTTTGAAAAAGATAGCGTTATCATCTATGTGTAAAATTTGTGAAAACAGTGACGTCATGCGCATGCGTATTACGTGTTCAGTCTATAGCAGGGATGTCCAAAGTCGGTCCTGGAGGGCCACTGTCCTGCAGGGTTTAGCTCTAACTTGCCTCAACACACCTGTCTGGAAGTTTCTAGTATGCCTAATAAGACCCTGATTAGCTGGTACAGGTGTGTTTAATTGGGGTTGGAGGTAAACTCTGCTCTGTTTTTTTTTTACTTGTCATCTAGGTAAAATTAATATTAATAATAATAATATAATAATAAAATCTCAGCATACATGAGATTTTTTTGTTGAACTTGTGAGCTTCGATAACAATGGGTTTAACAAAACACATCATTATATCATATCAATATTAATATTTTACCATGTATGCCATAATTTTCCAGTGAAGTCAAGTGTTCATTAGGGATGCACGATATATCGGCCACCATATCGTTATCAGCCGATATATGTTCATTATTAATGTTATTGTTATCGGCCTGAAAAGATAATTTGGCCAATATTAAAGCCGATAAATAATGGATTATTTCCTTCAGCTGAGACACTTCAGATGCGCACAAATCGCCATGATGGTTTTGAATTGCTTGAAATATGATTGGAATCACTTAAAAAAAAAAAAAGGAAAACACAGTTAAGTGCTACATGCAAGTCTGTCATATAGGCTACATTAAATTATAATGAGAACATTATAATTGTGTGCTTGGGACATGAATTTTAATGGTGAGACTTTTGTTTTTATAATCAGTCTCTTTATATATACAAATTTGGATTTAGATTTACCAATATATCGGTTATCGGCTTTCAAATATCGGTTATCGGTATCGGCCAAAATGTTAATATCGGTGCATCCCTAGTGAATGTATGGCTACCTTGGAGTTTAATTATAAACTTATGACTTTTTAAAATCGTAACTAAATAATTAATACTTTTAAATAATGCTAACTATAAAATTGTAATGAAACATTTGATGAAAGTGTATAAAATACCTGATACTTTTGTCATTTTGATGTAATTTAAATAATATTAAAATAATTATATAATTATTATTACTTTTTACTTATTATTATTTGTATTATATATATATATATATACGTATATATAAAATATAGTTTATAATATGAAATTTTAAAATAAGTCTAAGTTATACTTTAAATATATAATCATTATTATTGTAAATATAAAAATAGGACATTAACTATTTTAAATGTATATTGTTTTATAGTTTATTTAATAATTTATGTTAACAGTCCAGGACGAGTTATGCAGAAAATGATTGCCTGAGTGATTCTAATAATTTGCTTCAGCAACTAGTTTGTTTAACTGAATTGGTTGGAAAAGCAAAGGAGCTAAGATTAGCGCTACATTAACTCTTTGACTCCATGTTTAGATAATTCCCCAAGGGTTTCTGTAGCCGCGCGCACCCTGTGGGCTTTTCACGTCTTTCCGCCGCCTGGAAATCCAAACCTTTTAGTTATAGGAGCACCGCGGGGACTTCATGCTAAAATGCCCCGTGAAACAGCAGACACAGGAAGCTTCAGAAGTCAACAGAGGAATGATCTAGATGGCAGAGGAAAACGTCATCAATTCGCCTCTGATGGTAATAGAGCCCGGCTCCTGTGATTTATGGCACGTTGCTGTTTTTCCCAGTGTGCTGTTCCTCCTCCGCCATGGCATTGAGTTATTAGCCAAAGTGTGAGCAACATACCTGTTAGAGATCAATCCGGCACTTTCTCTGTTTGCAGGGACCTGCTTGACTTCCATGTTTGCAGCTTTACCCACATTGATATTTCACTATTGATTTTCCTCTGTTCATTCCTTGCCTCTTTCAGCACCTGGACTGATAGGCCAGTTGTGTTTAGCCGGTTTTATTGTGATGTGACAAAGATGGATGTGACATTGTCCTCTGTGGGCCGCTGGATAGTGGAAGTGTTAATGAAGCCATTAGCACAGTCCGAGAGAGAGGCGAGTGTGGCGAAATTACCATTATTCTGCCACCATTAAGTCGTAATCTGCCAACTTCTCTCTCTCGCTGCCATTCTCTCCATTTCCACCTCTTTCTCTCCTACACTTGCTGATCCACTTCGACTGCCCTGTAAAGCTTCATTAATTTATTTGTTATCAAAAGCAGTTAACCACAAAAAGAGTGCGGAGGAGTGATGGGGGATCGTAATAATGTATACTATAATTACCATCCACACCGGCTTCTAAATGAAACGAGCACAGATGAAAAAAAAACAAATGGCTACACAATTCATAAATCTCATTACCTCAAAACTTCATTCTTATAAAGAGACAGAAGCTCATTTGGTCAGCACAAAAGCAGGAAAAAAATGATCATCACTCAAAGTATTCGGTTAACCTTGGTTTAATCTGAAGTTGAAGAACTTTGTACTTTTTGACTGTGGCATTCAACAGATTATGAACGTTCTGGAAAGTCTGCAGCTCTCAGGGCTTCTTATTTCCTGATGGACTGTGACTAATTTTAAGCTTGTTTAATTAAGTGCAAAATGCCTCTCTAGTTGACAGGAACTTTTTTGGTCAATGGCTATGTGCTGGAGACTAGAGATTATTGATGATAATAATAGTCAGTACCAATATCTAAAATGTAATGTTTCAAAAACTAATGTGCTATTAGAGGGGTTTTCAAGTCAAGTCACCTTTATTTACATTGAAAACTTTCTGAATTGTACCTAATTTGTATGCCGGGAAATATTTAAAGGTGCACTATGTAACTTTTCCATCGCCTTTTTACGTCGCCTATTCAAAACAAAGGCGTAGTTTGATGATGCCAAGTTTGAACGCAGAATCTCGGGACATGTGGTCTTCACCTCACAGCCAGTGGAAAAGAATCGGGATAGGACTCGGGAAGAAATCGTGTTCATGGATGCGATTATTAACGTTACTGTAGTATGAAGCAGAGCAGACCCGAGTGTTGTGGGAGCTGTGCAAGGCCGCTGGAGCGATTGTTAATAAGATGAATGCAACACACGCCTCGCGAGCAGCGGGACTTTTATTATGCCACAGTCGCGGGCGCCATTTCCGCTTTTCTGGTCATGAGTATGAGGTAACGCAGCTCTGTTTATCATATTAGATACATTTGAGTGTGTTGAAAATGATGTTATGACGTTACTCTGTGCGGCTGCTATGACACCTGTTGCACACTGCAGTAAGAGTAAAGCGTTACTGCAAAATAAAGCCGGAAACCGAGGGTAACGCAGATATGATGCCATTGACAGGCAACTACCTCACACGCCCCGGTTCCTTAGTTAAAAAAGCAATTTTCTCACGATTTACACATAGTTGGAAACATTTGGGATATTGTAAGTACTCAACTGAACAAAATATATAACACTGGCCTAGTGGTTTTTGGATATTTTACTGATTTTTTTTTTACATAGTGCACCTTTAAGCATCTTCTGTTGCTTCCAAAGGGCAGTACTAAATGAAAAAAAAACGAAAAAAAAAAACATATTTAAACAAAATAAGAAAAATTTGGACATCTTCATCCTGTTCAAAAGTTTTCACCCCCCAGCTCTTAATGTATCGTGTTTCCTTCTGAAGCATCAGTGGATCTCAAAATCATACAGTCACTGCTGGAAAGGGTTCAGATATGCAAAAGATGCTGAAAAACTGAAGAATTTTTGGGACATGGAGGATTTTTCTGAAGAACGTTGGTCAGTCAGGACTCAAGAACAACCATCACAAAACAAAAAAACAGCCGTGGATCATCCAGGGCACGGCACACAGTATTAATAATCAATGGTTCATAAACTTTTGAACGGGGTCATTTTAATAAATTCAGCTATTTCTTTTGTGGACTATATATAAACATTTTATATGCAAAATATCTTATTCAGGACAACACTAAATAAAAAATAACATGCATTTTGTATGATCTCTCTCATTTTGTTAAAATGATTCACATTTTCACAGATTTGGCATTTTTCACTGTACTGTATATAGAGCTTTATACAATACAGATAGTTTCAAAGCAGCTTTACAGGGATAACAGGAAAATTAAAAACAGCTGTACAGCTGCTCCAAAAGAAAATGCTCTAAAAGTGTCATTGTTCAGCTGAAGTCAGTTCAATGTTGAGACTTCAAAAAAAGATCCCCTTGCAAGGGACCACCGTTGTAAACTGTATTATATTAAAAAAAATATGGAGTGTGTAATACATTTCCAAAATTAAATAATTGACTTTTAAATTATCATTATACTAAGGTGAAAGCAAATGAGTAAAAAAAAAATTGACAATATTTTTATTATATATTAATATTAATATTTTTATTTTATATTATTTTTTGTTTACCTTTTTTTCTATCTACTTTTTAAGCTATGGATATTAAATTTTAATATGGATATTAACAAATTCTTCCTCAAACAGCAAACATTGCCTCAAGTTTTTCCAAGTAATTATTCAACAAAAGTAATAGGTACAGTAATAAGCAGTAATAAGAACAAAGAAACAAGTTACAAGTAATAAATTAAACTACGGAACAGCCATAATTTTGTCATGGATGTGATGACTGCATATTCAAACTTGACCGAGGAGACAACCCTCGGGTACTGAGTTCTACATTGATCCGAACGTGAAGCTGTGGCAGAGAACTTACTTGTGAAGACGTCAAGACATCTAGTTTTACCTTAGGGGATTTGTTCCTCCAAATGAGTTTACTTATTGACGGGGTCTTGCACTGCAAACATTCACAGATGGTAAATTCAAATGCATTTGATTGAGTTGATCCCCTTCAGAATGTAAGTTTAATTGTCCCTTGTTTCATAGTCATTACATACAATCCACGAATAGAACAAGCAAGCAAAAAAAGAACAAAGATATTGGCAGGAATGGCTGAAAGAGAGGAAACAACAGACCCATGCTATCTGAACCAATAAATCTTTAGAGGAAGTGTCAACTATACCAAAAGCAATGCATGTGTGCTGGTTCCCGATAATATTGATCAGGCAGAACTACGCTTATGCTACCAATTAACATTGTACATTCTCATTAAGGTCATATTAGACACAGTCAGCAGTTGTTGACTGATGCCCAACAATCCAGAAAACACGGAAATTAATATGAATGTGCAAATGTGTTACTGCCCATCCTACAGTATAGTCATGCAATCGTAACAAAGCATTAACAAAGACAACATTTGCTTAGTAAGAAGTACGGCCTAATTGATATATCAGGGTCATGTGATTGTGAAAGATTCTCAATAGCGTGTATACAAGGAAATGGAGACTAGCTCATAAATGTAGCGGTCTATCGTGATATAAATCCAATAGAAACCGGATTAAAACTTCTCCGTCAGATATTGGAGTCTGAGTCTATGTTATTTGCACATTACATGACATCGGAAAGTGTTATCAGAAGTGCAACAATGACAATTATGGTGTTAATATCCCAATATGATGTCACAATCATTGACGAAACACAGACCCTGCCTTGATTGTATTAGGAGAGTGTTGACGTATACATGGATGCGTTTGACTGTGTTGGGCTTCTCGGTCTCGGGTGAGGGACTGTTTCCTGTGGCAGCCTTCCTTAATGAGGGACCTGAATGGTATCTGAGCTTTACAGGAATGCCAGGTCCTTCTCCGCTCCGTGAGCTGGAGTCTGCGGCCCCACTGCTCTGGCGTAACCGTGGCGGGCCATGGTTGGGGGATGCAGATAGCACAGGCTCTGTGGATGTAGATAAGGGTATCCTGGCAGCCATGAGTAAGGACGAGGAGGGGGCTCTAAAAGCCTACCACACCAGTGGAACCTCTTTCACTTCATATGGGTTGACGTGAGGTTCAGAAACATGCTATGAGCATAAGTCATGAAATCCATAAATCCATGAAGTTATTTGTGAATGTGAACTAACAGTGTAATGTAAGGTCATGGGTGAAGTATTTGATGTTTTGGCATTGGTATTTGGCAGTGTGCTGTTATGTTCAGAGCAGAATTTTGTCATTAGCTACTGTTGATGAGACTGTAACAATACGGTGTATTATATCACAACTGATAATAATAAGTATAGTAGTATTAGAGACTGGACTCAAGTCTCAAATCTGAGTCCAAGACAATATTTTCGTGGTTCTTGGTCTTGTCATGAACTCGGGAGCATTGGACTCTGACCCTCTTCAAGTCCTGGTCTCGGTCTTGACTTGGACTCGACCTGCTTCTGGTCTTGGTCTTGAGACTGACTTGTCCGCTTAGCGTTCACATTGGCATTTTAATACCGAACCTAAAGGTATATGTTCACAACCTGATTGGTCAGCTTTTGTTACGTATATTTCGCGACAGAACTTACAGAACATTCAAAACAAGGCAAATACACTTGTTGTATGTGTGTAGCCATGGGCAACACAAACTGTGATGGGAAACATCACGACTATGATGAGAAAAAAAACAGGTATGCTTGAGCATTCTTTTCTTTTTTAGGGTCGCATCTTGTGACATCATGCCCCGTTTTTGGTTAGTTTACATGTCTTTGGTCCGTTTTGCGTTCATATTTCATTCAAACAGCACCAGAGTTCGTTTGGAAGCGGACCGAGACCCATTTTTTCAGCCGCCTCGGTCTGCTTGTTTGGTGCACACCAAGGTTTCGGATGGTAGCGTTCACACTTATTCAAATGAACTGCACTAAAAGAGCAAACGCACCAGGGTTTGTTTTAATCGAACCAAACATGCCAAGTGTGAACACAGTCAACACACCCTCAGACTCAAACTATTCAGGTGTCAGCCTGGACTGAGCTGCTGTGGCTGGTTGCATAAATTGCTAAGACTAGTCTTAAAAGTTAGTCATCTATTTTATTTTTCTTCAAGACTGGTCCTAACATTTTAAGGTCAGTAACATAAAAGGTAGATTGGTCTAATTTAAATGGGAAAAGTAAGACTGATTGCCCCTTGCTAGTTAATCGAACTAGTTCTTAAGATGCAATCTTAACATAGTGGCTAAGTTTATGCAACTGGCTTCTGCTGGCAGGGCCGTTTCAAGCCATTTTGACGCCCTAGGCAAAATCCTTATTGGCACCCCCCAGCCAAATCTTTAAAAGCAACATGGTATTACCATGGTATTCATTTTAATCCTTATTAACAAATACATACACATATCATTTGGAAATGTAATGCTTATTAACAAATATATACAAATACAATTTGGAAATGTTTCCAAATTTACCGCAAACTACGTATAAAAGCTTGATCAGTCACATGAAAGGAACCAGAATACATATTGTATGACGCTCAAACTTCCCCTTTAAATTACGCGATGCTATGCCCTCTGTATGACACCGCTTGCATTAAGCACTATATTAGAACTGAATGAATCGATTCAGCATTTCGACACCATCCGTAAAGATGCGTTAAATTCGACAAAGCGGTTTAATAAAGGATGTAATTAATGTTGTGAATTAGCATATTTTATTATACAATTTTTAAACTGGCCGTTAAAGGGACAATTACAAAACACACTGATCCTTTAACAATGCATTGGCGCTAAAACACACACCTTTTGGAGGAGCAAATAAGAGAAGAAAGCTTTATAGAGTCAAAATTTAATAATAATATCAAGAATTGCTAAATTGAGTGTTGTTAGCCTATATCTTGCGTCTACAATACACGCTGAGCAATATTACGCTATCTGCCCATTTCACAGCGTGATTTCTCGACTGCCCTAACAAAATACAGATTTGTGCACTTTTTGTTGTACCTGTTTTTTTTTTAATTGGCCTTTGAATTTAGCTTTATTGTGTGGTTAAAAAAGCTTTACCTTGCCAAAGCATTGACCGATTGACCTCTTTGATCTAAGTGTGTTGTTGAGCGCTCCAAATGCAAACTTCAACAGTCAGACAGTAATTGACAGTACTCTGATCCAATATAGGAATCGTCTGATTGACAGTACTCTAGCCCAATAGTGTTGGGGGAACCAGTGGGGGCGGCAATCATATTTCAGGGTGGCCGTGACACCCTTTACACACACCTCTGATATGCGCTCATTGGCAGCCCTTCAGCTGATGCCGCCCTAGGGTAAAGCCTAGTTCGCCTATGCCTTAAAACGGCCCAGCCTGCTGGTCTCGAACACAATAAGGCATAGTGCACATTAGGCCTGGGTATTCCTGATTTAGTCTTAAATAGAATTAGATTCAAAATCGATTTATGCCAATAGGTAACCAGATCTCATCGATTTTGTATGAATTCGAGGATCCGACGATGACAATGACAACATTAGCAAGTCAGGAAGTATCCTACAAAGGCTTTTTAACAGAAATGTCGACATCAAATTTAAAAGTTCATAGATTAAAGGATATATCTTGGGAATTAATTTGAACATCTCGCTGTCATCTCTAAACAAAACTTTGGTAAATCTTTCAAAGATTTGACGCTTCTAACTTTGGCCCAACTGTTCAGCAGTTTATTCACCAGAAATGCTCATTTTAACAGTTGGGGAACTTGTGAATAAGACTTTGTGTCCGGCAGACTGATAAGAACCTGTGAGCTTGTGCATCAGATGGTCAGTGATGGTCTGTTGGTGGTTTGTGGGCTGAGACTTGGTCAGATGCTTCAGAATAAATCTGAGGCCAACAGAGAATGGACAAGCACAGCAAATACTGTCATAGCATTTAAGCCTGAAAGTTGAATGTTTCAACCTGTTATACAAACACATCCCTGAGGTACACATGCGAGTGAAACAAAACACCTAACACCAAACAGACGGCTGTGATAATAGTGAAGGCTCAGCCAAATTGTTGTCTAGAGGCACTAGCGGTAATTTTGCTTTTTTTTTAGCTTCTCCTTGCAGATGCTTGAGTGAGAGGGATGTGTTGAAGAGTGGTATCACATCTGAAGAAGGTGCACTATATGTGTGTGTGAACAAATGCTGCCTTTAAGTCATCACAGAATAATCACATTTACAAGATCAGCGCACATGAATGCCACCACAATGTTGTAATTACGAGTTGGAAACAGAATTTGAGCTCCAGTTTGGGGTGGACTTGAAGAATGGTCGAAGTAAATTGACATTGGTCATAATAACTAGTGATGCACCGATATTACAATTCCGGCTGATAAGATGATAGTTATTTTTATGTTATGGCTGAAAATCGATAAATGGCAGAAAGAAGTCTAGAGGGAATACTAGCACATGCCATGCTGGGAATTGGTGTTAAAAATACAAATTATACTAGTATTTTCAGCAGGGATGTGAGGTAGAGGAGTTGCACTTCTATTCAAAAGTTTGGGATATGATATTTTTTGATAGACTGGGTAACCCAGCCCAATCTGCCGGCGATTTGATTTCGCCCTGCAGCTCAGGCTGTTACAAATTTGCGGGGACCAATCACAAACCGGCTTGTCCACCTGGCACGCTATTGGTGGGTTTAACACAATGACGGATAGAGAAGCGATAGATCGTTGGTCTGATTGGTTGAAGGACTATCCAATTGCGTCATTTGAACGGTGCCCGTTGATCACGCCTCTTGTGCAGTAGAAAATACAGAGCAGACTCCCTAGACTAATTTTTAGGGATTTAATTTAAAGGATTTAATTTATCCTATTTAATTTATCGTCTGGGATCGCGCAGAGCCTCTGAAGCCCTTGGAAGCGCTTAGAAACTGCATTGATTTGGACCTTCAACATTTTGGTTGCCATGGAAGTCTGTGATGGGGAGAAAAATCCTGGAATGTTTTCCTCAAAAAACTGAATTTCTTTTCGACTGAAGAAAGAAAGACATGAACATCTTGGATGAGATGGGGGTGAGTAAAATATCAGGAAATTTTCATTTTGAAGTGAACTAATCCTTTAAAAGATTGAGCTTGGTCTGGTGATAATGCATGTTAATGAACATTAGTATAAAATACAAAATGTAAACACGCCAGATTATAGCAACATTGCTCATTTACATCCGCAGTACCTAGGCAGGTACACACAAAGACACATACTCAAAGATGTGCAAATATGTGCAAACATACAACATTACATAAAAGACAAATACTCAACACATTATTTCAAATGTCTAAGTAAAATGTTTACACCACTGATTCTTCATAAGCCACTTTTTAAGATAATCTTTAAAAGTGTGATAAGTAGAACATTGTCTTATTGACTGCAGTAAACTTTTCCAATATTTACTCCCTATTACAGACAAAAAAAGATTTTCGCCTATATGGCACCTCGCAATCCTCTCCTATTACCAATACCACAATCTGTCCTCTGTTTTACAGTGTAAATTAATTTAATGGAGGTGGGGCTAGCCCATATCAGACCTTATAAATAAAACAAGCAATACAATTTTCAAAACTCAATAAATGGTGTAATAAATTAATAAACTCCAACACTTTTATCACCTTCTTATACACTGATTCTATTAACCACCTATGGAACTATTAAAACAATACTCAATATGTGAAAAAAATCACTGTAAATACAACCTTGCAGCACCAACTGTCAAAAATGGCCTAATCTTTAAAATAAATGTGACAATATTAGACAACTTTGTTGCGTGACTTTTTAAAGTTAAAGTAGAATCCAAAGTAACCCCAAGATATGTAAACTCTTTAACAATTTCAAGCTCCTCCCCTCTCAGGAATACATGTGAATATGTCATCTCTAGTTGTTTTGCAAACATCATACACAGTTTTTTGTGTTCAATAATATTATTAGCATGGGTAAAAATGACTGCATACATCAGAACATTTACATCTTTACTAAATCATTCATATAAATTGAAAATACAATTGGTCCCAAGATGGAGCTTTGTGGAACCCCCTTTGGGAAAGCAAGGTAAAAAGAATGTGTACCCTCAATACAAAGCCTACAGTATTAACCTGTATCAGAAGTTACTGTCTTCTATCAGGTGAATATCTCTGTTGTGTTCCAGTTTTCAGGCAGTCAGAATGACAGTTCTCTTACAGACCTCCAACTTTAAATGGTAGTGTATACAAATCTGAATTGAAAATTAAATAAAAATATATTTCTGCTATTGCCATGTAATGCATTTCAGATGCTCACAGCTCTTTATCACAGCAAACAATTAGTCATAACAGGAGGCAGTTGAGAGTGAGTGTTGACGTAATATACGCTCCACTGTGCAGAGCTTTGTGTGTGTGTGTGTGTGTGGTCTCAGTGGCCCAAACCCACTGCTCTTCCACCCACTGGGGTGGGAAATGGGTTGAGTTTGCCTATAGTGTGTTGATACCCCCATCCGCCTCTCTTTGACACACTCTGCTGTCAAGAAGCATGCTGGGTCTGCTTCTTTGTTTTGTCACAGTGCTTAATGAACAAACCGCAGCTTTAATACAGAGCATACAGTACGTACGGTGGACCGTGGACTCATGCACACCCGTACATAAACAAACAAACCTCATATAAACAGCCATCCATCTCGCTCCCAATTGAGAGAATGACAGGGCATATTGGCTGTTGCTCAGACTGGCTTTGTATGGATTGTTTTAATAGACCGCATCCCTCTTTTGTCATGAAATATTCCCCACATGCAGGAGCGTCGTATTTTCGCCGACATATTGCCATGAAAAATCCTGCTTCTTGAATTGACAAAGGCAGTCATTTTAGATGAATATGGCTATAATGTTAGTCATTAAATCCATTGTCGTCAAATGCAAAGGCCCAAATCTCAATAATAGTGTTTATTTTGTGATACGCAAGTTGTTTATTTTATAATGTTAATTTGAGAAGAATGCACCCATAGCCATTAAATTATATAAAATGCATTTTTTTAAATCAAAAGACTGCGGAACAATGATTATTTATGCCGTGTCCCTCCGCAGTAACTCCTATTAAAATGATATCCTTGTTAATTACATGAACCGACTGCAGAATTTATTTTACAAACAGAGAAGGGATTTTGTAGTCTGTGTGCATGACGCCTCTAAAATTACAAATCAGGCGCTCAGCCAATTTTCTGGAGTAAGAGCGCAGATTCCTTGAAACAGTTCCTTAACACGAGTTCAGTTAAAAGCTGGATTGAATCGCACATTCAATTTGAATCTCAACAGGGTCCCATGAGGAATCAATATAAAGGTTTATTTGCAGCGTTTCACAGCTGACATTGATGGGAGATGCCGCTTGCATTGTTTTTCTGAGTGCTTTCTGCTTACAAGCTCTTTATGTAGTTTGGTCACTAGCTAAAATATGCGTTTCGTGAAGATGCTCAGCTGAAGTCTAAATCCGGACTTCTTTTACTTGCCGCCTGGTCGAGTTTTCAGAGCTGTATCCATTACTGTCATCTTCTGAATGCCTTGACAACACAAAATAAGAGCCTAGCTTTGTATCAAATATTTACCCTCAACAATAGCTCAACAAGAGAGTCAGCTTTGCCTTAAATTCCAGCTCATAAACGTGACAAGTTGTGCTCATTTGAAGTCTTTGTGGCTGCAATGATCATGTAAAATGGAAATAAAAGCAGGAATATTTAAATACGCCGTGCAAATCGCTCGCTTCTAGGGTGGGAAATAAAAGAAAAACAGAACAAATAATGTTTCCAGACGCATTCAAAGGATGAACTGTCACACTTGTTTGGCTTTGGAAAAAGCCTCTCTATTCAAAAGGAGATCTTCTGATCTACAAAACACAAGTGTTCTGCATGCATAATGCATAATGGCTGATGGGGGGTGTGGGGGGGGGGGGGGGGGCAGTGGAGAACACTCAGAGAATCAAACAGATGATGGGGTCTACAGTCAGACCTTTGTGGTCAATAGAGGACCTATTAGAGGTAGGCATGTCCCCACAGAGCAATGGAGACCGCTGTGAGAAGACACTGTTAATATGTATGGCATTACATTTTTTCTTTTTCTTTATTTGGTGGTGGGGGTCGGGGTGGTTGTGCCTCATTGTGCCTCAACCACAGATTATTTTAACCATGATACCCTTCTGAGCCAAACAATGGTTAAAAACATTTAATAAAATCATGGTCTGGACTAAAGGAATGAATTAAAAACAAATAAATAAAAAGTTAATTTTAATACATTTATATTATATTATTATATTTATTACATGTATTATATTATATATATTATATTAATATATACAGTGTGTACTGTGTATAATTATTATGTATATATAAATACACACATGTGTATGTATATATTTAAGAAAAATGTGTTATATTTATATATAAAATATTTATATTGATATATTATTTAAATAATATATATATATATATATATATATATATATATATATATATATATATATATATATACTGTATATACTGTATATATATATATATATATATATATATATATATATATATATATATATATATATATATATACTGTATATACTGTATATATATATATATATATATATATATATATATATATATATATATATATATATATATATATATAAATATAACACATTTTTCTTAAATATATACATGCATATGTGTGTATTTATATATACATAATAGTTATACACAGTACGCACATATATTAACACAAACTTTTATTTTTTAATTATTGTCTAATCTTTTGACAGCACTATTAGGCCTATATTATTAAATTAATTATGTTATGTTATGTTATGTTATGTATGTTATATAGTTATTTGATGGAAATTCAGTACAAAAATTGTTTATTTTTGGATATTTGGATATGTTTGTATTTTCTTTTTTTGATATTCCAGTTAAAATAAGACTCAAAACTAATATTTTAAACTCTTATATATATAAAATATAATAAAATATTATTCTGACTCCTATTTCTGCCTCATTTGAAGGCATACAATTGTGACAACTATACAACTAAATGAACAACACTTGAGACCGCTATAAGTATGTACAACACATTAAACTGTAGTCCAGACAGAGATAAAAAATCATACAATTAATTAATCGAGCGCGTAATGTCCGCTATCTGCTTCAAATGTCTCACAGAGGTCATGTGGGAAAACATGCTCAGTTTCGTTCCTGTACTGCACGTAACCCAGGTCCAGCTCTCCAAGACCCAGTGCCAGCCAGGTGGCTCAGGCAGCTGTGGAACAGGCTCTGCTCGCTCTCCGCACGGCTCTTTCCTCCTCGCCTGACTTCATCTCGGGTCTGTATGGGCGTGCAGCTGTTCCATTCGGCAGTATGGCGGTCCAACCACAGGCTATAAATAGGGTAGGACATAACATGTCAACAAACATTAAACCTGCTGGATTGTGGGAGTTTAAGGGGAGTTTGGTGAGATGTGGTTGCCTCATATTGAGTTCTCTGGCAGGATGTTGACGTTTCTTTACCCCAGTATGGCAGGAGAATGTTAGAGCTGTTTGTTTAGCCTTAGTCAATGTGAAACATTTGAGACTGTGTTAAATGTTTCCAAAGCATTCTCATGCTTTAACTTCCTGAAATCTCTAAAGATCTGCTTGGTGGAGTTCCATAGCTGTAAGAAAAGTCACCTTGATGACTTTGTCAGCTCTGTGCTCATTTGAGCTCCTCCGTGTCCGGGCCAAATGAGACCCAGCTGGAAAGGTGACTGAGCCAGAGGGGTACAAACTTTTTCCTCCCAGGCTGCCAAATTACAATTACTTTGGCGAATCTACTCAGCATGTTATCCTAAAAATCAAGGTAGAACAGTATTATCTCTCTTCCAAAAGAAAAAAAAAAATCTTCACATTGTGTCTCCCTTTGTTCTTGTGATTTATGCTTCAAAATTAGGTCATTCTGCTTCTTAGCTTTCCAATTTTTTTTTGTTATCGTTACTGCCTTTATCTTTAGAAGCTTGTCCTAAATATGATAATTTCACAACATACAATGGCTCTGTTCCAAAACCAAGTGAGCTGTCTATTTTCTACATTAGCAGCTGCCTTCTAAGGGCCGTTCACACACACACACACACACACACACACAAAGATTTTTGCATTTCATTGCATTGCTTTTACATCGTTTTTTCTATGTAAACATGCACTAGACAGACATCTTTGACCATTGCACTCACATCTTGCATATTTTGCAGCATTTCGTGCATGAGCACAGGATTTTTAAAATGTGTCAAGTAAAAAAAGCACCTCCAGACCTTGTTTTTTTTTTCTCTTTATTTTTTCTTCACTGTTGTGCGTTTTTAAACACAAAAATTAAGTTTTATGTGAATGGGCCCTATATGGCAATATGGAGCGCTCTATACATAGACAGCAAGTCTGTACAGATACATATAAAGATATACTTACCTAAAGTGCATGGGAGATTTTCAGCAAAGTTTGGCATTAGCATGTTGCTAAGTTAATGACACACACCCAGATATTGAGTAAAATAGACACTTTTAATGGGATTGAACTATACTTTTGATACTTTTTGCTATTGACTGAATTATTATTATACATTTTCCCATTGTTGTAGTATGAGAGTTCAGACAAGACCGGACTCAGGCTCAAGTTTGTCTCAAGTCCGAATCCACTTGACTTGTTGCCTTGCAATGACTTTGTCAGCGTTTGCGCACAAAGGTACCTCACGAAACTGATTTCGGACTGACTTCTGAGGCAGTGTAACGAGTGGATATATAAGCAAATATTTAATTTCTCACTAGAAATTACATCAAAAGTGAAAAAAGTTGGTGAAAAATTTACATTTCCATGCAAACTGACAATCAAACGCAACTTTCAGATGCCATCTTTCTTTTTCTAGCTCAACTGTCACCGAATGGAACGCACAGGATTGTGGGATATCAAAGGCAGTGAAGGATACATCTATGCTGCCTTCGAAAAATCCATCAAATGAAGGTATCTCAGGCAGGAAGTGAAGCTAACAGGAAGCTAACAGACAGGAAGTGAAGCTAACATTGGATTTGGACTTGCTAACTTTCTTCTTGGAAAATTATTCTTGGACTTGGATTTGAGTCAGAGTCCAGTCTTGTTCGGAGTCGAATACTACAACACTG
Source organism: Rhinogobio ventralis (assembly GCA_039654625.1). Classification (NCBI taxonomy): domain Eukaryota; kingdom Metazoa; phylum Chordata; class Actinopteri; order Cypriniformes; family Gobionidae; genus Rhinogobio; species Rhinogobio ventralis. Next base: position 8,503,482 of record CM077198.1, read on the forward strand.
CTTTTTCCACTGTCTTGAATCGCTCTGCTCGCTGTAATGCATTCTGGGTTTGCTCTAGAACAGGCTTCCTCAAATCTGTTCCTGGAGGGTCACTGCCCTGCAGAGTTTAGTTCCAACCCTAATCAAACACACCTAAACTAGCTAGTCAAGGTCTTCAGAGTTACTATAAAATGGCAGGTCGGTGAATTCGATCATGGTTTGAGCTTAACTCTGCAGGACAGTGTCTCTCCAGGTTTAGACACTGTATGTTATCCTAGTATTTGGTGACAACAAGCCATATTAGAGGCTAGGGGTGGGCGATATACCGGTACATATGCGATTAACTGGTAGAAATTTGCTAACGGGTAGAGATTTTGGACTATTGTCTCTATCACTGTTACGCTCAAGTGACGTTGCTGTGCTGCCGGCTAATTGAGCTTGAACGGTTAAATACACATACCTATGTGTCAAAGCAACCATGTATTTGTAAGTAGAGTCATTTATGTCTTAAGTCAATGTAAACAGTTGTGAAAGAACTGAGAAATTGAGAAAGAACAACACACGATTATAATGGATCCGTGCAGTCGTTCTTAAAGTGACAGCGTCCAAATTTACCTGCTGTCATTATTAATGCTAATCAAGCAAAAGAGAAGATCTCTCACTGTCAATCTCTCACTCACTCTTGACTGAATCCCTTGTAACTTTATTAAGAATAAATGTATATTTAATTTACACAATAAAGACTATGCATTGTTTTTTGATGACTTATTACTTATTATTTATAGTGCTTGAAGTTTTTCAAGTAGGTCTATTTAATTTGTGTCTTTGTTCTATTGTAGTTTGTTTTCTTTGCTCTTTCTTTATCACTGTTTACTTGTCTTCAGTAAGCTTGAGAGTTTTTTTTAGGCTAGATGATATTGAAAATGGTGATAAGAATTGAAAGTGATATCAAAGTCAGTGGTATCAAAAATGTTGATATCATAAAAAACTTATTTAAAGCAAAAATAACTATATTGTGATATATATTGTTATTGTGAAATAAAATTGAATCATATTGAAAAAATGTTGGTTATATCGAGCCTTATAGGGCCTATCTTTTGGAACAGCTTTGTGTTGGGAACACGCCTACGTAGGCAGCTCACTAGATTTTGGAAGGTAACTATTCATAGTAAATATTCATAGTAAATATAATTTTGCTTTGATTGGAGGAGCTTGCCGGTTGTACACCATATAATTATAGAAGTGTGTTATTATCGGCAGGAGAAAAAAAGCACATGCTGTGATTATCTCACAGAAATCAAATTCCAGATATCCGTAACCGGTATAATCATACCGAAGCCTTTTCAATGTCCTCTACTGCCAATTAATTACAAGCGGACCCCTCGAGCTCCTGAGGCCTAAACCTTTGTCACTGTGTGTGGGAGTATGTGTTTGTGAGTTAAAGAGAGCTCCAGTGCTCTGGACTCTGGCATATTTCCTCATTAGACCCTCTGGAGACCGAATGACCTATGACCTATTGGCTTAGTGACGGATGCTGCAGTGCCGCTGGTTGTCAGCTCGCTGGCAGTGTGTCTGCTCTGACCTGCCCATTCGACACCTCTCTCCCATCCATTTTAGCATCACGTCGCATTTTTCAGTGTCTGGACGGCAGTGCCTCAAAGACTGACCATTCCCTGGAGAGTTCAAGTCTTGGATCTGATTATATTCATGTAATTTTATTTAATGCTGCGGTGTATATCAGATTTCCTTATGGATGAACTGTGACAATTGGAACTGATGTAACTTGATCTGATGCCAAGTGCAATCCTTCTAGCTGAGAAATGACCCAGGGTTATTTATGGAGTGGTTGCTGGATGACATGTAAATGTGCACTTTACAATAATATCTGCCATTTTGCCATGACAAATTGATGTAGTGTAGAAGATACACTATGAAAGTGTGTTGGATAGTTTATGCTCAGAAAGAGGATTCTGGGATTAGCAGCTTTGTGGTGCCTGTTCATTCATCAGAATTTCCTGTTCAAAACCGACAGGGAATTTTTGGAAAGCAGTCACAGTGAAAGAATTCAAGGAGGAATGTTGTAACGCGCCTGCCTTTATTGTGAGAGTCGCGTGTTTAAAATGATATGGCATTTTAGTCAACAGATAGTGGGGTTATTTTCATTTTGTTTGAAATGTCGTTTGGCATTCTTACAGACCAGCATCGAGGCTGGAAAAATTTTAGATTTCAATGATCAGATCAGAGGTTTGCGAGTTTTGTGATTAAAAGACATTTTTGAATGACTACATAACTAAGTAATAGGAGAATTGTGGAGCCGAAGGGAAATGTTTTCAGCCAGATTTATTGTTATTTTTATTGGCCTCTTCTATTTTGAAGGAATGTTCTGGGTTCAGTACAAGTTGAGCAGTATCAATAGCATCTGTCACATACTGTTGAATATTGAAATATATTGATTTCAGTAATTTATTACAGATACACTACTGTTCAAAGCTTTCTATTTCAGATAAATGCTATTCTTTTGAACTCTCTATTCATTTTAGTATCCTGAAATTTTCAAAAAAAAGTTCTGAAGTTTTCAACATTGATAATAATAATAGATGTTTCTTGAGCAGCAAATCATCATATCTAAAGATCTAAAGGATCACATGACACTGAAGACTGGAGTAATGATGCTGAAAATTCAGCTTTGATCACAGGAATAAATTACAGTTTATTCAAACAGAAAACAGTTATTTTAAACTGTAGTAATATTTCACAATATTACCGTTTTTTGTATTTTTTATTAAATAAATGCAGCTTTGGTGAGCAGAAGAGACTTATTTTAAAAACATTAAAAATCGTACCGATCCTACACTTTTGAACTGTATATATACACTCACCTAAAGGATTATTAGGAACACCTGTTCAATTTCTCATTAATGCAATTATCTAATCAACCAATCACATGGCAGTTGCTTCAATGCATTTAGGGGTGTGGTCCTGGTCAAGACAATCTCCTGAACTCCAAACTGAATGTCAGAATGGGAAAGAAAGGTGATTTAAGCTATTTTGAGCGTGACATGGTTGTTGGTGCCAGACGGGCCGGTCTGAGTATTTCACAATCTGCTCAGTTACTGGGATTTTCACGCACAACCATTTCTAGAGTTTACAAAGAATGGTGTGAAAAGGGAAAAACATCCAGTATGCGGCAGTCCTGTGGGCGAAAATGCCTTGTTGATGCTAGAGGTCAGAGGAGAATGGGCCGACTGATTCAAGCTGATAGAAGAGCAACTTTGACTGAAATAACCACTCGTTACAACCGAGGTATGCAGCAAAGCATTTGTGAAGCCACAACACGCACAACCTTGAGGCGGATGGGCTACAACAGCAGAAGACCCCACCGGGTACCACTCATCTCCACTACAAATAGGAAAAAGAGGCTACAATTTGCACGAGCTCACCAAAATTGGACAGTTGAAGACTGGAAAAATGTTGCCTGGTCTGATGAGTCTCGATTTCTGTTGAGACATTCAGATGGTAGAGTCAGAATTTGGCGTAAACAGAATGAGAACATGGATCCATCATGCCTTGTTACCACTGTGCAGGCTGGTGGTGGTGGTGTAATGGTGTGGGGGATGTTTTCTTGGCACACTTTAGGCCCCTTAGTGCCAACTGGGCATTGTTTAAATGCCACGGCCTACCTGAGCATTGTTTCTGACCATGTCCATCCCTTTATGACCACCATGTACCCATCCTCTGATGGCTACTTCCAGCAGGATAATGCACCATGTCACAAAGCTCGAATCATTTCAAATTGGTTTCTTGAACATGACAATGAGTTCACTGTACTAAAATGGCCCCCACAGTCACCAGATCTCAACCCAATAGAGCATCTTTGGGATGTGGTGGAACTGGAGCTTCGTGCCCTGGATGTGCATCCCACAAATCTCCATCAACTGCAAGATGCTATCCTATCAATATGGGCCAACATTTCTAAAGAATGCTTTCAGCACCTTGTTGAATCAATGCCACGTAGAATTAAGGCAGTTCTGAAGGCGAAAGGGGGTCAAACACAGTATTAGTATGGTGTTCCTAATAATCCTTTAGGTGAGTGTATATGCGTGTGTGTGTTTAAAATAAATCTCTTATATATATTAAATGAATCAAAAGTGACATTTATAATGTCAGCTTTGCCATTACATGAATAATTTACGTTAAAATATAAAACAGCTATTTAAATAGTAATAATAATGTTTCACAATATTACTTTTTTAATCAGTTTAAGAGCACCAGCATAAGGGACTTCTTCCAAAAACATGAAAAAATCTTGCTCATCCCAAACTTTTGAATACTTGTGAACATACAACTGAAGTCAATAAATGATGCCAAATTTGTTCTTCCATTCAGAAATGCTATTTGTGCTGTAAAGTTGTTTAAATCATATTTTTTGTACATTAAGCAGATACATGCCTAATGCATTGCAGGCGTAAATCTTGTGACATACTGTGTATATGATAGTATCATGCAAAAGTTACCATATTAACCATGCACAGACAATGTCACTAGTCTCAGGTTAACATTTCTAAATCTTATACATTGAAAACAGTGTGCATTTGAGCATTTATCTGCCCCATATTTATATGCTACGTAGACTTGCATTATAAGTACTGTAAATTATTATTGTACAAACTCAGGGAAAAGTCAACATAATTTTCTGTGGCATCTTTGACTTGTATTGAACTTGTATAGAGCATTTCTGTAATTCATCTTGAATGGAGTTCATCAAAGGCAGAACATTATCTATACATTTTTAAATCAAAGAGTTTCTTTAATGTCAAGGAATGGATTTTTTTCTTTTTCTAAACAAATCATACTGTTGTACAGTATATTCAAAATGAAACGGCGTAAAATGATCAAGAATGATTAATAGAAGGATTTATGTTTATTAGCCAATATTTGTTTATGAGAATCTCAGATGGGATTCTAAAATGAGGTTATCATTTCACCAGAACGCCTTTCCTGCATGTCTCATTTTTGAGTGATTAAATCAAATTCTTGTGAAGGGAAAGTGTTTTGTCTTCTGTCTTTGAAGGTTTGTCTGACTGCACTCATCAGCATGCGGAACAGCGGCTGATGGGTTAACCCTTAGTGTGCTGGCAGCGGTGTGATTGGCTACAACACCAGCACTCTCACTCTCTGTGTGCCTCTCTCTCTATTTCTCTCATCTGTCCTTGGGGGCCTCCACATCCCCCCCACCCCAACCCTCATCACCATGTCTGGGCCTAGAGCCCGTTGCTATGGTAACCCCAGGAAGAGTTAATGCAGCAGGAGACTGAAATTGTATTATCTTCTATTTTTCCCCCTTCTCCTTCATTTTTTTTATTTTATTATTTATTTATTTTTGGGGGGTGGGAGTTAGGTAGATTGGGGGATGGAAGGAGGAATATTGGTTCACACAAAATTTATATTGGGGGAGCAGTTTTGCGTATGTTATGGGTAAAATAAGAAAATTTTCTGTCTCTCTCTCTCTCTCTCTCTATATATATATATATATATATATATATATATATACAACAGTTCGCTCTGGTTCTCGAATCTGATTGGCTGAGAGCATTTTCCAGTCGTGCGATATTCCTCCAGTATCAGCACCGGAACCGTTTCACCGTTTGTATCACTCCGTTTGCGGCGTCTGTCATGGCAGTCGAGCAAATCCACCTTATTTTATAAATACTACTGTAGTTGTGTCACAAAATGTAGTTTTAAGAGTTTTTTAGGCGAGATGTAGTTATTTAGACCTCAAATATGCAACTTATACTTAACATAGCACACATTTGACAATCTGTTTAGACGTTTTCTGAGATTGAGCTCCAGACCATCAGCGGCCGTTCAGCGCTCATGTACCCGCCGAGAACAGCTTAATCTCGGCCAGTCCTTTGGGAATTTACTGCTGGCTCTTACTGTATATAGATAATGGTTAAACATGAGGTATAATTAATTTTGTGTATATCAAATGGGTAATTTTTGGTCTTATTCATCTACAGTATTACTTAATCGATTTGGCTAAGGGCAGTTTCATAACTTTATATTTTTATTTTACTGAAATCCTGTACTATAACTAGCGCTGCTTTTGTACTTTTGACTGAACTGTTTGCTTTCCTATTGTACAAACATCTTATACTTTTAAAATGGTTAATATTGTTTATTTAAATATTATCAATCAATAAGTAATATTTTATCATTTTATAACATGCAGTATTTGGTACTGAGAAAGGGTCCGTTAGTGATTGTGATTTCGACTTGAGTGAAAGTTACATTATTACACCATTAGATGTCTTTATGAGTAAGTCAGGAGCAAAGACGTTTATATTGAAAGGACGAAACAAGGTTGTAAAACAATAAGACGCAACCTACAAATGCGACTCAACGTTCCTTCCTTGCTAGTTATAAAGTGACGATTTAGAATTAGTAACAGAGGCCTGGCCTCGAACTGTCAAACTGTCAACTTGAGATTTGGATCCATGGCGGAAGGAAGTAGTTCTGCACAAAAGAGGGTTATAAAGACACTCTGTTTCTTATTTATTTACACACTTGTGCCGTCAAACTGTTGTATAAACGCAATATCACACTCGTAGCCGTGTGATATGGCTGTATATCAGCACCCTGTGATTGCCTACGGCACTGCTACTTGTGTGATATTGCTCATATATATGTATATATATATCTTGGAGGCCAGTTTTGAGGTTTTGGGTGAAATAAGACACATTTTATTTGTTCTGTTCTTACTTTAAAATAATAAAACAAAAATGCCAGCCAGTCAAGATAATGTTTGTGGTATCGGCGACAAAAAAGACCCATATCAACTAATTTCACATACAAAAACTATATAGTGTTAGCCTGACAAGCCAGACCCACATCAATATGTTGGCAGGGCTCAATCCGAGGGCTGGGATAAACGGTTGTCTTTCAGATTCCCTCTCCACACAATAGGATAGCGCTACAACCAACCAGAGCAAAGAAGAAGGTGAAGCGGAGCTCGTTGATAGATTAAACTTTTGCCGTATCCGGTCGGCAAAACTCCGAACACATCTTCCTTTTTTAAGAATGACTTCAGTACCGTTCTTTGTTCTTTTCTCAAAGAAAAGCTTAACTCCAAGTCTTCCAGAGTCACGGCCAAAGCCGTTTCAAAAGACCGCTGTTCGCCAGCTCCTTTGTTTTCAAGTAGCACGCGGAACCGTCGCAACTCTGCCGTCATTGTGTTACGCCCGAGTTTGTTTTTTCAAGCTCGCAAGCCAACGGAGAGTTGCTAGACGTACCTTGCTGCAAATTACATTTGCTGCCGCTAAAGTGCGTCTAGATTTCTAGGCTAATAAAGTGTCGCTTCCCTCAAAAATGTGAATGAATTGTCAGAAAAGCATGATTTATCTTTCCACCTTTACCTGTTTTTGCTTCCTTGACTATCTCACCGTTATCCATGTGCACTCCATCACCCTCCCTTTTCCTGTTTGACACTTGAGCTCCATTGAGGGCTTGTTTGCTTTGCTCCAGCCACTTGTCTCACTTCATGTTCCTGCCCCTTCACTGACAGTGATGAGAGCGGGTCCGAGGGCTTCACTCAAGACCACCGGATTTGTGTGAAATCCACGTATTAAACATATTGTAATCCCACCGTCCGCTTGTGATAAACGAACTGAGGAGATGTGTGTTTTAGCAACCGGAAAATTAATAGAGGGTCTGAATGTAAGCTAGAGGAAACAGTGAGACATGCTGAGAGGAGGCAAGAAATTATACACCAGATCTGAGTTTGAATTTAGACACGCTTCTGTGCGCATTAACTTATAAAGCTGGCTTAATGATGGTTTGGTACAGGGTGCTACATTCATATTGTACATTCATGGGTTATTAATGTCTCAGTCATTTAGAAACTATTTAAACAAAACAATATCTATCTAATATTATACATATTTATGTTCTGTTAAAGATGCTATTAGGGCACAAGTTCTGAATTTGATGATTGGAGTTGCCCGTGTTGTATTTCCATATGTGAATGGAGCAATTAATTTTTTTGCCACATTTTTTACAATTATTTTTCAATTTAAATAAAGTAAATCATCAAAAAAAATAATGTGATTAAAGTTCAACAACAAATGCACTCACATTCACCCTGTCATATATATAAATTAAAATCCTTTGTAACATTAAATGTCTTTACTGTGACTTTTGATCAATTTAATGCAACCTTGCTGATTAAAAGTATTAATTTTTTTTAAATAAAACTTTTGAAATCTTTTGAATATACTTAAGTTTTTAATTGATGTTTTGATGATATTTCAATGCACTGCTTATGTATCTAGTCTGAACTGATACACACACACACACATATACTCTCTCTCACATACACACACACACACACCTACCCATCACACTTTCTGCATTTTTAAATTTTCAAAAAAAAACTCATTCTGTATGATTTATAATCCACAGTGACACGAGTCCCCATGAGTCAGTGTGCATTCAGGTTGAAGTCCCCACCGGGATAGAAAAACATCTGCAACCACACACACACACACACACACACAGCTCAGTTTTGTGGCAAGAGCTTTGTGGTGGATTATCAGTTCCTGTACAGTTAAAGTTGGAGGGTCTCACCCATTATTCTAATCTCTTTTTTGTCTTCACTTTTCCTCCTGATAAAACAGTTGTTCGTTGTGTTACCATCTTATCTCAGCGTTGTGCTCCGTACCCTCCTTTTCTATAGTTTTTTATAGAATGAGTAATGAATGTTTTATTAATTAGTGTGTATTCACAGGGACGGCCTCTTGTTGCTGGTTAAAATGTATATGTATGTATGTATACATATATGCATGTGTGTATATATATATATTATCATTGGTCTCTATTTGGAGCGATTTCTTTGCCAATAACAGTATACGGCTTAAAGAAAAAAAAATTTCATTCTGGATACACAAAGTAGCTTTAGCTGTGTGGCAAAAAAACAAAACAAAAAACTGAATTCATTAGTGAGTCAAACGTGTAAATGAATGCAAGTTTTCCAAAGAAAAATGACCCTTGGGTGGTGTTTTGTGGTTTAATTGCCTATTCACAAGCACATCCACCATGTCTGAGCAACCTAAGCAGACAAAACTCACAGTCAGGCAGAAATTATTGCTATATTTGTAGTTAGTTGGCTAATAAGGCAACTAATGATGGAATTGTGCCAACAAGTATTGATTTTGCCTTGTTTTTGTTGCTTGTAACTGTGTGTGTGTGTGTGTGTGTGTGTGTGTGCGTGCGTGCGTGCGTGCGTGCGTGCGTGCGTGCGTGCGTGCGTGCGTGCGTGCGTGTGTGTGTGTGTGTGTGTGTGGTTCAGGTTTAGGGCCACAAAGATAGCAATATCCTACGACATTTTTTTGGTCCCCTTGAGGAAAACAGCTTATAATTCATTAAGTGATGTTTTTTTGAAAATGTAAAAATGCAGATGAGTAGGGTTAGTGTAGGGGCATAGAACATACAGTTTGTACAATATAAAAATCTTATGTCTATGGAAAGTCCCCATAAAACATGGAAGCCCAACATGTCTGTGTCTCTACATATAAATCTGTGTATTTACTCAAACATTAAGTAAACTCAACAGTAAGATTGGGTTATACTTGATTTTATTACAGTGTATTTATACATTTAAGAACTAAGTAATATTCATTAACTACATGTACTTACTATAGGGTTAGGGTTTAGGGTAAGTACATGTAACATGCGTAACAAGGACAGTAAATTAAAGTATTAACTAAGATTGTTGTAAGAATGCACTGATAATAATGCCGCTTAAATGTACATATATTATCATGTTTGCATTTCTTTTTGAATATCCTTAAATATTCAGCGAGCCTTCCCTTAATTAAAGGTGCAGCTAAACGTTTGCGTCTTTATCAGATGTTCTTTAATGATGAAGTGTGCAAATTATGTTTTGCACCTGAAAAACTGTAACTTGAAAGGCTGTGAATGCTAAGTGGTACACACATAATAATTTTTATTACGAATATTTTCACTGGATATGTACAGAATATGATGCTAGTGGGTCAAGAAAGCCCCAATTATATTTTATTGTACTTTATTTAGTTCCTATTAGATAAACTGTGTTTGTGCACTTTAGGCCTTCTGTGAGTTTATAAGCCCCGTAATGCAGCAGTAAAGTCATATCAGTCTCTTGATTGATCATTTTATGTCATTGTAATGAAATAGCAGTAACCCTAATGCCCAAACATTTATTACTTTTAGTTTTAACATTTTTGTTGTTGTTATTGCTGGTGGTGTATAAACCGATCTGAATAAAACCACTTACTTAAGATTCAATTTCTGCCAGCACTACTAGGGAAAATAAATGAAAAATAATCCAAGCAGTTTATCCAATGTCATGAATAATGCACCTCTGTGTGAAAGGTTTCACATTCGCCCGCTCATATGGCTTGCTTTATGTACCAGCCTTCATTGTCTTTGCCAATAGGGGAGCGTGAGCCAAAAAATCAAAAAAGCGTTTATGCCAAATGAATCCAATGTGGCTCTGCTGAGCTTCTTTTTTTTTTTTTTTCTGCCTGGCTCGAACAGTCGACTTCAAACTCCCAGCGGTGACACACAATTTCCTCTTCAACAGCTTTCCTTACCCCATGTGGTGGACATTACCCTCTAGACTGACAACTTCTCCAGTTTCCAACAAACTCTCCTGCTCTGTGTGTGATGCCAGATGACTGTTATTAGGACCCCTCTGTAGCATGAACACAGAACTCTGAAAGGTCACCAGAAAAAATCACTTAGAAAAAAGACAAAGGGCGAGAGAAACAAGAGTTGGCTGCCAACAAGGCATGTGCTAATAGCACAATAAAACAATACTGTTAAGCGGCCCCTGAAAATAATTGCAGATCTGTGTTTTTATTTGCTAAGGCTCCTGGGTAATAAACTGGGTAACGTTCAGTGCAAGCAGTAAAATGTGTTCGGCCACATGTGGAAAAGAGACTGTCCTATTGACCATTTTTATTTGGAGATGAAGGGATGGGAACATATCCTGCTAGAGTCATTATTATAAAACAAGGGTATTGGGTTTATATTTCATCCCTTTGTTTTCAAGAGATGGACTGATTGTGTGGTCTAAAAAGGGGCTCATTAAAAAATGTTATAAACACATGACTTTTTTTATTCGGTCGAACACAGAAGGTGATCGTAGCATTTCCTTTTCTTAAAGTCCCCCTGTAGTCAATCATTTTATCCCTTAAAACTCATCTTTGATCACCAAAATGACATATTTAAAAGTTTTTTCTTCATGCCTTAAACTAGCTTGAATGTAACACTACACCCTTGCTTCATTTAGTATACGCGGATTCATGAATATGCAAATTAGCCCCGCCCCCACTCACTCACACAAGCTCAGAAATACAGTCGGCCAACTTACTGAGGTAAACGCTGCACAATGATGCTCTTTACAATAACGGTACAATAACATAACGGTAATTCATATAATTATCCTTTTGCTTGACTATGTTAATAAACAGTTAATAATGTGTTGCTAATGTTACACAAACCATGTTCCTGTTTGCCATCTCAGTCTGCCTTCAGATCAGTCAGTATTCTTAGAAACGTGTCAGTGGAGAAAGGCATATAGTTCATTATAACATCGTAATATACATCATCATACACAGTCACCCGCTATATTACTAAATCTATCCAATTTTTAACATCAACAGAAAAATATAGCAGGATAACCGGCTTCTGTTGAGACTCCCCTGCTTCAGAGAATAGTTAATGATATGCTAAAGCCCGCCCCCTCATGGCGTGATTGGTTACAAGGTAGTCTGTTACGTCAGAAACACCAGCGATTTCACACTGCGTTTTTGAGACTGTCTTTGGTTCACTGTGGTTTTAAGGAGAAAATACTCAGCAATATATTGACTTATGAATTTGCACATGGTTTGTCTTAAAGCATATTAAAAACACCACATAGACATATAAGCAACATTAAAAACTTGATTTTCACCGCAGAGGGACTTTAAGTGAATCATGGCTGAGGCTGTCAAGCTTTTAAATGACAAAAAGTAGAGTAAAAGTGGTCCATATAATTTTCACTAAAGTCCAGATAATAACACTGAAATTGTAAGCCATAATTTTAAATGATTTGTGTTCTACAAAAAAAAAGGCTTTGAAACAACTGAATTGTCACAGGCAGTTGTATATTCCCTCAAAACCATTTGCCCTGGACTTTTCTTTTTTAAAGACATTCAAAACCATATGAAAGAAAATGAAATGCTTTGTTACCCGTGTTGTACAGCAGGAACTCAACAGCTGTAGCTGTCCTTTGAGCTGCTGTTGAGAATGAAAAGACAAATTAGTCTATTTTGCTGCCTATAATAACAAACCATGTACAGGAAAACCAAAGCTACTCAAAGATCTCTTCATGACAACAATGAAGTTGAATGATATACGGCTGAGCAAAATTTCCCTCTCCAGAGTCTTTTCTTCTCGACGTGTGCTGTCACCATTCCTCTTGTGACAAGCACAGTCACGGACTCTTTTCTTTCCATCAATGAGGTGGCCGGAGAGCCATTATCTGAAGATTAGTGACACTATCAAGTTTTGGCACACGGAGCCCTTGGGGTCAAAGGACTTGGCAGGCCGTTAGCTGCTCACAGGCAGAACCGGGGTCTGTGGCTGTAACTTACCACAGAACCGTGACCTTTAAGCACCGCTGGCCCGAGAGGAGCGAGGCTTTATCAGAGCCACTCTCCGGGACTATCTGTTGACACGGCCTATCTGATCCAATAATCCTTTGCCAATCATCTCACCTTTTCCCTCTTGCCTTGCATATGCTTCTATCTTCAAGTTTTTTCTTTAGTCCTGGCAGCTTTGTATTTTTTATTCATATTGTATCTATCTATCTATCTGTCTATCTGTCTGTCTGTAGCCAATGAGCTCGCTGCTCAACCTTCAAATACTCAGGTAGCAATTTGCTGTAGCAATTTGCTGTAGCAGTTTGCAGCGCGCTTTCAGAAACCCTCCACCTTCCCCAGCTCCACCTGTATAGATCTGCTACTGGTAATTCATGTACGCTATATTGTACAGCAGCAGCGTGTCGTGTATGTATTCTCATGTATGTAGAAAGTCTCATACTTGCTCTGCAGCATCAGCAACAATAACAGCAGATCTATTCCGCCAAGACCAAACAGAGCAACACTGTCATATCCATTACCATGCAAAACACTCCAAGGGTTTTCATGACAGAAATGTATACAGTAGTTGGCAAGTTTGTTGTTGGACAATTGAGGGACTAGTTGACCATCCATTTTTTTCCCCCTTTCTATGCAAGGATTTGTTGGTCAATCAATATAGCCATTTTGATTTTATAATTATACTAGGCACAGAGAGTGGTCTGTAATCCAACTGTGTGGGATGGTTTAAACTGTTAGCTTATAAGATAGGGGTTTAACACCCTTCTCAAGGGAGCAGTACTGCATATTAGCTTAGTCCATTCCAATTGTAATTGACCCATTTGTGGGTATTCAGGGTCACTGCTTGCCTGGCTATCCCCAGCTCAATTTAAGATTGAACATTGGTCTGGGGAGTCTGCTATGTATTTTCTACTGCACAAGAGGCGTGATAAACAAGCATAATTCAAATGACTGTACGCAATTGGATAGTCCTTCAACCAATCAGACCACAAGAGGCGTGATCAACGAGCATAATTCAAATGACTCTGTATGCAATTGGATAGTCCTTCAACCAATCAGACCACAAGAGGCGTGATCAACGGGCAACGACCCATCGCTTCTCTATCCGTCATCGTGTTAAACCCGCCAATAGCGCGCCAGGTGGATAAGCCAGTCTGTAATTGGTTCCCGCAAAAGTGTAACAGAAGCAGTAGAAATGAATGTACAGGTTTCCAGACTGAGTTGCAGGGCGAAATCAAATCGCCGGTAGATCAGGCTGGGTTTACCAAGTCTAGGTCACTGCACCTTTCCAGACATGTTTAGGAACCTGGTTATTTCACACTGATTGGAGTGCTTCCATCAGCCTCTCCCGCTATTATGCCACTTGCTCGAATTAGCGATTCAAACCCACAGCCTGCTGCTTTGCCCTCTGAGAATACGAACATTTTGTCCCCCATTTCAAAGAATCAAACCCTTGTGAAGTAACGTTTGTGATTATACAGATCTGACTTGAGATTTCAAAGTCCTGGACTTGTCTTTATTCAAGATGTCTCCTTAAATCAGTTAATTAACGTGAGATAAAACCCAATCCTTTAATTAAAAGCTAATTCCTTTTTATTAAGACAGACTTAAGTGCTTAAGGAAACAAAACTGTATTTGTCATTCCTTCAAAATGTTCTCTTTAATTTCAGTGATTTTTTTTTTAGGTTTATTATGTCTCAGTCAAGCAGAAGAAGTACACATTATATACCATCGGTATGGCATGAGTGAATGTGTATGCCATTTTCTGCCTATTGAAATTTGGCTGTTTGAAAATTCAACAGCAGGCTTGACGGCTCGAAGGACAGGGTTGTGCGTGAGTGTGGAGTTGAGGATTTTACCATTTGTTCTGGCACAGGTTTCAGGATCAAATGCATTCCGGTCGCTTCAGAGAACACCAGCGCCCTAGTCAAACATGATATATTCGTTTCTGCTGGGATTTTTCCCGAAAATAATAGAGGTTTTTTATTGCCAACCCACATGGTTTTAATTGTGGCAAGGTAGGTCAGTGCAGCAGAGGAAACGCTTCGACAGGTGGAAAAAACTGCGGTAAGACAGCAGCGGCTGCACCCTAAACACTGTAATCTGATGGTATTACAGCTTAAAAACACAAGTCAGGACACATTTCGACATCAAGTTGTCAGTTTTAGCATGAACAATGAGCTGGATTGTGTTTTAGCCTTTGAATATTTTGCTGTCAAACCATTTTATGCCAAAACAATTAATTTACACCTGCTTATTTATATCTGCTTGCATTTGTTTTTAGCTAAAAATCAAATTTAGAATTGAATTACATATTCTGCTTCAATCGAGTGAGACTTCGGGGTTTGCGACTGAATGCATGCCAGAGAGGAAGCGTTTGTACAATGTCATCTTAAACGCATTGATTGAGGCCGACAGCTCAACTTTTATAGTCTAATTTAGAGCGTCTACTCTGGGTTTCTTCTCATTAAAACAATTCTTTGTGTTCTTGGGCACATTTGGAATGTTTTTCCATCCAAAATAAATGTCATGTGCTTCACAGCCCGTTCGATAGCCTCACCTCACTATAAGGCCTTGCAGCTCTCATGTAAACGGTGTAAACAAGAGTACTGAAAATCTCAGTTGGCTGTCCATCTGTTGAAAGACATTGGAAGTGTTCTCAAACACAGCTGGTGGGCTGCATTGATCTTTAATGACCTTGTTTGGTGAGCATTTATCTAGATAAATTCAGATTTCGGAAATAAGAAAACAATTGCACTGTCTCTTTAGTAAACAAAATACATTGACTTAAATTGAATTGCGCCAAATCCACTGTCAAATTAATTTCTAGAGGCATTTATGCTTGTGCACTCTTAATTAATATTGATTAATAATAATATATATTAACACCTAATTAAGGATTGCACAGACTAGTCGACTTTAATGCTCTGCCATGACGCTTTAAGCTTGACGCTGATCATGGCCTATAGAGGGCGCAACAGAATAACAAATCTTTGAAGTCTACTTTTACGCTCCAATTCCAACAGTTACAATTACAAATAAAGGCATATTCTGAGAGAGCTCCACTAGATATGTTTGATTATACCATCTGAAGTTGATCGCCGCTCTAAATGCGCTGCTGTATTGTAAGGCACACGCAGACAGACAGTAGATCGCACATCATGCGCAGGAGCGTAGAAATGTATTGTCAGCACTGTTCTGTGATTTATCAATGAAATAGCTTAGAAACTGAAATTAGTAACTAAAACCCACAGCTTCACTATTAGTAGAGAATACTTCTCACTGATAGCAGGCTTTGATTGATGAGAGATCTTTACTGTGCTACTTTATCTGTATCTGATTTAGAACGAGCAGAAATCTGTGAGAAATATAACGACCCTGTGCTGTGTCATACGCCGCAGCTGTGCACAAGGCAACCCGCATTCAAGTCTCAGCTCGAGGTTAATGCTTATATGTTCATTAATGACGCCATCAGCGACTAGTCGACGTAGACGTTCAACCCCTACATCTAATGAATTGTTCATTGGTATGCGGAAGATGGACTAAAGCAAAAGACCTAATGCACTTAAAGGTGTCATATGATCCTTTAAAAAAGTTAATTAGTTTGTTTATTCAGTGTTATAGAATAAGAATAAATTATTTTTCATACTGTGTTGATTATTGTAGCTCCTCTATTCCTAGTCTCTCTGAAACTCGTTAATTTCTACAAAGCTCCTCCTTCTGAAAAGCCCAGAGTGCTCTGATTGGCCAGCTGACCCAGTGCGCTGTGATTGGCCAAACACCTCGAGCGTGTGTCAGAAATGTAACAACCCTTACTATAATCGCAAGCTTCTGCTTCCAAGGCTTCTAAGCAATTGTGAACACACAGTTAATAAAACTGCGGTTTTACAGTATCAGTTCGAGCCCGAGTCGGATTATGAAAATGCAGGTGATCAAGCAGATCGATCGAAACCAACTTTTCAAGCACGAGTTGAGCAGAACATTTCACATGTCGTAAGAAGTCTTTGCGTATATCGGCGTTGTACTCTCCCAGATTCCATTTTTATACACTTTCCAATGAACTAAGAGGCAAATTCACAATATGGGCAAATGTTTTTAACATTATGTGCAGTACATTTTAGAAATATGTATTTTTTAAAGTTGTAAATAAAAAAAATATTATTGCAGTACATATTACAAGAAATTACTATTTCAGTCTTTCTACTTCAAAATTTCACATTTAATTAAATGCCTTACTTGCCCTTTCTTTGTAATTTAGTGAAAAAGTAAGTGTAGAGACCAGTGTAGTTCTACTCAAAGTGCTCGGCATAACTTTTCCTCAAATTTATCTAATGAGAATGTAAAAATTGGGATTTGCACGGTCGTGTAATACAGAACCTTGCGATACACACCGCAGTGACGTCACTTTAACACAAACCCGGTTTTTGGGAATGGCCATTTCCAGGCCCCTGTGGCCCTCAAACAGGGTCGATACAGTCTTGCTTATCTCACTGATCTTCCAATCATGTTTTCTCGTTTCAGTAATTGTGTTCTGTTTGGCATATTGGAGTGTAATTCTAGCCTAATCCAACAGACACTTCACAATGACACTTGTGTACGAGAGTGCGAGTGAATTTTGATTGGAATACAAGAATCTCTCTTTCCAAAGTAAATACGGGTTAAAGCGCCCCTCGTAATTGTGGCTTTTGAAGTCCATTAATGCTAATGTAATAAATAAACATGCCTCATTTGATCTCGTCATTGGTGGAAGCGCTCGGGTACGGCTCTATGTTATATCTGTGTGATTCTGCTCATGGCGGGTGTCACACTGACACCGGGAGTGAAAAATGGATGGAGCTTCTTGGCATATTTATGTGAAGGGACGGTAGACTGGAGACTAATAAGAGAGAGGCGAGGGGCCCCTGCTGATGTTTGAGGCAATATCCTCCTGCGGTGCTCGGCCCCTCTCGGGGGACGTCTCTTTAAAGGACATGGGGGGAAAAAGGGAGCGAGAGAACGGCTGGCACGCTGCCCTCGGAAACCTCACTGCTATCTTCTCTTCAAAGGCACTGATTACCCAGCTCTCCCTCTTCGTGTAAACGCTCTCTTACGCATTCGGCCGGGAAATGATGCATTTCATGGGAACAGGGGATGGGGAAGAATTTCGTAAGAATGTGACACAACATATGCACAGAGGAAGTGTGATATGTGGCTGGTGATTCAATTTAGTTTCTTTTATATAAAAGATAGAATAAAAAAAAAAGATAAATTGGGCAACATTTTTTTAGTGTTTTAAGACACTAAGTCTATTGACTTTTCAGTATTTGGTTAATTAGTCAGTGGATATATAAATATATCTTGCACATGGTTTTGAAAATATATAGTCCATTTTTTGAGAGGTATTTTATCTTTGATTTTTTTCTTTGTCTTTGCAACTTGATGGACACAAACTGAAAGATATGAGAAATGAATAAGTCTGGCATCAGTGCAAAACCAGTGTTGCAGTGTAAAAAACAACAACAGTGTCTTAATGCTTTATATTGTATTTTATATATCTTTAATTAGACAACAACATAATTAGTATAATCAAGTGTGTCCTAGTAATATGCATGCTAATAAGCAACTAGTTAATAGTGAGAATTGAACCCTAAACTAAAGTGTTAGCAAGTATTTAATTTCTACGTAAAAATACAGTTTTTTTTATTTTATTTAGAATTTAATGAGTGCAAACTAAAATATCATATATATAATAAATGAATAATATAAGTATGGCATCAGTGCAAAAACAGCTTTACATTGTTTAACACTCAAACTAAATCTCACATAATATTATTAAATAGAACAGAGTCTTAATTTTGAAGCATCCAACATTGGTTGACATTTCTACTGTCGCATAGTATATGAACGCCATGTCCTACATGTAATCAATACCAAATGAATTGGACACTAATATATCAGTAACACGTCTTTTATTCCTGTTTTACCGGTTTCCATGAGTCTGAGCCAGTGCAGTTGAATGAACATCATTACAGTGTAAAAGAGAGGAAAAGTGCTAAAATGCTTTTGACTGCAACAGCTTTTCTATATCTCACTGATGGCAGGATTTGATTGATGAGATGGTGCCAGTATTGTCTTGTTTCTGTCTGTCAGATGAAGATATTCTATGTTGTGATGTGATGCTTGTAGTAACTGAACTATAATATATATCTACTGTACCACCTCCGGCTCCTGGACTTTTATTGGTCACTCTTCATTTTGCCTTTGTTTCTGTATTATTTATCTAATATGTCTTGCTGTTTATTGATACCTGTAAATCCTCATTTAGCATCATCTGATATTAATGGGTTGAGTGTGAGGAGACAGGAATAAAAAATTCACACCCAGAATTCACAGATTAACCTGCAACCCACAGGTGCCACATTACCATGTGAACCGTTCAAAAATTATTAGTTACTCAGAACTGGTTCATGTATATAGAGAAAAAAATATATCTTTGAACTCAGTTTGTTATAATCATTTATATATATATATATATATATATATATATATATATTATGGCTGTTGATCGATTACATTTTAATCACGATTAATCACACTATATCCAGCAAAGTAAAAAATCTGAAAACTGTATTTTCTGCAAGCTTTAGGAAAAGGACAAAAGGACACCAAATAACCAAATATAAGTCCATATAATTCTATTATATAATAAATTTATACACACCTAAGCACCCATGAAAAGAATTCAGTGTATAGTATGTGTACAGAGCAACAACAACGAGCTTGTTTTCATTTTAGACGAGTCAAGCTGCGATACCGAACAGGACCACACGGAGATGCCAAAAAAAAAAATCAACCGCTTTAACTTGACTGCTTAAACACATGACAAATCAAACATTATCCTTCCTGAGTGTGTGTGGAAACAATGCGAATGTACTGAAATGTGAATGCAGCGTGCGACCAGTGATCTAGAGCACACACATACACGGTTTGTTCTTTGTGCATCAATATAACAGACTCTCACGTGCTTACTGTACGACTCCTGTACGTCACCAAAATTGCGCTCTTTAGAAACAATCGCAGAATACGTCAGAGCTCGTGTTTTAAAGCAAAGCACACACTGGAATGAATGATTCACTAAAAACGCAATGTGAGTCTCTATTCTCTTTGATATGTGTGATGTAATCAGCCTGGCCTACATTAGTGCTGTTTTGGACTGTTCGAATGAATTTGATTACTGGATCACTGAAAACTTTCCCAGAGTTTAACGGCTTAAAATGGCCTGATCACAAACAGAGAAGCAGAATTGGGTTAAAGAGTTAGAATGGAAATTTCCTCCTACCAAGGTTACTTGTGCTTGTAGATGCTCAGTGTGATTGTGATAAACTCCCGACTTCTAAGATCATCTAACTGCGTGACAAAAATTACGTTAATGACAGCTTCATGCACTTCTCTAATTTATTTGCGTTAAATTATTTTATAACGTTAAGGACTTTAATCATTTGCGTTAACGTGTTAAAGTTGACAGCACTAATATATACACTCACCTAAAGGATTATTAGGAACACCTGTTCAATTTCTCATTAATGCAATTATCTAATCAACCAATCACATGGCAGTTGCTTCAATGCATTTAGGGGTGTGGTCCTGGTCAAGACAATCTCCTGAACTCCAAACTGAATGTCAGAATGGGAAAGAAAGGTGATTTAAGCAACTTTGAGCGTGGCATGGTTGTTGGTGCCAGACGGGCCGGTCTGAGTATTTCACAATCTGCTCAGTTACTGGGATTTTCACGCACAACCATTTCTAGAGTTTACAAAGAATGGTGTGAAAAGGGAAAAACATCCAGTATGCGGCAGTCCTGTGGGCGAAAATACCTTGTTGATGCTAGAGGTCAGAGGAGAATGGGCCGACTGATTCAAGCTGATAGAAGAGCAACTTTGACTGAAATAACCACTCGTTACAACCGAGGTATGCAGCAAAGCATTTGTGAAGCCACAACACGCACAACCTTGAGGCGGATGGGCTACAACAGCAGAAGACCCCACCGGGTACCACTCATCTCCACTACAAATAGGAAAAAGAGGCTACAATTTGCATGAGCTCACCAAAATTGGACAGTTGAAGACTGGAAAAAATGTTGCCTGGTCTGATGAGTCTCGATTTCTGTTGAGACATTCAGATGGTAGAGTCAGAATTTGGCGTAAACAGAATGAGAACATGGATCCATCATGCCTTGTTACCACTGTGCAGGCTGGTGGTGGTGGTGTAATGGTGTGGGAGATGTTTTCTTGGCACACTTTAGGCCCCCTAGTGCCAATTGGGCATCGTTTAAATGCCACGGCCTACCTGAGCATTGTTTCTGACCATGTCCATCCCTTTATGACCACCGTGTACCCATCCTCTGATGGCTACTTCCAGCAGGATAATGCACCATGTCACAAAGCTTGAATCATTTCAAATTGGTTTCATGAACATGACAATGAGTTCACTGTACCCCCACAGTCACTAGATCTCAACCTAATAGAGCATCTTTGGGATGTGGTGGAACGGGAGCTTCGTGCCCTGGATGTGCATCCCACAAATCTCCATCAACTGCAAGATGCTATCCTATCAATATGGGCCAACATTTCTAAAGAATGCTTTCAGCACCATGTTGAATCAATGCCACTTAGAATTAAGGCAGTTCTGAAGGCGAAAGGGGGTCAAACACAGTATTAGTATGGTGTTCCAAATAATCCTTTAGGTGAGTGTATATAGTTCAGACATGAAACTAGAGGGCGCCGGCTGATAGAGCAAGCAATCACATCATCACCACATGGCACAAGCTGATTGGCCTCTGCTGATCCTGCAGCCAATGAGATTGCTTGCTCAATATTTAAATAGTCTGGTTCATTGTTTGCTGTTAGCTAGTCCTGCAGTGCTATCAGAGTTCCTCTGAACCCCTCCACCTCCTTCAGCTCCACCTGCCTAGATCTGCTATGGGATTCATGTGTGTCTATTTATGCATCAGCTGCATATCTTGCATGCTCACAGCAGTGTGTCTGTGTATCTATTAGCAGTAGCAAGTCCATACTTGCTCAGAAGCAGCAGCAGATCTAGTCCGCCAAGACCAAATACATTAAAATTGCCATATTCAAAAACATGCTAAAACTATTCCAAGAGTTGTCATGATTGAAGTGCAGTGTAATGCTGCAGATAATCTTCTTTTACGAGCCAAATTTGCACATAATATATTAAAGGGGAAAAAATCATCCGAATGATGCAATCTTATATGTTGGTTATTATTTCAAAACTTTAGTAAATTGATGATGGCATTTTTTAATTTAAATTCCACATCAAATACTTCTTTTTTTTGTAATTGAAATGATTCTTTAACATGTCTAGCTTACATCAAATAATTAAATCAACAATGTGATGAAATGAAATTTGAGGCAATGTAATGATTCCTGCAACTGGAAGCAATCAGGGACATATTTCACTTGTGTGAATTGCAAGGGTCCCAGAAGTTCATTATTTTTGATGTTAATTTGAAATTTGTGCTTGCTTTACTTTTGCCCACATAACAGAAATGGGGATGGAAGAGCCTGGGGTTTCATTTCCGTGCTCTGTGTGCTGGAATCAGAGATCAAAGACACTCGTCTAACTTAACCTACTACTGTCCCTCTCTCACTCTCTCTCCTACTACCTCATTCGCTCTCCGATTCTGTCTGCACATCCAGATTGAACTTTCCTTTCATTTGTGTCTTGCATACAAATGCGATGACTTTGTTTTTGTGGACTATACATTTGCAATTATATACAGTTCCTTCCACTAATATTGGCACGCTTGGTAAATATGAGCAAAGGCGGCTGTGAAAATAATTCTTCATTGTTTATCCTTTTGATCTTTCATTCAAAAAATTCACAGAATGATAACCTTTCATTGAAGTAAAACAATTAAACAATTGGGGGGGGGGGGATTTCATAATAGATCACATTATGAAATAAATGTTGTTCTCTAGTTCACGTTGGCACCCAATTATCGCAACGTCCTTTTCCCCTCCTATAATGCCTGATGAGTTTGGAGATCAGAGACCATTCCTCCATACAGAATCTCTCCAGATCCTTCAGATTCCCAGATCCATGTTGGTGCTTCTTCTCTTCACCCCACTCATTTTCTATAGGGTTCAGGTCAGGGGACTGGGACGGCCATGGCAGAAGCTTCATTTTGTGACACATTTGTGTGTTGATTTTGATGTTTGTTTTGGATCGTTGTCCTGATGGAAGATCCAACCACGGCCCATTATAAGATTTCTAGCAGAGGCCGTCAGGTTTAGATTTTTTATCTGTTGGTATTTGCTAGAATCTGTGATACCCTGTATCTGAACAAGATGTCCAGGACCTCCAGCAAAAAAATAGGCCCACAACATTAAAGATCCAGCCGTACATTTAACCGTGGACATGGGGTACTTTTTATCCCTGTTTGCACCAAATCCATCTGGTGGATTTTCTGCCAAAAAGCTCTTTTTATAATTTCATCTGACCACAGAACCAGGTCCCTTTTGAATTTCCAGTCTTGTCTGACAACTGAATATGCTGGAGTTTGTTTCTGGATGAGCAAGAAGGATTTTTGTTGAATCCCTCCCAAACAACATGTGGTGATGTAGGGCTGTTTGATACATTTTTTTAGGCTTTCTGACCCCAAGACTCAACTAATCTCTGTGATTCTCCATCTGTGATTCTTGGAGAGTCTTTGTCCACTCAAACTCTCCTCTCGCCGTGCATTAGGACGATATAGACACATCCTCTTCCAGGCAGATTCGTAACATCTTTAGTTGATTGGAACTTCTTAATTATTGTCCTGATGGTGGAAATGGGGATTTTCAATGCTTTAGCTATTTTATAACAGAGGCATTCTATTTTGTGAAGCTCAACAATCTTTTGCTGCACATCAGAACTATATTCTTTGGTTTTACTCATTGTGATGAATGATTAAGGGAATTTAGTCTTTGTGTTTCCTCATATTTATACTCCTTTGGAACAAGAAGTCATGGCTGGACAATTTCATGTTCCTAGTCATCCTGGTGTGCTAAAACTTTTAAATATGAATGGGAATATACTTCAGAGATATTTTATTCTTAAGAATGTTTAGGGGTGCCAATAATTGTGCCCAACATGCATTGGAGAAAAACATTTATTTCAGAATGTGATTTCTCCCCCACTTTCAATTCTTTTACTTCAATGAAAGGTTATAATTTTGTGAATTTTTTTAAATGAAAAATCAAAAGAATAAACAATGTAGATTTATTTTCACAGCCGCCTTTGCTCATATTTACCAAGGGTGCCAATATTAGTGGAGGGCACTGTAATTCTATTTTATTAGCCACGCAGTTAGATATCTTATTGGCATCAGACATTAAAAAGGTCAAACACTAATTACCATACATAAAATTTAGAGCTGTAAATAATTTAGGACTTTTTTATTAAAAAAAAAAAAAAAAATGCAATAAAACATGTATGTGTTTAATCTTGCCTCTTGAATAAATGAGCATATCATATAATTAATTTGATAAATTTTTTATTGATTGACAGTTCTATATAACTGTCTATCGCTTTTCTCTTTCTCATCAAGTGATGAAACTTTAGCAGCAGTGCACAACACAAACTGAGGGAAAGTATTGTATGATTCCTCTCCTGGAGCAACTCCAACTCAACTAGACACGTGTGGAAGAATATGGCTTATGAAGTCATTGCGGTTGTCTAGACGTGACTAAAACCACATTTGTTTTCAGCAGCTCTGACAGACGTGTTTATTTACATGTGGGGACGCCAACGTCCGTCTCAGCATAACGGAGGTGAAAACCTCCACCCACCAGAGAGACATCATACATTTCAACTTGAGCATGCTGCCAGAAAAACATTTGAGCTGCGTTTTGTGCTTGTACGTGACATATGTAACACAGAAACCAGGACCTTAGCCAAGAGATGATCCTAGAATAAGTATTATTTTCTGAAAGGAGATGTCTTGTGTGTGTGAGAGAGAGAAACAGTATGGAACTATACACCAATTATTCTGGCAAATGGGAAATTTATAAAACCAGGGTGATGAAATAGTTAATTACCTAGTTCCCGTCACATTTCATGTCCAGCCACGTCAGGTTAACGTGTAATTAGCCATGTGGCGCAGACCGAGCGTGGACCGCCACGCCTCCAACAGGTGGACGTACGACCACAGCTTTTGTATCTGCTGACAGCACATGAACTTTTACTGAAGCAGTTTGGCTCAAGCTTTGGAATCATCCTTTTTTTCACATTACAGTAATGAGAAAAAGAGGACACTACCGTTCAAATGTTTGGGGTCGGTAAGATTTTTAAAAATATATTAAAATCTGTAAAATTGTGAAATATTTTTGCAGTTTAAATTAACTGTGTTATATTGTAATATATTTTTAAAAGGTAATGTATTCCCGTGAAGCTGAACTTTCAGCATCATTTCTCCAGTCTTCAGTCACATGATCCTTCAGAAATCATTCTAATATGCACATTTTCTGCTCTAGAAACATTTCTGTTGTTTGAATGTTGAAAACAGTTGTGCTGCTTAATATTTTTATGGAAACTGTGCTGAACAGAAATATTTTGTAACTTTATAATTTATAATTTTACTCTCATTTTGATTAATTTTAATGCACCCTTGGTAAGTAAATTGTAATTTCCTTAACCCTTAACTCTTTCCCCGCCAGCGTTTAAAAAAGAAAAAGTTGCCAGCCACCGCCAGGGTTTTTGATCATTTTCACAAAAATGTAATGGCCTATTGAATATTTTGTTGTACGAATATCTGAACATGCAATATATCAAAAGAAAGAATAGTTTCACTAGTTGTATTCCAGCATTCTTCATGCATTCCTTTTTATCAACACTTAAATATGGGTACGTTTCATAAAAAAAGCAACATTTTGAACAAAAAAAAAGCTGAGAAAATCACGTTTTTGTTAAAGACTGCATCCAGATCAGATTGAGAGTGATGATCAAACACAGATGGATCAGATCGAGTCCATCAGCACCCCTAATGCTTCACAGTCCTAGAGCTCGTCCTGTGTCCACATTTCATTCAGTAACATTAGATAGTTTTGATTTATATGTGGTTTAATGTTGATGATCACGTTATTTTACATGTGCATCTGCTTACATACAATCGCTTGTTTTTTTGCGTCACCTTCAGCTGTGTTTTTATCAGGAGATTCAGTACTCATTCAGAAGATGCGTAATAGCGCCCCCTAGCGTATAACAGTGAAAACACGGAAAATTCTGTGTTCGGTATGGAAGCGTTTTCTCACAAATAACGGAAAATTCCGTGTTTGGCAGGGAAAGAGTTAAACGCATACCTCGGGTCTTTAGTGATCAACCTTCTTAGTATTCCTCAATCAACTCATTATAAACAAAATAACAAGAAAAAAAAAATAATTATAAAATAATTCCTGTTTTCCCATTTGTTTTTTGTAAAAAAATAGTATAGGGTCACTAACGACTCCAGGTGTGTAACTGTCATGATCCCAGCCTGTGTTTCCCTGTCTTGTGAGGACTTCTGTTATTTCCTGTCTTGTGCCATGTTTTGTAGTTCTTTGTAGTTTATCATGATGATTAGATTTCCCCAGGTGTTGCCTGTTAGCCACTCCCCCTTGTTATCTTGTTAACCTTGTTTCCCTTTGTGTATATATACCCCAGTGCTTCAGTTGTTTGTCGGTCATTGCTCCTGTATGTGTGCCTGTCGTTGTGCTCCTGCCTGTGTGCCTTCTTGGGTTTTCTCTGTTTATGTCTTTAATAAATGTTCAAGCTGCATTTGGATTCTCATCCCTGCTCACACGTTACAGTAACAGTGCAAGTATATTTTTTAATTGAATCTTTGAATCCACAAGGAGACGATGTCTGACACACAATGTTGAAGTGAGGTTTCACTCATAGTCACCGCAGGCAGAAAACAAAAGAATAGGAAGAATCATCAGCAAAACTTGAAATGGCTCAGCGATTTACAGCAGAGCAAGAACTGAACACAATCATATATTACTGTCACTGTCACATGATGGTGGATCTGGTGAAGAAGCTGTCAGCGATCAAAATATTGATTTTGAAGATGTTGAAAATGGTAGTTTTGAGAATATGTTTGAGACGGCTAATATGAGGCAGATGCTGAATGTATTGGGAAATGAGCTCTGACGAGGACAGAGATGATGGGATGAAACATCTGCTCAAACTGAACCCTTACACGATATAAAAGGTAACAAAATATGCTTTATTTTATTCTTCTGTAATCGTTACTTTAATAGAGTTTTATACCATCGAGACCATCCGTGTTAGATATAGATGCGGGTCGCTAAAGACCCAAATATGTAATAATGATTGGGGAAGCATTCATGCAGTAAAAAAAAATCTTACTGACCTACATTTTTGAACAATAAATATAAATTTAAATATAAATGTTCTTTTGATTTAAATGTTCTGGGCATGTTGTGAGCCTCATCCACACTGATATCCACACTATTCTTGTTAAACCGCAGTGTCTCTCATTGAAAACATTGAAAGTAATTACGTCTCCAGTGCAGTCAATGTAATTTGCAGTCTATCAGTGACAAATTCATTGCCATGCAGAGTTGAACAGAGCATGATTAAAGCTAAGCTAGTGGACCCTGAGATCTCTTCAGATGGATTCGCTTTGAAATTATGCAGCAATTAACAGCTTTCGGACGGAAAGTGACGTCAGGCTGCCGGTCGATGATTGGAAGTTGTTGTTTGGTGTTTAGCTGCCTCTGAGGGGAATGTTTAGAACCAACGGCTGATTAACAAATGCCGAAACGAGTTCAAAGGAATGGAAAATTAAAGCGTAAAGATTTCTCAAATCTGTTCTGTTTGTGTTCATAGTTTCATCTTTGATGCCTACCATTCTTTTAGTTGTGTTTGAGCCAGCTATTTTTCACAAGATGTTTTTCTAACTTATCATTCAGCTGTATCAATATAAAATGAATCATAAAAAGAGTTTTGGCTCGGTCAGACAAAGAAAGACATAAAAAGGATGGCTAAATCCAGAAATACAGAATGTTGACTGCTATAGCTCTACATATATGCTACATTCCAATTCCATTTCTGAACATTACATGTCCATCACAATATACATAATATATACAATATACACAAAACCAGTCATAAGTCGCACAGGTATATTTGTGGCAATAGGCAATAATACATTGTATGGGTCAAAATTATAAATTTTTCTTTAATGCAAAAAAATGATTAGGATATTAAGTAAAGATCATGTTCCATGAAGATATTTAGTAAATTTCCTACCATAAATATATCAAAAAATTATTATTATTATTATTGGTAATATGCATTGATAAGGATTTGGACAAATTTAAAGGCGATTTTCTCAATATTCAAAAATATTCAAATAGAAAACAGTTATTTTAAATTGCAATAATATTTCACCTTTCGCGTTTATTGCTGTTTTTATACTAATATATAGTATACTCTATATTTACTTTTAATGTTTTTGTAAATCTCATCATTTTCATTACTGTAACAGTATTGCTCTTTATTTATAAATGTATAAATTAATTATAATTTTAAAAATGTATTATTATTATAATATTTATTAAATAATTTGCATTTGCAATTATTATAAATATATGTATAAAATATTTCTCATTTCCAATTATTTTGTAAATATTATTATTGTTAAATAAAATTGTTATAGTAATAAATATTGTGTTAATATTATAATATTTTATTTTTGAGTACTTTTTGTCTCATAACTGTAAAAATGACTGTAATACAAAGACATTGCTATAAATTCAAGATCACTATATATATATATATAATATTTCACATTTCGCATTTATTGCTGCTTTTATACTAATATATAGTATACTCAAGATTTACTTTTGATGTTTTTGTAAATCTCATCATTCTCATTACTGTAAAACAGTATTGCTCTTTATTTATCAATCTATAAATTAATTCTCATTTTAAAAATCTATGTATTATTGTTATTATTATTTTTATTAAATAATTTGCATTTGCAATTATTATAAATATATTCATTAAAAATGTCTTATTTCGTAAATAATATTATTGTTAAATAAATTACTATGTTATAGTAATAAATATTGTATTAATATTATAATATTTTATTTTTGGGTACTTTGTCTCATTACTGTAAAAATTACTGTAAAACAAAGAAAGATTACCTTCAATTAAAAAAAATCCCATTTTTTATTATTTGCTAAATAATATTAGTTCTTAAAAAATAGCTTTCATTTTTCGTGAGCAAAACACCTTCGATCTTTCTATCTTTTATTTGAAATATGACCCAGGCATTTCTTGGTTTTATAAGAAGTGTTGAATGTCCTCTTGGTGTGAACTGGGATGTTAGTGTATTAGTGTAGGTTATCAGACAGACGTCAGATGAACATGCCTCATATGTAGCTATTTAGTGGCCTGTCGACCTCCTCCGCCTTTCACTTCATCAGCCTCTCCATCTCTCCTTCTGTTCTTCACGGCGGCCAAGAGCTTCCTCTAATTACAGGCCATGGGTTAAAAGCGCTTGACGTGTCTCAAAACCATGTTCCATCTGACAGCTGAGCTTAAAAGCCAGAGATAACATGCAAGTTTCTTAAAGGAGAGATCCGCCTTAAGCACTATTTATGATCTTGTACTTTTGTATTTGTTTGTTTACGCATTATATTGTTCATGTTTCTATGACAGTGTTGTCGTCTGTTGTTTTCACATGCTCCCTAATGCATTTGTCGTGAAACCACATGGAAGGCCAATCTCAGCATTCAGATTTCAACTCGAGAGCAACTCAAAATAGACTAAGATTAGATTTAGGTTCTTAAACGCACCCTGTACGCTGTTAACTTCAGCCGCAGATCTGCAATTACACCGTAATTGTGGTAAATTCCTCTCAATATGAATGTGAAATATGGAACATGAAGAAGACATTAATTTGAAGTCGGTGCCCATTAAGGGATAATCGACGTGCAGCTGCCATAATTTCCTCTCTCGATTATGCAGTCTGCTGAATGCGCTCAGCGTCTCGGACTATTACTGCGCTCAGATCAGTTTTTACAGTTTGATGACATGGAAAATTGACATTTGTTTGGCGGGCTTGGTGGCGCAGGGGTTAGCTGTTTGTCTGTGGTGTAATCCCCACTGTGGCTGACAGCGTTCGCGGTGTTTGTGGACACCGCACTGATGTTACAGAGCCTGCCGAGGTCTGTTTGCTAAATTGGGTCAAATTCTGGAATTGTGCCGGAGCTCCTCCTGCAATATTCATGACATGACATTTCAGACTCCAGACATGCTTTCTAATTGGTTGACGCAGTTAATCACGGATTCCTTGTATTGTGAGTTGAAAAGCGCCCAGGAAAAAGAGAAGACGGAGCGAATTAGAAACAGCACAAGAATGTGTGACAAATGCAATTAAACAAATGAGGCAATTAAAACAATGAAACGGTATATTTATTATAGATCACTGAGACGTATATTCTTTCATCACTGGAGGAAATCTGACCGTTTTATGCAGTTGTATTTTGATATATGCAATGGTGTCCATACATTTCAAAATGTGACTTTAGGGTTTGTTAAATGCAATGATGTTGCAAATGCTGTTCAATAATAAATAATAATTATTATTGTTTTATATACTGTGTGTGTGTGTGTGTATATATATATATATATATATATATATATATATATATATATATATATATATATATATATATACACACACACACACACAGATCAGGCTCCTATTATTACACTTCTTTTTTCAGTATATGTTGCCCCAAGAACATACACACCAATCAGGCATAACATTATGACCACCTTCCTAAGATTGTGTTGGTCCCCCTTTTGCTGCCAAAAACATCCCTGACCCATTGAGGCATGGACTCCACTAGACCGCTGAAGGTGTGCTGTGGTATCTGGCACCAAGATGTTAGCAGCAGATCCTTTAAGTCCTGTAAGTTGTGAGGTGGGGCCTACATTGAACGGACTTGTTTGTTCAGCACATCCCACAGATGCTCGAATGGATTAAGATCTGGGGAATTAGGAGGCCAAGTTTGCTCCTCAAACCATTCCTGAACCATTTTTGCTTTGTGGCAGGGCACATTATCCTGCTGAAAGAGGCCACAGCCACCAGGGAATACCGTTTCCATGACTGGTCTGCGGCTATGCAGCCCCATACGCAACAAACTGTGATGCACTGTGTATTCTGACACCTTTCTGACCACACGGACCAGCCTTCGCTCCCCACGTGCATCAATGAGTCTTGGCCGCCCATGACCCTGTCACCGGTTCACCACTGTTCCTTCCTTGGAGCACTTTTGATAGATACTGACCACTGCAGACCGGGAACACCCCACAGGAGCTGCAGTTTTGGAGATGCTCTGACCCAGTCGTCTAGCCATCACAATTTGGCCCTTGTCAAACTCGCTCAAATCCTTACGCTTGCCCATTTTTCCTGCTTCTAACACATCAACTTTGAGGACAAAATGTTCTTGCTGCCTAATACATCCCATCTACTAACAGGTGCCGTGATGAAGAGATAATCAGTGTTATTCACTTTACCAGTCATAATGTTATGCCTGATCAGTGTGTATATAATGGTGTTCATACATTTCAAAGTGTGACTTAAGGGGTTATTAATTCAGTGATGTTACAGTATTATTATATTTTAAATTATATGTTAAATATTATTATTAAAATTATTATTATTATTATTATTATTATTATTATTATTATTTAATGTAATATACATTTAATACAATGATATTATTATAATAAAGATATTAATTAACATATTCACTTTCCAATTTTTTCTTAAATAATATTATTATTAAATAAGTGATTCTATAATTAAAGATACATTTTGCATTTTAAAAAGTTAAGGGAAAAAAACTGTTCACTACCAGAGATTCTTTTCTTATTGAAAACATATTCAACTTTAATAATTCAGTGCTTGCCAAACACAAGTTTCTTTTCTTTTGTTTACTTTTAACGAAAAAGTAACTTTTTTATAGTATTGTTTGTCAACTCTGTTACAGAGGCAATGTGTAGAAATAACATTGGTAACAGAGTTTGATGGTAACAGAGTTGACAATTTTAAACTTCTTAGCCAAAAACTCCACTTGCTAGCATAAATGCTAAGAGCACATGGCACTAATGAAATCATGATTAAAAGACTTTTAAACAACCCACTGTGTGATCGGTGATAAATTCTGTTTTCGTTTTGACACTGTAGTAACTTTTTTGACGTTTTACAAAATAACTCTTGGTGTAAGAACTTTTTAGATTAAAATATACCTTTTAAAAATATACACACACCTTTCAGTGCTTCAGAACTTATCAATGAGGGAAAGTGACATCATTTCCTGTATCTTGTGGGAGATAGCCTAATGTCACCAATTTAAAGGCAAAGTATGGTACGGTAACAGAGTTGACGCAAGATTTATGGACACACGTTTTTATAAGAGAAAAGTTATTTTTAAACAATTGAACGTTGTAGAATTAGGAAAATGAATATTTAGGCTTTTATAAATAAAATAAATGATATATCACCAAAAGTAAGTAAAATAAAATATTTTGATTATACAATGATACAGGATGGAAAAAATACTCTGACTAATTCGGCTGACTAATTTTCAGCTATATAAGACACTTTTTACAGAAAATATTATATTGTAATGGCCTGTAACATCTTGTGATCCATGACAATGAGTAACAAATTATTAAAAATATTAAAAAATATAACCATTTGAAAAAAACAGGGGGACACCAAATGTTCCTGGAATTATAGAATCACCTGTATACAACAAATACTTTTTAAATTACACTTTTTAACTTAGAATTATATATGCACATTTCTGGATAAATTATATATAAATACTATGTAGTTATGTCTCAGTACGGTATGTGTCTGGATTGCAGGAGGTGGTTTTAGTGTCTTTTAGACATTGAGAATCACATGTATTACTACTCAGCTCTGCCCTGTAGGAAGAAGACCGCAAAAGTCAGTGACAGTTGGACTGGAAAAGGTGAAGTGTGTTTTAGCCTCCACTGTGCGGCCAGTTTCTTAGCCGTCCCGCTGAGCCGCTGCTAATATGAGTGCAAACAATGGCCTCCTTGAGGAAATGGAAAGAGTCCTGGGGGGAAGTGGTGTCAGTGGCCAGGCTGATAACCTGGCACCTAGCAATTACTGTCAGGGGTGCTCATTAATCTGAGAGAGTCCTTTGCTTGCCTACAAGCAGCTGCCACCGCTGCCTCTCCATCCTGAAGACGAGGCTCTGGCCTGTGCACTCATTTGAGCTCAGTGTGCAGCTCAGGGGGGATTTTCTGAAGGAATGCTAAATTTGGCCTGTTTTGAGTTGGCATTTCTGAGGGTGGTTATGTTTGCTGTTACTATTGCTGTAACGAAATGTACCTTTTTTACAATTTGGTATTTATTTATTTGGTATTTTATTTAAATTTATTTATAAAGTATCTGGTTAAAAAAAGATTCAAGGAACGAAAGACATTAAAGGTGTAGTATGTAATATTTACAGCTAGCGCTTGAAATTAGTTCACTTACCGTCACATATACCTTGAACTCCCGGTTGATTAATCCAAATCTTGCTTACTCGAGGTATGCTGGTTCCAAAAACGCGTCCGTGAGTAAGTTCAGACAACTCAGAGTGTGTTAACCGTGAACACACAAGACATTCTCAACAGAGCAACGAATCGATGATTCACCATGGAAACAGACGCTAAGAACAGGAGCGCCATTCTCCTTCCTTCATCTTCGTTTGTTTAATGGTGATTTACATAACAGTGCACATCACCACCTATTTAGTGGTTGTGCAATCATTTTTTAGACCATTTCGTTTAATAAGTAGTCTTTATTAACTGAGAATAAAGATTATATTGTTTGTTTGATGCTAATTAATTGAATGGAGATCCATGTGTGAGATGACAATAAAATAAATAATAAATATATATTTAATAAATAAATTAACATTTCAACATTACCTTGTTATAATAGTGCTTTAGAATTAATATATAATATTGTATATTATATAACTGTAACTATATAACAAATTTGGTCATATTAATATAACTATATTAATCATATAATGCACATCTGAATACCTCTTAAGCAAACTAACCCTGGAACATAACCTGCTCAGAGAGTGAGTTGCTATGGCTACTTACATACCCTGAAAGTTACCTCCGTTTTTGGAACTGAAAGTTGAGGTTATCCGCTTACTTACTCTTAAACATACCTGGGTATGGCACATAACCTGCTTTCTGGAATACCCCCCAGTCAAATTTCAGTCGAAAGAACATTTATATTTCAATTTATAATATTATATATGTGTATATATAATGTAAAATTTTGGGGTCAGAAAGATGCTTTAAAATTAATACTTTTATTCAGTGCATTAAATTGATCAAAAGTGACAGTATTTATAATATAAAAAAGATTTATATTTCATATAAATGGTCTTTCTGTTCATCAAAGAATCCTGGAAAAAAAAATGTATCACGGTTTATTTTAAGAAAATAAAAATATGAAGCGATGTTTTCAACATTGATAATAATCATAAATGTTTCGTGAGCATCAAATCATCATATTAGAATGATTTCTGAAGGATCATGTGAGACTGAAGACTGGAGTAATGATGCTGAAAATTCAGCTTTGATCACAGGAATAAATTACATTTTAAAATATATTCAAATAGAAAACAGATATTTTAAATTGCAATAATATTACACATTATTGCTGTTTTTGCTCAAATAAATGCAGCTTTCAAAAAAAAAAAACGTAATGACCCTTTTAAATTAATGACAAACTTTTAAATGGTAGCGTTGAGACTTTATTTTAAATATTTTCAGAAAGAAAACAGTCATCACAATTAAAACATTTGTCAATATTGTGATTTTGGTTCATTTACTATATGCTCTGTTTTTTATGATTATAGTATTACATTTTTTTGTGTCCATTGATCACTCATTTAACTGTAAAGCAATATATGTTTTATTTAAAGTATTTTTAGTCAAGCAAATGTCAAGGAAAGCATATTCGCAAGATCCATGTGATAGTCACTAAAGGAAGCAAAAAGGAGAAAAAGTAAAAAACGGAATATTCCCGACTGATCTGGCTTTTCCCTCAGGCTAGGCTGTCCCTCCAGACAAACCCCAGCATCCTCCTGATAAACGGCCGCTATCTTTCTCGCATCGATCTCGTCCGAACGCTGATAAATCAGGAATAAATGAGAGGAGATCTCCACCTCTTCTGTCACTGCCTTAATGTGTGAGATAAGCAGCTCCATATAATTACAATCCTCCAAAATAATTGTAACAAGAGGCTAAACGCTTAGCTGTAGTTTTAATTAGCCTGTGCTTCAAATTAATAATTGCCGCTTAAATCAGAAATCAGGCCCACTGTTGTGGCGGCTGCTTCGTCCTAATAACAGTGGCACTCGTTGGCTGTTTATTACATTATTTCTCTATGGGAGGCTTTCACAGGGGGCTGCAGGCGGAGGAGAAGGGGAAGAGGGGGAGCGGTGCAGCGCTCTATTTGGTTATCTTTCAAATGCAGCAAAGCTCAGCTAAGATTAAATTCATTCGCTTTTCCATGGATATCGCTGTTCATTTCCCCTCTTATGCAGCGGTGTTAGGAAGAGGCAAAGGAGAGGTGGGATATGGGAAGAATGGAAGGAGAAAACTGCCAATGCCACATGTTCCAGAACATAATCATGCCACCAACAACATCAGCGTAATAGACTGCCCGGGCACTGCTGTTTAACATACAGCGTGTTGTCAACGCACGGATAAGACTGAATATATGGCCTAAAGAAATGTTGGTCATGTGTTCATGTGAAGTCTGAATATATCACTGGCGCTTTCTCCGAGGAGGGAGGGAAGGAAGGAAGGTGGGCAGCACCTCCTCAGAAACATGGGAAGTGAAAATGATTGACTTTACAAAAATCAAGCAAAACAAACATTAGGAAAGAAGAGATCAAATAGTGTCTTACAGCCTGTGCAAGACTCAATGTCATGATGCTCTGCTGTTTTGAGAGGATGCGCTTGCTATACCTACAGGTCTCTATGATGTTCTTGGCAGTGTTATTGTAGTATCATTGAGATATTATTATAGCTTTTTTTTTAAAATAAAAACTAATATTATTATTTTTTTTTTGTTTTGTTTTCATTTTAATTTTAGTTAAAGCTTTAGTAATTTTTATTTTTTTAAATAAATCTATATAGTATAAAAACTATATAGTTTTTATTCATTTTTATTTCAGTTAATAAATGTTTACTATAAAACAAGTTTAAATAAATATGTTATATTATATATTATGATAAAAAAATACAGTGATGTTGTGAAAAAATAATACAATTTTTATATATTTTATTATAAAAAAATAAAATAAAATATTTTATCTTGTTATAAATATAATTTATTACATTTATTCATGTATTATTGCAGTCTTCAGTGTCTCATGATTCTAATATGCTGATTTGGTGTTTTTTTAGTGTTGTCAAATCGATTAATCGCGATTAATCGCATCCAAAATAAAAGTTCATGTTTACATAATATGTGTGTGTACTGTGTATAATTATTATGTATATATATATATATATATATATATATAAATACACACTCATTCATGTATATAAAAAAAAAAAAATATATATATATATATATATATATATATATATATATATATATATATATATATATATATATATTTAAAATATTTATATTTATATATAATATAAATTATATAAATATATATACAGTATATACTTATTTTGGATGTGATCAATCACGTTTTTTTTATTATTATTAACAATGTTTATTATTATCAATTATTATAATTGTTTAATACATTGATAATAATATATCATAAAATAAATAAATAGTAGAAATAAAAGACAATACAATATAATAAAAAAACTTTTGAAGCTTATCAGTCGGGTTCCGGAAGTTAAAGCCCCATTAATTTTCTCCATTGGGAAATTAATTTGTAACAATAACCTAACGATAATGAGCTACGAGGTTGTTAATTGATGGAATTTGCTTCTGTTGAAGATGTTAGCCCGCATTATTTCAACTTAGTTTTAAAATAATCGTGTTTAATGGCGGAATATGTGGTGAAAAACTACATTACCCATGATTACAGAAAATTCCACCAATCAGATAGTCGAAACAAGCAAAATGCCCAAAAGAGCTCTTTAGCTCCGCCCACTCCCATGAATCGTAATTGATCATTGATTGATGCAATGGAGTCTCCCTATGCTCTCAAAATACCTAAATATTTGAATGTATGCATATTTTGCAATAATCTTCAAATATATTGTTTTTATATTAGTAGAAATTAATGAGGGAAAAAAACTCTTGGCCCACTGTTCCACTTTTTTTTTGGTATTGTCATATTATAACAGTAATATTATTTGGAGAATGTAAATGTTAATGTACAGCCACAATAATACATTTTTAATCTTTTTTTTTAAGAATTTGTGAATACATTTACATAATATCTGCAGGTTTCACATGAAGAAAACGCACTCACACATACGCCTGAACAACCCATTGTCTGTTAACTTGTCTTGCACTGCAGAAGCCATAACTAGGGGTTATTTGCACCTCAGCGTTCTTCCTTTAGTTTCTTAATGGTCTATAGCAACCTTTCACTGCCCAGCGCAGCGCTCTGCATTTGGAGGGTAATGCAGTGTCAAGGGACCCAAGTGCCTGCAAGGCTCTGCCACTGACAGCTGTAAATTTGATTTATCGTCCTGTCAGGTGGCTATGTCAGGTGTGCCCAGCACGCTGACATAAAGATAACTGACATCTTGCTGTCATTAAGGCCGGGGAGCACCGTCAATCTCTCGTCGCTGTATTTATTCCCACTTTTCTTTGTCACTTATTTCTTCCTCGACCTCTCAGAAGAAGCACCTGTCACCCTTAGACCAGGCCTCGTTTTTTCTCGCACCGTTTCATCTCCCGCCTTCTGGAATAATTTGGTGATGGATTAAATGCTGTGGCTGAAGCCGCAGGACTGCGAGGTGTGCACGGGCCGACTGAAGACGCACTGATTCCAGCTCTCCAGCCGCTCCGCTATCCATCACCTCCAAACGCTGGACGACTCTCTGTTGCTCTGGGAAAGTGTCCTATTAGCAGGGGCTGATGAAATATGTGTTCGAGGTATCTTGGGTTTTAGCAATGTTGACATTAGATGAAAGCGATGATCAGCAAAAAGTCAAAATAATAGTCATTTTTAAAATGTAAAATAGAAGGGATAAATCATGAGTTAGAATAGCAAGTCTTTTATATCATGTTGCAGAGCCTTTTGAAATGTTAACCGTGACCAAAATACCATAATTACTACAATTTATACTACAACTCATAATTAATTAAAAATATTATCATTTTGCTTTATTTCTTTTTTTTTTTTTTTTTTTTTTTTTTTTGATTACATTGGTGGGTAATACTATAGTATATTTTTACAACTATTATTATTTTTAATTTTTTAAAAGATTTTTCTTTTTCTTACAGTCATATTGATATGTAATCACATCATCATCATAAAAATAATAATAATAACAATAGGGTTTTTGATTACATATCAATATGACTGTAAGAAAAAACTTTTCTACGTTCTACTGATATTTTATTATTATTATTATTATTAAATAGTCATTTTGATATATAATCATAAACTGTGTGGCCAAATATTTTCTTATTTTATTTAATCTATTTATTATTATTATTAATAATAATAATAATTTAGTCATATTGATACATAATCATAAACTATTTGGCCAAATTGTTCCTTAATTTATTTAATCTATATAATAATAATAATAATAATAATAAAATAGTCATTTTGATATATCATCATGAACTATTTGACCAAATTGTTTCTTATTTTAATGTAATCTATTTATTTAATAATAATAATAATAATAATAATAATAATAACAGACATATTGATATATAATCACAAATTATTTTCAAAGAAAAATCTTCCATTTTATTCAAAATAATATTGTTGTAGTTGTCATATTTATATTTTCCCAAATTGTGCAACTGGTGTTAAGGTGTTCAATTTTAGCATGGAATTTGCATGTTTGATTACTTTAAAAAAATACAGCAAGTAACAATCTAACAGCAAAAATCAAAGTCACTATTGCCTTGTAACATTTCAGATCCTTCACTCTAAATTTGATTGAACAGTACTGTTAGCATGGTAATTTATTTTTAAAGGAATAACTTCTTTTGAAGCCTTCAGTGAGTGAGTGAGTGAGTGAACAAATGAACAGGCAAGCTCTAACACCTACTCATATATGTCACAACATAACAAGGGGGCCACTGAGTTCTGTCAAACGGTTGTTCCTCCTCACGGACTGATGCTAATGCCACAGCTAGCGGCTGTGGAGTTTGTCTGTTCCTGAGGGAGGTCTGCGTTAACCTGGGGCCATTCTGCATCATGATAATGGCAGGACCGAGGCTACGGGCCCTAATCAGACACAGTCAGCCTTTAACACCAGCCTTAGGGCCAACCAGTCACCGCTACCATCGCACTCTCTCCGCTTAGCGCCCCTGTGTTTGTTTCCATTGCTAATACATGACGTTTCTTAAGCAGTAAGTCATTTGCGGATGTTAAATAACTCAAACAAGGCCTGGGAGAGAGGTGTGCTAGGAACTGCTCGGATGATGTAAAGAAAAATACAAGGCTGATGGAGTCCCTCAGAGCGAGATGCTTGGTTCTTCATTTGTGAAATCATTTACTCCACAGTATGACATCTGCCTTTGTTTAAAACAAGCTTGAATTTCCTGTAACAATCCCCCACACTGATTGCCATATGAGGTCCTTCAAATCTAAATAAACGCTCCCTGAGGCTCCAGCCCTTCTTACAGCATTTCAAACAGAGCTGCCTCTTCCTGGCAGTCTCCTGTCTGTTCCTGCAAAGCATCTGTGCTCCAATCCAGTTACTTTATCTCCTCCGCCACGCTCTCCTCATCTGCTTAGTGTCAGCTCGGGCCTATTAGACAGATAAGGGCTTCCCTTGAATCTCTTACAGGCAGGGTTTTTTGCCGTCGATTTCTCGCATGCCAACTCGAATCATGCTCTGACTCTCTGTCGTTCTTTCTCTCTCGTTTCCCGCAGTCATTACGAGCAGGACCGCTCGGCGCTGAAGAAGAAGGAGTGGGAGCGAAGGACACAGGAAGTGCAGCAGGATGAAGACTTGTTCTCCACCGGATTTAATCTGTTTGGTGAGCCGTACAAGGTAAAGGCCCAATCAGAGCCCGCACACACACACACACACACACACACACACTCATCATCTGACTCGGGGCATCGCTCCAGCTAAAGGATGCTGAGGTGCTCTCTTTACATCCAATATTTACACAACTCCTGCCCTCCTCGGGTTCAGCTGGAATCGGTTTGAAGGAACGCTCATTATCATGGTTATGTAACTTCCCCCCTCCCCGTTTAGATGCTTCAGTAAAATATTCCTTTTAGTATTAAAGTTAGGATGTTAAAGGTGAGTTATATCAAAAACGGAAAAAATCGTTTGAATGCGTTCCCAAATGAAATCAGAATTGACGTTTTTTTTGTCTTTTGCTGTTATCTATAAGCTAATGTGCTCCAAAACAACGACAGAATTTGCATTTAGAAATTATAAGCATTCAAAACTTACAGTCTCTTACTTCCACCAATAGGGATCAATGATTTTGATGACATCACGCTGCACTTCAGCTTCTCATCAGATTTTCTGTCTAGAAATTTGCTCTCTAGAATCTAAAGTGTCCCGCCTCTTACAGGCTAAAATCGGTCACTTGTTCACACGTACTATTTACTATGGTGAATGGCACATAGTGCACTATATAGGGGATAGGGAACGATTTAGACAGTGTAAATATGCTTTCCATTGGGGCAAATGAAGTCTGGTTTCACGTTAGTGTCACACAAACCACCGCAGCTCCGGTCCAGAGACACGATAGCACAGAGCGGATCATATGCTCGAGATGCCGCAGACCAGAAAACATAGTAGACCCATTTGAATTGTGCACAGAATGCTATATTTTAAAGCGATATGGAGGAGATTAGGTTAAGAAATGGAGAAATGGTTAAAGATTAGGAGGAAATTGCGGCTTTACCTCTGGCCAAGCTGTGATATAACGATACGTTATTGGCTATTTAAAAAAAGGGGAGGAGCTGTTCGATAAGGCCCGCCCTTCATCCGGTTTCAGTGTAAATTACATCAACACACTGAATAACGCTGCATGTTTCAAGGCACTTCAGTGGTCCTTTAATTATTTAATTATTTTATGCACTTTAATTATTTATTGCACTTTTTTTCATTTTGTTATTTAACCCTTAAATGCATACCTTGAGTCTTTAGTGACCCGGGACATTATTCACTGCCCTCCTCCTCATTCATTTCCTCATCAACCTTCTTAGTATTCCTCAATCAATTAATTATAAACAATATAACACAATATAACGTTTTAACGACATAACATCTCGTTATTACGACATAATTGAGTGGAAAAAATAATAGGCTATGTGGCAGCAATGCATCATCAGTAAATGCTGTAAATGTAATTTCTATTGCAGTTTTGCGGAAATTTCCTTTTTCGAATTGCCTGAAAAACCACCTCCTGCGAGCGTAAAAACTTTTTTGTGATATATTGGAGTTTTTGCGAAATTGACGAGTTTCCATTGGGCATATTTTCAATTTGCGCAATCTGAAGGGTAATGGATGCGCAGCTACTGTCACATGATGGTGGATCTGGTGAAGAAGCTGTCAGCGATCAAAATATTGATTTTAAAGATGTTGAAAATGATAGTTTTGAGAATATGTTTGAGATGGTGAATATGAGGCAGATGCTGAATGTATTGGGAAATGAGCTGACAAGGACAGTGTTGATGGTATAAAACATCTGCTCAAACTGAACCCTTACACGCTCCAAAAGGAAACAAAATATGCTTTATTTTATTCTTCTGTAATTGTTACTCTAATATCAGGAGAGTTTTATATTATCGCGACAGGTAGAGATCCATCCTTGTGCGGTATAGATTGGCAAAACATTCATGCATTTAAGGGTTAACAATGAAACACTGGCTAAATTTAAAGGATATTTCTACGAAAAAAACTCAAACTAAAAACTAAGAATTAACACTGCATATTACAAGTTAAACTGAATATTCAACAAGGTGGGAATTGGTTTTGTCCACTGGTACTTGGATTGTGAAAACTTGGCATTACATACCCCAAATGGAGTTTGAACTGAATGTGAATTTGCAGTTAATTAAGGAAAGGGTGAAAATGTTGTCCAGGCAATCAGGACATAATTATTTAAGCTTCTGTCTGCTTGGAACCAAAATAGTTACCCGGACGTGGAGGTTAAAGGTAGATATGACCTTTAACCTCCACGTCCAGGTCACCATTTTGGTTATCCAATTGGCAATTTTACTTTGTTATCATTGCCATAACCTTTATTACATTAACATAACTGCATAACTATTGCAGCTGTTACTAAGTTTTCATAAAGGGTCTATTAGCCAATGCTTAATTAGCTGTTTGGCTATTGATTAATATTTCCTGCAAGTGTGGCGAAAAGGAAAAGTTGTTTTTGAGGCCGTGTCCACACTAATACGTCTTAATTTGAAAATGCATCTTTTTCTCTCTCCGTTTTGGCCTTCCATCCACACTGAGATGCCGTTTTGGTCAACAAAGATACAGAGCTTTTTGAAAACACACTCCCAAGTGGATAAATTTGAAAAGGCCGTTTTCACGTTGTAGTGTGAACTGTGAAAACGGAGGTATTTGAAAAAGATTAGGCAATTTTAGTCATGTGACTCATATTGTAACCATAGATAGCTATGTTTATTCCGGTATTGTGCCTGTTATGTGCTATTCACTTTCACAATGTTGCTAAAGATATATTTCTTTGTACACTCTTCATATCATGACTCGCATTTGCTGTCCTGCGTTTTAGACCAAACATATAATGGTGACTGAGTGTGACCTGCCTTTTTCATCTGTATCATCTCAGTGAGCATTTATAAAGTTTTTTCACATGCACAATAAGTTTAATTTGGCATTTTCCAATGTTTCAGTGTGGATGTGAAACTTTTGGAAAATGTGTGAAAACGCTAGTGTGGACGGAGAGCGTTTTGGAATATAATATTAAATTACATTTTCAAATGTATTAATGTAGACGAAGCCTGAGAGTTATGAACTTTTTTTTCTTTGAAATAATGTGCACTGAAGAATTGCGGACAGAATGACCTGGAAAATGTATCAAAGCAGTAAATAAGGTCAGTGTTGACTCCCTGTTGACTTTAAGAGCCATTGAGCATCTACAGTAGCAGGATAAAACACCTGCACTAAGATGCACTAGCACTTTTGTACATCTCTACTCCAAGAACATCACTTTTATATATTGTCAATAAGTGTCAAGGTCGCCCTTCCAGCCTCAGGTAGCTTATCTGTTTCCTTAGCCAGCTGTTAGCAAAGGCCAAGACAGACCGTCTCGGCAAGAGTGAAGCCCTGTCATTATGCCGGTCCTGAGGTCCTCAGGGGCCAGAGTGCGGGATCAATTTTCCCCTGTGACTCTGTGCTCAGTCAGTAAGTGAAGAACTGCCTCTCACCCCTAAGCGTCATTACAGCTGGAAAGCTTGGATGAGGTTGAACTTACCGTCACTCACCGCTTACCCGTGTCTTAATTGTTCCACTCATGCCGTTCCTGCGATACTGTCATGTAAACAGTTATGACGGGATGAGTTTTGACAGGTTATGACAAAATGTTGGCTTTGGTTTTGATCCAGGACAGGGATTTTCTTTAACACTTAAATGCATGAATGTTTCACCAATCTTTATTATATTCAGGTCTTTAGGGACACGGATCTATATCTAACACGGATGAATCTCTACCTGTCGCGATAATAGAAAACTCTCCTGCTATTAGAGTAACGATTACAGAAGAATAAAATAAAGCATATTTTGTTTCCTTTTGGAGTGTGTAAGGGTTCAGTTTGAGCAGATGTTTTATACCATGATCTCTGTCCTTGTCAGCTCATTTCCCAGTACATTCAACATCTGCCTCATATTCACCATCTCAAACATATTCATAATTTTTAACATCTTCAAAATCAATATTTTGATCGCTGACAGCTTCTTCACCAGATCATGTGACAGTGACAGTAATATATGATTGCGTTCAGTTCTTGCTCTGCTGTAAATCGCTGAGCCATTTCAAGTTTTGCTGATGATTCTTCCTATTCTTTTGTTTTCTGCCTGCAGTGACTATGAGTGAAACCTCACTTCATCATTGTGTGTCAGATAATACCACCTTGTGGAATAAAGGTGAACTGCACTTATTCAGTCATCAAAGATTTAATTATTGTTGTGCAGAAAATAATATACTTATACTGTTACACACCTCGAGTCGTTAGTGACACTATATAATTTTTTAGAAAAAAGGAATGGGAAAATGGGTATTCTTTTATAATTGTATATATTTTTTTTCTTGTTATGTTGTTTATAATGAAAAGTTTGATGTCTAACTTTAAAAAATGAATGAGGAGGAGGGTAGTGAATGATGTCCCGGGTCACTTTTTTCATGCGTTTAAGGGTTAAATAGCAAGTAAAGAGTTCCGGTGCAAAAAAGCCACCTCAGTCAAAAATGAGATAATGACACATGCTCTCCACACACAGTATACGT
Source organism: Rhinogobio ventralis (assembly GCA_039654625.1). Taxonomy (NCBI): domain Eukaryota; kingdom Metazoa; phylum Chordata; class Actinopteri; order Cypriniformes; family Gobionidae; genus Rhinogobio; species Rhinogobio ventralis. The sequence continues at coordinate 8,547,879 of CM077198.1, forward strand.
TCATCAAATACTTTCACCTCAAACCCACTAAATCTCAGCCCATTCAGAAATACTGGTACTTAGGTAGAAATCTATACAAATCTATCTAGACAAAAATGCTAATTTTAAAGGAAAACGTCAGACAGACTTAGAGGTTTTCCCTTGACGGTGTCGTTTAGTGTTTGGCAGTTAAATGATCACAATATTTAATATTAATTATATAAGCAACGCAAAAACCTTGATTGAGGGTCAATTTATTCAAGATAGTCTGGAGTTAGGGTGACCAGACGTCCTGTTTTTCCCGGGACAGTCCCGTATTTCAGCTCTATTTTTATCCGACTTATTATGAAAAAAAATCATGTTTTGTCCCATATTTCATCAGTACTAAAATTTCTTTATGGGTGGGTGATCATAGCGTGAATAGCAGTCTTCTGTCACGTGAGAAAAGCCTATAAAACGTAGCCAACACACTGATCAGGCATAACATTATGACAGGTGAAGTGAATAACACTGATTATCTCTTCATCACGGCACCTGTTAGTGGGTGGGATATATTAGGCAGCAAGTGAACATTTTGTCCTCAAAGTTGATGTGTTAGAAGCAGGAAAAATGGGCAAGCGTAAGGATTTGAGCGAGTTTGACAAGGGCAAAATTGTTATGGCTAGATGACTGGGTCAGAGCATCTCCAAAACTGCAGCTCTTGTGGGGTGTTCCCGGTCTGCAGTGGTCAGTATCTATCAAAAGTGCTCCAAGGAAGGAACAGTGGTGAACTGGCGACAGGGTCATGGGCGACCAAGGCTCATTGATGCACGTGGGGAGAGAAGGCTGGCCCGTGTGGTCCGATCAAACAGACGAGCTACTGTAGCTCAAATTGCTCAAGAAGTTAATGCTGGTTCTGATAGAAAGGTGTCAGAATACACAGTGCATCACAGTTTGTTGCTTATGGGGCTGCATAGCCGCAGACCAGTCAGGGTGCCCATGCTGACCCCTCTCCACCGCCAAAAGTGCCAACAGTGGACACGGGAGCATCAGAACTGGACCACGGAGCAATGGAAGAAGGTGGCCTGGTCTGATGAATCAGGTTTTCTTTTACATCACATGGATGGCCGGGTGCGTGTGCGTCGCTTACCTGGGGAACGCATGGCACCAGGATGCACTATGGGAAGAAGGCAAACCGGCGGAGGCAGTGTGATGCTTTGGGCAATGTTCTGCTGGGAAACCTTGAGTCCTGCCATCCATGTGGATGTTACTTTGACATGTACCACCTACCTAAGCATTGTTGCAGACCATGTACACCCTTTCATGGAAACGGTATTCCCTGGTGGCTGTGGCCTCTTTCAGCAGGATAATGCGCCCTGCCACAAAGCACAAATGGTTCAGGAATGGTTTGAGGAGCACAACAACGAGTTTGAGGTGTTGACTTGGCCTCCAAATTCCCCAGATCTCAATCCAATCGAGCATCTGTGGGATGTGCTAAACAAATAAGTCTGATCCATGGAGGCCCCACCTCGCAACTTACAGAACTTAAAGGTTCTGCTGTTAAGATCTTGGTGCCAGATACCACAGCACACCTTCAGGGGTCTAGTGGAGTCCATGCCTCGACGGGTCAGGGCTGTTTCTGCAGCAAAAGCGGGACCAGCGTCAAAATGTTATGCCTGATCAGTGTATAAAGTAGTTATATATAGAAATAACTAAAATAACTATAAATCGGTGTCGCAAAATATTCTTTATGGGGGGTGGAGGATGTGAATCTGTCCCGTATTCCACCATGAGAAATCTGGTCACTCTATCTTAAGTGGAAAAAAGCATATGCCAGCTTGTATATATTAGCTCTGTCAAAGTATCTGTGATAATTGGTGCCGATATGTAAAATGATTCATGAGCTTGATTTACCATCGGGAACATCCGCGTTTAGTTTACTAGAAGAGCTAATTCCCTCATAAATGGTGTTCAGACATGATGATATGTCTGTAAACTGGAGCTTTGAAGCAAGGAATGCCTTTTTGTAGAAGAATTTTTCTGTTACTTCCCACAGAGCAGCAGTCGTAGAAACATGTAGTGTTGCCTTCTTTTTGGAGGGCTAATTACAGTCCTCCTAAGACAAGGCACTCTCTCTCCCCCTCCTTCTGGTTTGGCGTTTATTTTTTTTTCTTCTTAACTTTATATCTGCATTCGCTCTCTCTCTCTCTTTCTCTAATCAGCTCTACACATGCCATTTATCTTCATCTGGGCCCAGACCTCTTCCTCTTAGCCTCTGAAATTAGTTGCCTCAACATCAGAGCTCTCCACTAAAAAAACAACTTCAGCCTCACATATATAAAGCTAAAATTGGGTCGCTGCTGATGTCGAGCCGAAGCTGCGAGCGCAAAGTTTCAATGTGAGAATCATTGGTCTCTGAAATACTTTCAGGGTGACATCAGGTGAAGGGTAAATTCGTTGCTTCTGTCGCTTTATTTATATAGCATTTGTAATAATGAAAATGGTCCCAAAGCAGCTTTACAGAGTGCCAAGACTAAATCCCCGGTGAGCAAGCGCAAGGTGTTTGTGATAATGAAAAACTCCCTGAAAGTAAGGACGGAGATTGACTACAAGGTGAACGTGTCTACAGTCGCTCAGGAAGAAAAACTTTGGTCATAAATGAAATGTCTCTATTAATCTTTTTGTTATTTGTCCAAGAAACTACAGTCGCCTTAAAAAAGTTTTAGGCCAATTTAAATGATACATTTAAATCAGTTTCCTGTCAGTTCACAGTTGTCCTATAAAATACAAAATGCGTTTACTCAAATTAAACCAAGTGCACTTGTTTGTGGCATTGCAGTGCAAGAACCTCACAGTTGAGCCTTGAGAACCCGCCGTGAGTCTTAAGTAAATCATTGTCATTCTTATCAGCACAAACATGCCTCCTTTTGTGTAAATTAGACTTATTATAGATTTATTCACAAAAACACAGAGCTATTTACTTGGTGCAATTAATGTTGCGGTATTAGGAAAGCAGGGGGTGAAATGAATTCCATTGAAAAGAGATGTTTGTTTACGTTTTGTATTGATCATGGCAGTTATTCATCAAATGGTGGAGGAAAACATTATATAAACGGGCAGATATCCAGGCGTGAGGTGTAGTGTGTACACTTTCAGCATTTTAAAGAGCTGATTCAGTTGGATCTCAGGGTGCTGGATTGTGTGCTCTCTGCATCCTCCGTAATCTAGCACTGCAAGATGGGGAATTGCGCTGTGAAAATTGCATTCGGCACTAATTTTGTGGGCGCATGTGCGCCGTTACCTGATTTGTGTAATTCCTTTAGTGAATCGGGCAAAAAAAGACAACACAGACAGCACATGCAAATTAACAGCGCAATCAATGGGCACAATTCATTCTTACTGAATCCCCCCTTTGTCTCAGTCATCAAGTGCACAGGACAAGGAGTGTGCCGTTTCTAGGGCTGTCCAGTGCACTGAAATGCTAATTCCTTTAAAATTCCCAGAATGCACCACAAAAAATTTGTTAATGGTAACACTTTACAATAAGGTTCCATTTGTTAACATTAGTTAACTACATTAGTTAACATGAACGAAGAATAAACAATACTTCTACAGCATTTATTAATCTTAGCTAATGTTAATTTCAACATTTACTAATGCATTTTTACAATCAAAGGTTGTATAATAGGCTGTTAATAGTATACATCTAAGCTAACATGAAGTAACAATAAACAGTTGTATTTTTTAGCAAAGATTCATAAATGTTTCCTAAATTCATAAATGTTGTAGCAAACGTACTGCCCATAATGCTAACTTACCAGAAGTGTTGTAATGTATTTAAAATTATATTGTTAACTATATAGTTTTTATAATTAAATATATATATATATATATATATATATATATATATATATATATATATATATATATATATATATATATATATATATATATATATATATATATATATATATATTCATTTTTCATTTTAATTTTAGTAGTTAGTAATGTTATGTGCTTGACATTATTATTATTATTATTATTTAAATATTTGTATTTAGCTTCAGTTTATTTTTATTTCAGTTTTAATTTTGGTAGTACTTCAACTTCAACTTATTTTATTTCAGTTAGTTGCCAAGGCAACATTTCTCTTTTTTTGTTGTTGTTGAAGGTTTAAGGTCAGTGGTCATCTATTTTATTTTATTTTATTTTATTTTATTTTATTTTATTTTATTTTATTTTATTTTATTTTATTTTATTTTATTTTATTTTATTTTATTTTATTTTATTTTATTTTATTTTATTCAGCTTTATTTCAATTAAAGAAATTCTTTTTTTTTAATAGTTTTAGTTTTAGTTAATAACAAAGTAAAAATGCCACTCTTGATGTGAAATGGAGGCTCAAAACCATTTCTGAGTAAGTTTGCCTAGAGAATGTAATTGTTCCTGGCCCACAGGAATGTGCTGTCCCAAGATTCCTCGCTGCAGCTGTGCGTTTGCATCACTCTCCTGAATGATGTGCTGTGCTTTGAACCTGACTCCATTCAGTGAGCCACACTGTGTCCTGTCAAATGTGAGAGGGATTTGGAGCTCAAAGCGGGCGCTGAAGCAGAGCACAATGAAGGATCCAGACAGGAGCAGTGTGAGAGCAACCTGCCGCCGAAGACGCTGAAAGATTAACAAGAAAAGCGCTATGTAAATATGAGTACGCCCTCAAAATGTAAGCGAAGGTTGCTCCGAAATGATAAATAGCCATAATTGCGCTAAATAGTTAAAGGGATAGTTCACCCAAAAATTAAAATTAGCCCATGATTTACTCACCCTCAAGTCATCCTAGGTGTAAGTCATTCTTATTTCAGACGAGTTATATTAAAAAAATCCTGGCTCTTCCCAGCTTTATAATGGCATTGACTTGTTGGTTCGTTTTTTGAAGTCCATAAAAGTGCATCTATCCATCATATAACTGCTCCACAAGCTCCGGGGGGTTAAAAAGGCCTTCTGAAGCGAACTGGCGTGTGTGTGTAAGAAAAATATCCATATTTGAAACTTTATAGACTAAAATAACTAGCTTTCGGCGGTCAGCGGTACGCAAGTCAACTTATGGCGAAAGAGTAACCCTTGAACCCTTGACGCAATGTCATTATAAAGCTGGGAAGAGCCAGGACTTTTTTAATATAACTCCGATTGTATTCATCTGAAAGAAGAATGTCATATACACCTAGAATGACTTGAGGGTGAGTAAATCATGGGCTAATTTTCATTTTTGGGTGAACTATCCCTTTAACAGGCTTATTCCATGTCATAAATCACTATGAACCTTCCTCTTGGTGAGAGCTAGGACATGAGCGCTTCGTTTTTTTTTCCCTCGCCGACCACTCTTTGCCGCCCTCCACCCCCCGAACACTCATCTAAGGCTGCTATTAGCTAATCCCCCTAAATCCTGTTTAATGGAACTGTGCCGTTAACAGCTATTTGGGACTAATTTACTGGTTCCCAGATCGCTTGGCACCTTCAAAGCAGTTCCAGTGGTACTAGCGCCGCAGCTCGAGTGCCCCCGCCGCCCCTGGTGCTTGTTTCCCACATCAACCTTCCCCCCCAATGTCCCTTCGTGGCCTTTCACTCCTGTTGGACATGCTTTCTCTGTGCAAGGCTGTTTTTAAAAGCTTACAGCCAGCCAAGGTCAGACCTCTGGAGCTGCTCCAAGAGTTTTCTACCATCCCAGTCACAGAGAGACTTTTCTCCCTTTTTTTTTGCCCCAAGGCAAATATTCCCAAATTACCCTCTACCACAAGCAACTTGCTGAGTCAAATGCACTAAGTGAGCAATAGACGTCTACCTGTGCATGCTCGCACAATACCTTATTTCTGTGTGTGTGTGTTTTTTTCTTTCTTTTTGCCTACCAGGTTGTTTTTGTGGTCCGCATTGCGTAGAACGGATAGTACGTCTGAATTAAATCAAATCAGTCTAATGCTTGGTCTCAGGAGTGATCTGAAGTTGTTGTGCTCGAGTGTGTATTTAGCTCTACTCTCTGGGAATTGTTGTTATGGCTGCCTTGTTTTTGCCACCAGGTTCACTTGGCGACAGTGTTTTTTTTCTGTTCCTAATTAAGGAATGGATGCAGTACAAAAACACTTTGAACTTCGTCATCAACAATTATGTCTACCTTTAATGCCGTGTTTTGTATGGATAATTCATATTAGAGGATGCAACAACCTTTATAAACGTTGAAGTCAATGTCTGACGTTTTATTTCTATAATGTGAGGCATTTCTAAATAAAACTGGACATTCAAGCATAGCTTGATTTTATCCATCAGGAATTCTCTGTCGAAAAAACGGTTGGAGGGGTAGAAAAATAGTTTAAAAAAAAGTCAATTGTCCATTTTAAAGGGGTCATGACATGGATTTTTATAATTATATTTATATGTTCCTTTAGGTTTACTTATAATGTTAATAAAGTTTTTTGCACATGGTGTACATGGTCTGCAACAATGCTTAGGTAGGTGGCACGTGTCAAAGTAACATCCACACGGATGGCAGGACTCAAGGTTTCCCAGCAGAACATTGCCCAAAGCATCACACTGCCTCCACTGGCTTGCCTTCTTCCCATAGTGCATCCTGGTGCCATGTGTTCCCCAGGTAAGCGACACACACGCAGAAAAGAAAGCGTGATTCATCAGACCAGGCCACCTTCTTCCATTGCTCCGTGGTCCAGTTCTGATGCTCACATGCCCACTGTTGACACTTTGGCGGTAGACAGGGGTCAGCATGGGCACCCTGACTGGTCTGTGGCTATGCAGCCCTGTACACAACAAACTGTGATGCACTGTGTATTTTGACACCTTTCTATCAGAACCAGCATTAACTTCTTGAGCATTTTGAGCTACAGTAGCTCGTCTGTTTGATCAGACCACACGGGCAAGCCATCGCTCCCCACATGAATCAAAGAGGCTTGGCCGCCCATGACCCTGTGCTGCAGTTTTGGAGATGCTCTTTTCAAACTCGCTCAAATCCTTAGTTATATAATGTTAAACCTGATCGGTGTATATATATATATATATATACATACATACAGTATATGCAAAATGCTAGTATCAACACCCACTTGCTACTGCACATGAGTGTTTTGAAAACATTATCCAAATAAAAACTTAATTTACAGACAAAGCATTATGAAATCATTTACTTAACGGCTGCTGTCAGATCCAATACAGATTCATCTGTAAACAAAAGTATCTTTGCGAACTCTCTGTTACACTGTGCCTCGTTTACAAAACAATCTGCGGTCAAATTCTCTGAACAAACATATAATCCTCTGACAAGATCCAGGACGCCATTAAAAATTCTGTACAGAGACGTAAATGAGCTATTTAAACAGGACATGTTTTTAAACAGCTGGAACACAGGGAACGTTTTACTTCAGAGGCAAGCATGACAAACATTTGTCCTGATAATTCACTAATAATATCATACGTGTGGGGCAGTTGTGGCCTAATGGTTAGAGAGTTGGACTTGCAGCCCACAGGTTGGGGGTTTGATTCTCAGTACGGGCAAGAAACAACTGAGGTGCCTTGAGCAAGGCACATTCCGGACAAATTATTGGTATGGGAGCAGTGGTGTATTCGGGGCCATACGCCGTATACTTACTTTTTGCCCTGGGTTGTTTGCATATTACGACTTCCAAGGATCAATATTTGCGTATACCCATTTTGTTGCTTTGAAAGTTATTGCTATGCAGTTATTGAAGAGAAAGTGTCGCTTATGAGTGACTTTCCCAAAACTATTTGATTGATTAAGTGCGTAAATGTCTTGTTGTGTGTAGGAGAGAGACAGAATTTGCTTGTCCCCAGATCAGTGGGTTTTCCAAACTGTTTCATGTCAAAACCCCCCAAATATAATAATACTCTGCAGAAGATATAATTCCCTTCTTAAATGATAGTAGCTATAGCTTTTTTACATGAAAAGACCCGCTTATACTGTGTGTTAAATGTAGCAGTATATATTTTTTAAATTACATAATTGTCTTACCACTGTACTAAGTTCTAAAGCAAATTTTAGAAAATATAATCTGGAAATATTTACTTCAATATTTACTTTACTGCGACTGGTAATAGCAAAGCTGCAGCTGCCGTTAGAAGCTCCGGTTCCCATAGAAATAGAGACTGGCGCTTAGGACTGTACATGCACATTGGCTTGTCTAGCCTGAAAAATAAGCTTTTTTAATGCTATTTGATAATAGGAAACTACATTTATGGGACAGTTCATGTCAGATTTTGTTGCTGATTTGAAATATGTCATCTAATTTTGAGTTCGGCAAGCAGTTTTTGAGATTCCAGGATTCCCCAATTCAAATAGATAGGACTTGGTATTGTATGCCCGAAATAGCTGTCCGGAGGCATTGCAAATATGGCCGCCGAGTGAACAGAATTTCCTTGAAAGGGACACCACTTTTTTTGTTGGGACTGCACCACTGTATGGCAGTATGGGTTACCATACTTGGCCTTCACGTCATTTAACTTCATTTAGTGCATTTAATAAGTTCTCGTGCCAAAATCATTTTTATGTTGACGAATTGAAATGATTCTAAATGAGGGATTCTTTGGGTAGGAAAACGTTTGTACACAGTTTTTACACACAGATACATACACAACTCATTTAATGAATAATACCGATTGTTTTTCATGCACGGATAAACAAGTAGGGTCCATTTTAATTTCAAGTTGACGCCAACCTATTTCAGAAGCTTAGCGTCATTTCTTTATGGAATTTCACCATGTGCATTCTTTCTCGTTCGTCCTTTTCTCTGTAACCAATCTTCTATTGATTTTAAATGATGTGTAGTCTGAGTTTTCTTGTTTGACTCAGCATCGATCCTTCATCCGAAGCATTAATGGCTCTGTAGACCTCTGCTGTTTGCTGTTCCTCTCTTTGTGTGATCCAGACAGGATACACGTACTGGCAAAGAAATATCGAATTATTGCAAAGACGTTTCCCTGACAGCACCGTCGTTCGGAGTAAGAAATGTGTGCTGTGTGGGTTTAGTATTTGAGTGCTGTTAAAGGTTTCGATGCTGTTTGACTGAGATCTGGAGGTATTGGTCACATTCATTACCATCGCAGTTGTTGGTTTTCTGGCCAGGGGGCAAAAGCTCTGAGTGCTCGCAGCAGATGAGCACAAGGCTCTTTTGTAAACACTGCCAATGTCTTGTCAAGGAGAGACAGCATGCACACAGAGGCACACACGCAACACACAGTGCTGAGAAACAACACACTACAGTCTACTTCTCGTTTTTTGATGTTGTACTTTTTCCTATACCAGTTATACCAACAACTATAAGCAATCATACAGCAGTTAGTTGTAAGAATCTCTTTATACAAGTTGTGTTGTGTGTAAATTCACCCATAAGGCCTGTTTCACACCATAAGTGTCAGCAGTGTAATATATATATTTTTGGCATGTTAACAAATGAAAATAATCCGATCGGAAGCAGAGTGACACGTGAGCAGCAGTGCAGCGGCTGTCTATTTTCACTCATTTAAAGTGACAGTGCACTGTTTATTTTAAAGGTCCTTACAGCCTACAACAGCAAAATAACCAAAACCCACAAATATGTTGATTAAGCAAATAAATAGCAAGCAAATAAAGGCATTGATCAGGCATTACCGCCTCAGGTCTGCATTATTTTTCTAATTATTCAATGTCAGTTATTCCTTACTTATATAACTTGTTTATTGCACTATTGTAAGCATAATCACACATGCCGACTTGTGTCAATGCCAAATAATATACAGAAATAGCACACTTTTTTCTCTTGATATTGCTCTAGTATAGCATATGTTTATTCCTGACTGTGTGGCGCTATGCGTGTTTTGAGCATCGTGACTAGCCCAAAAAGCAACATTGACTTTCAACAGCAACTTTGGGATCAGAGAAGTAGTCTTTATCCGTTAAAACTCATCTTACATATTTAAATGTTTTTTTCCTGTGAAAAAAATTAATCATGCCTTAAAATAGCTTGAATGTAACTCTACACCCTTTAATATGCAAATGAGCCCCACCTCCACTCACTCACACGAGCTCAGAGATCCACTCGCTCAACTTTACTCAAGTTACTATAGTAAATGCTGCACAAAGGCATTGCTCTTTACAACGTTGGAAACGTTATGATAATTGATGTGATATGTGTTGCAAATGTTACACAAATGTTCCCGTTCGCCATCTCAGTCTGCCTTCTAAAAATCAGCATCCTTAGAAACGCTTTGAACATCATAGAACGCCAGTGGCATACAGATCATCATAATATACATCATATATTTATTTCTTTTAAATTGAATTGATATGTATTTCCTAGTCTAAAATTAACTCGCAATGGAGCCTTGACAGCATGTGAACTAACATGTGCTAATGTCTCCTTCACTTCCTTGTTGCCAAAAATGTCAAGCACTGGCTGATAGATTTAATTGTATTGACTGAAGGGGATGTCATATGATAATACTAAACAAAAACACATTTTGGTTGAATATTATTATTGAATTACAATTATCTTTGCATCAATTAAAAATGATGATACACAGTTCCCTTTCAGTCGGTCACGTTCGACGTACGTCGGACGTCACCGACGAACTGGGACGTACGTCTCCGTTCTCTCCTTCAGGGAACGAGGGTTACCATACGTAACCGAGACGTTTTCTAGACACTCCCCCATCTGATCTGCCAATGCTCTGCTCCAAACTCACATCATTTGTCAGGATTTGCATACCAACAAGATCTAACTATTTGGATGCAAATGTTAGAATATCATATAAAAATAAGGCAGCGGCTATTTGCACCAAGTGTAAACAGCAACTAGATTCTATTTACACTAAGTGAAAATAACATATTAACTGTAGATGCTATTTACCAAGTGAAATACCATACTAAGTGAAAATAGTGATATTTTCTATTTACACCATGTAAAATGTAATATGTGTAAATAGTAATTACATGCTATTTATACTTGATTTTGACAGATACATACTATTAGCACCTCAGTATTGTTGTACATTAACTGGATGCAATAATAACATAGAGTGTAAATGATTATATTTATTAAAATTATTAAATATACAATAATGGGACAACAAAAGCCCTCCCTACACCTATCCCTAACCCTACCCAATAAATGCTTTTATTATTATTAAATGTTTCGTTTTTTTAGAACATTTTCTTAATTTTTATTAAAAGTAAATGATTTTTCCGATTTTAAATGTGATAGGAAAAGAGAGAAGAGCGAGCTCTGCAAAAGGCGGATTCGAACCCTGGTCGATCGCGTCAAAACCTAGATCTTTAAGCCTTATGCTTTGCTGACTACACCACTGAAAATGTTGAAGCCTGTTATTTTTTTAATCTGTTTTTTCCCAAACAGGCATTGATAGGCGGAGCTAGTGCGAATAGCACTTGCCAACAAGGCATGCTATTTGCACTTGGTGTAAATAGACACTCCGATAAAAATATTAGGTGGATATTCAAAGATGCAAATAAAATGTTTAAAATGTGCATAAAAGTGCATGCTTTCGCTTGAGGTGGTTTTTATTTGCTATGATGAACTCATTTGGCTGAAGTATTGTCAATACTTAAGTTCAACAGAGCTTTTTGTCTGCAGCACCCTCTGTCAGAAATGTAATGTATTTAAAGTTGACATGAAATCAAAATTGACACTATTTACTTTTGCACACATTACTAGTCTTGTGGTGAACAATTAACCAGTGCAAGTTAAGAGAAAAAGAAAGTTAAGAGAAAAAAAAAAAGTTAATCTTTAATCAAAATTTGCTTCCGCTCTGGAATGGAATTCCCTCTCTGATGATGTCAGTTTGACGGCCTGGGTTGATTATCCTTAACCACTTCCCTCCAACTGTCAGTCTGCTATGAGCGAGGGATGGAGAGGAGGTGCGCGGAGGTGCCCCTTATAAAATAAAACCCTGCCCTTCACTTTGATGCCACTAAACTGGAGGAAAGTCAGTTGCAACTGTGGCTTCCCCAATGTCTACAACCTCCAGTTTGACTGGAAGTGACTTTTTTTGTTCTCTTGAACATATGGTATGGAAACGCTGCTTTATTTGCAGATCATAACTTGGAAGGATACAGAAATTTCCAACTTAAATCAAGCCAATGCAAATCTGCTGCATGAGGAGATACTCAACAGTCATTTAATGTTCCCATCGAGCATGTCAGCCTAAAAGACGATTAATTGCTCCTAAATGCATCCGATTCATTTTTCATGAGTGAACCGATTGTTTATATTGAGGTTCTTGTTAATATCCACTAAGGGAAATTCTTTGAAATACAGAGAATTCTCTGGTGAAGTTGGAAAGGGCCGGCAATTGAGAGCGAAAACAAAGACTCTCGTTGTGTGTGTGAATAGCCTGCTCAGAGTGGTAGCGCCCAAGTACCCAAATCTCTAGAACACACAGTCTTTTTAATATGACCCTATTAAACTGCATTTACACTGCTGGTACCACCTAAACAAGCAAACAAACACTCACTCACACAGACATAGGTGGATATGATACTGTCCTCTCTTTTGCTTGTATGAAACTGTTTATATGTTCATTTCGGCCTGATCTTGCTGTGCCACAGGGTTGTTTTTTACCATTCAAGTCTGTACGAGTCATTACAAGCATTTACCAAGACTTTGTGGAGTGTTTTAAAGAGGCAGCCGACACTGTAGCACTTAAGTATGTTTAAGTAGGTAATCTCTTCTTGTCTTGAAGTAAAGAAGGCCACGAGGGGAAGAATGCTGCCCTTTTTCCCAAGATGCTCCTTCCAGGCAATTAAGTAATGGCCCATTACAAAGTCTCTTGTATCGTTTAAAACTTCGGAGTGCTGAAATTCACAATCGAAAAGTGAATGATTTCAGTGAACCTCCTAAATACTTTAATCAAGGAATGATAGCACTTGTGATTGTGCGTGTTTTATTCTGTGACACCTTTAGAGTGTACATATATCAATGTCAGCACTGTTTTTTGAGCTTGATGGCTCTTAAATATTTATTGCCAAGGTGTTTCTCTTTTGTGTATCAACTTTGTTTCATAATCCAACCCTCTACTCACACCTTGGCAATAAAATTGCCATTGGCTAGTAAATTTTTTTTCGTTTATTTGCCAGACTGATACACTATTTGATTTAAATATACATACACTGATCAGGCATAACATTATGACAGGTGAAGTGAATATCACTGATTATCTCTTCATCACGGCACCTGTTAGTGGGTGGGATATATTAGGCAGCAAGTGAACATTTTGTCCTCAAAGTTGATGTGTTAGAAGCAGGAAAAATGGGCAAGCGTAAGGATTTGAGTGAGTTTGACAAGGGCCAAATTGTGATGGCTAGACGACTGGGTCAGAGCATCTCCAAAACTGCAGCTCTTGTGGGGTGTTCCCGGTCTGCAGTGGTCAGTATCTATCAAAAGTGCTCCAAGGAAGGAACAGTGGTGAACCAGTGACAGGGTCATGGGCGGCCAAGGCTCATTGATGCATGTGGGGAGCGAAGGCTGGCCCGTGTGGTCCGATCAAACAGACGAGCTACTGTAGCTCAAATTGCTCAAGAAGTTAATACTGGTTCTGACAGAAAGGTGTCAGAATACACAGTGCATCGCAGTTTGTTGTGTATGGGGCTGCATAGCCGTAGACCAATCAGGGTGCCCATGCTGACCCCTGTCCACCGCCAAAAGCACCAACAGTGGACACGGGAGCATCAGAACTGGACCACGGAGCAATGGAAGAAGGTGGCCTGGTCTGACGAATCACGTTTTCTTTTACATCACATGGATGGCCTGGTCCGTGTGCATTGCTTACCTGGGAAACACATGGCACCAGGATACACTATGGGAAGAAGGCAAGCTGGCAGAGGCAGTGTGATGATTTGGGCAATGTTCTGGGCAATGGGAAACCTTGGGTCCTGCCATCGATGTGGATGTTACTTTGGCACGTACCACCTACCTAAGCATTGTTGCAGACCATGTACACCCTTTCATGGAAACTGTATTCCCTGGTGGCTGTGGCCTCTTTCAGCAGGATAATGCGCCCTGCCACAAAGCACAAATGGTTCAGGAATGGTTTAAGGAGCACAACAACAAGTTTGAGGTGTTGACTTGGCCTCCAAATTCCCCAGATCTCAATCCAATCGAGCATCTGTGGGATGTGCTGAACAAACAAATCCGATCCATGGATGCCCCACCTCACAACTTACAGGACTTAAAGGATCTGCTGCTAACATATTAGTGCCAGATACCACAGCACACCTTCAGGGGTCTAGTGGAGTCCATGCCTCGACGGGTCAGGGCTGTTTTGGCAGCAAAAGGGGGACCAACACAATATATGTCATAATATTATGCCTTATCAGTGTATATATTCCACCACATCAGCTTATCTTTGTCTCTTAACATCAGTCAATCAAGCATTATATTATTATATTATGATAATCAGGCACTATTTAATGATAGAACTTAGTCATTTGAACTAAAACTTGGTAACTATGTGTGAATGCATATTTGCTTAAGATATTGTTGGTAATTCAGTGTTTCTGTAAAAAAAAAAAAAAAAAAAAGATAATAGTAATTATTATTAAAATATAATAATTCTACTACTAATTCTACTACTAATAACAATTTACAACATATTAAAGATTGATGAGCTGCTGGGTTCATGAATATTATTCACATTGTCCGCATTCACTCGAACTGATATGCTGAAATCAAAACAGGGACGGTAATAGATGAGCACCAGCCAATGAGATTGCCGTTTGCGCATTAGTTCTGCCCACTACCGGAGAAACTTCTTGTGCTTGTTCTTAAAAGTGTAACAATTCCAAATGAACGTATTATTTGACTGGAAAACACAACAAAGAATATAATTTACATGTAGCATGTTGATTCTGCGTGGTATGTAAGACTCTAGCTCTCTCTCTTTTTGCGTGTGTGTGAGAAACAGCGCTCTCAGCAAAGCAACCTAGAGCACACTAGAGTTTACGGTATGTCAAATACAGGTACGCTGCGCATCCATTGAGCTGAATTGAAATCGTACAGATCGCTTGACAGAGCGCTCAAGCGCTCAGTCAGAGTGTACAACGAGTGAAGATATATCTATGCTAAACTTATACTTAGATTCTAACACACACACTGGCGAGTAAAATCTAAGAATTTATTTGCCAGTGGCTGATGATAGACATTATTTAGTTGCCCAGAGGGAAGATTTAGTTGCATATGCCAATGATTTACTCACATTGTATTGTTCTCAACATATTTTAAGAGAAACTAAAACAGACACAGATGAGATAATTGTTGATATAGAGGAAGAACATATAAAAAAATACTGGAGTTCAGATTTTGGTATCAAATCATAGCTCGGTAAAAAATAGAGATCTGTATTTGAATTCAAGAAGAGACACTTATTTTGTTGTTTTACTAATATTACAATAAAATAACAATTGAAACTGAAAAAGAGGAAAACTGGAACATTAAGCAAAAAAGATGAGGATGCATTTATGCAAAAAACGATAATTTTTTTGTTTATTTATTTTTATGTAGTAAATCTTAAAACCTCTCCTAAAGCTACTAGACATTTTAAAGTGTTTATATATCCCAATGATCACATTAATTAGCTAGTAAAAGCTTTAACCGTCAATGTAAGTACACGATTAATCCTTCATAAATGGCTTATTCATAATTTTAAGAAACCTTGAACGGAAAATGTCAGCAATTAACGCTTCAAATAAGAGCATTTCTCTCTTTCTCACCTTCCCCCGAGCTGTAGAATGCGTGTCTGGCCGTGGCCCAGCATTCTCATGCCTCGGTCAAGCAGTCGAGCTCACAAAACAGCTCTTTGTGTGCGCCCCAGATGGATTTTCCCTCACGTTGACCAAACTACCTCGTCTGGGAGGTTCACCCTCTCATTCCTCTCACTCAAGTGTGTCCCTTTCAGATCATTCACTTTAAAAACACTAGAGCAGAGCCACGCTGGCCCACATTCCCATCCGAGAACGCCACTCATTTCATCTGTATAGTGAGGCTGCAGATTTTACATTGCGCAATTGATGACCCAAAATATTACCAAAATTGTTTACTGTAAGAAAAAACGACATGGATCAGTAGCTGAAAATGTAATAATATTACTATTAGGAAAATGTGGAAATATTACTTTTCCAAAGCTCAAGGAAACTTTTTGGATTGGAAACAAGATGTGTGTGTGTGTTTTTTTTCTCCCTTACAAGTTTATTGTATAATTTTATGTTTATCATTTTGTTTATTTTCTGTCTGACTATACAAAATGATGTTTAGTTACATTTTATGATTTGCATTTAGCACACCATCTAATTTAGACTTACTTTTTAAAAAGACATGCAAATCGACTGCCTTGAAAAAAAGTGAAATAGGAATAGTATATTGTACTGAAAAATGCTTAGTTCTAGAGTTCTAGTAACTAAAAAAGAACTGTAGAGAGTACTTGATTATTTGCTTTAGATTTACTCTTGACTTAGTTTAGATTCCATTGTTGTGTTCTGCATGCTGAATGTTAGACTCAAACATGGTCAAGTGTATTAATGAAGTTCAAAGGGCCCAACCAAAAGAACACTGATCACCATAATGGTGAGTTATTTGTAATTTGTTTGATAGGAAAATCATGTTCTTTCAAATTTTTCAATTGTATTGACAATTCAACGTTCAAGATGACTTTGGGAAATGAGTGAATGCAACTAGAGAAAGATAACTGTTTCCCCTGAAACTTGAAATCAAAATGGAAATGTTGTTGCTTTTAGTCTGTTTGCTTCGATGCTATCAATATGTTTTCTAAAACTTTTGATGACTCATCTTGTCCACAAGGGTGTATACAAACTTTTGTCCAATAAAATGCTCTTTAGAAGGAGCATGCCTCCTCCCCCTAAATTATAAATATCAAATCATAGTTTTGCTGGGATATAATGAAAACAAAAGTCTACTGGTTTGTATTTAATTAATTAATTAACAAATCAATCAATAAATAATCAAACTTTTTGATGAGGGAACCCCTTTGTGCTTGTAAACTAGGACACACTTAACGATGCCATTTACCTCAATAAACTCCCAATTAATGCTTATTAATAGTTCGTAAGGTAGTTGTTAAGTTTAGGTATTGGGTGGATTAAGGGATGTAGAATATGGTCATGCAGAGTAAAGCGTTAATATGTGCTTTATAAGTACTAATAAACAGCCAAAATCCTAGTAAATGTGTGCTAATTAGCAACTAGTTAACAGTGAGAATTGGACCATAAACTAAAGTGTTACCATAAACTATTATGTAGTATGATATGTTTTTATTTATCCATAAATGAGGTTACACTTTATTTGGTAACACTTTATTTTACAGTGTTCTTGTTACACGTTACACGTAGTTACTGTAGTAAACTATAAATTATGCATAATTACATGCAACTAACCCTCAACCAAAACCTAACCCTATAGTAAGTACATGTTAATTAATATTACTCAGTACTTAAATATATAATTACACTGTAACACAGACACCTTAAAATAAAGTGTAACCCTTTAATTTAAAGTGACGTAGTTGCATTGTACTTACACAAATAAGTACTGAGTAATATTAATTAACTACATGTACTTACTATAGAGTTATGGTTAGGATTTGGTTTACAGTTAGTTACTTGTAATTATGCATAAATTACTGTTATTACTATAGGAAGTAGTTACATGTATCTACATCGCCTTAAAATAAAGTGTTATCAGAAATGATTATTTGTTGAAAATGCCTTGAATGAATACCACACAGTCAGTAAGTTTTTATTGCTGATATTAGTGTTCAGGCTTTACCAGGTCAGAGGTCAGTCTTGATGTTAGGCTGAGAAGATCTAGAATCAGATCCTCTGTTGTGTGTAAGGTCACATGTTAACAGTCCAGTGCATAATTCCATCACTGCTATAATAGCCTTGCATGCTCCATGGTCATGCATCATTTAACATTATTTGTTTATTGACTGTTTATGTGGTTGAAAGCCATAACAGATGCATTTGCATTTTAGAAGAGCTGTACTGTCTGTTATTAATGTAGCAATTACATGTGAAATGAATGGAGAATGCTAATAGATTTTTCTCTCTACTTTTGCTTCCTTGGATTAACGTAGCCTTTAATTGTATCAGTGCACTAGAGAAGCATACATTAATTTATTTATTGTTGGAGTACCTCTATATTCAGACTCTTTCAAATTTGGGTGCTGATACTTAGGAGGCTTTGAATAAAGGAAAAGATGTAAATGTAGTGATGAATACAAAAGTAAAGGCCTGAACATTAAGAATAATGTTGCTTATTATGCAAATAATCAGCGGGGGTGGGCTAGCATGCTTCTCTTTTGTAGAGCGCTGTGCATCTAATGATGTGGCGCACAACCCAAAAGATAACGATTATTATAAAACGGACTCTTGTTGTGAGCAAAAGCAGACTAGTGTTGGACAGATATTTCTGGAGAGGAGAATACTGTATATTTAAGCCTGCACTAAAATCAGGAGATGTTTGCAAACATTATTTTATGGAAATCAGTACACAGGCATGGGTAGGAATGGCACACAAACTGAAAATTCTGAATAGATTCTAAATACAGTGTTTCGCCATTTCTGTGATCACACGTTGCCTGGTTTCATAAATATTGACTAACATCAAATGGAGAGTTGGCTTGCATCGCAAAACTATGTTAATGGTCTAGTCAGCTAAAGCTCATGATAAATACTCTGGTTCTTTATACTGACAAACAGTCTTTAGAGCTGTCCATACTGAGAAGGGTTCACTACCTGAATTGGTATTCACACTCAAAAAAATTGTACACATAATACACTTGTGGATTGTTTTATTGTTTATATTATAACCCACTTAGATTATAATATTCCAGTCCACTGACATTTTGCAATACAGATGATTGTTCTTCCAATTAAACAGATATTTCATCTAAAAAAGGAAACTTCTGTAACTATTTACTCACATTCATGTCATTTTATACATGTATGCTGTTATTTTTTATTATGAAAATATATTTTCCATTCATTACCAATGCATAATGACTGCAGGGTATCAATCTTCAAAAAGGATAACTAGCTATATAAAGTCTTCTAAAGTCATACAATAGGTTTTGTCATTATTCATTGATAATCTTCACTCAAAAACCACTGATGTTGTTTCAGGCCAGTCTGCTCCATATGCACCATATTTGATTTAAGGTTCTGTTGGTGGTGAATATTATTACTTATATAAATTACTTGCATTTGGATTTGTTCCTCATACAAAGCTATTGTATGACTTTAGGGTACTGGGAATATAGAGCATAATTAATATGGGCCATTCATCTGTGGTGAACTGTTATATTGAAATACCTTTGTTAGGAATATGGCTGAATTATACATTTGTTTCATATATCCCCCCCATTCTTTCAGACTAACAAAGGGGATGCCCTGGCCAACCGGGTCCAAAACACACTTGGAAATTATGATGAAATGAAGGAGCTTCTGACTAGCCATTCCAACCAGAGTCACCTTGTAGGCATTCCTAAGAACTCTGTTCCCCAGACTCCAGTGGAGAAACCCGATCAGCCAGGCTTCTTCCCTGAGGCTCAGCGAAGCCGAGCTGCTCCCTCCCAACCTGGAAGCCACAGCAACTCTATGCCCCCACCCCCTGCCAACACCATGCCGGGTTCTAGCGTTGTACATGGACATCAAGGCAAAAAGTTACGGTCTTCAGACTGGTCACGAGGGGGTCACGGTTCAAGTGGCACCCAGACCGCTCAAGCGGTCAGCCGGGGGAAGCACTCCAGTCATGAGCAGACCTCTAGTAGACATGATCAGGACCAAGAGGACTCAAGTCCCAATCCCAGCGGACCTACAACTTCATCACACTCCAATAGGAAGCAGTCTGGCAAAGGACCAGCCACAGCCGAGCTTGGCCTCGGAAAGTCTCCCGTTGAGCAGGAGTCGTGCTCCCATGGGTCGAACTCACCAATGGCTTCTACGTCCCTGCTTCCTAGCGGCCTCTCCACACCGACGTTCCCTCAAGGCCTCCACTGCAAGCCCAGCAGCGCTGTGCAGCAGAAACCCACTGCCTACGTCAGGCCTATGGACGGCCAAGACCAGGTCCCCAACGATTCCCCAGAGCTCAAACCGTCTGTGGAGTTGGTGGAAGGGTACAACAGTGTGCCATTTGGAGGTCTGCTGGATACCAAAAGCAGCACGGCTGGGACCAAGGGCAAAATTCCTAAGCTGACACTGCCACAATCCGGGGAGGTGAGTGTGACCATTTTCTGTCTTAGTCAAAGGGCAGGCTTCCTGCAATGTTGTAATCATTTGCACTTGTTTGGATGCAGCGGTAGTTGGACAGGAACAGTTGGCAGATAGGCTTGGCTCTGTTGACTTTCCTCTGGCTAGGTCTGTTTTGCATTGAAACCTGGCAGAACGAAGGGCTGACATAATGGAGTGCTTCATTAATAATCAGCTAATGAACCTCAGGCTTTCCTGTGAACCTACCTACTCTGCAAGGAAGTCTTCTTGTTGGCATGTTTAAAGATCAATTTCTTTGTAGCTTTACTGTTTTGAACGAAGGGAAATTCTTACCTCAGTGATTTTCCTGTGTTTAGGCTGCTGAAGTAAGTTGATATTGGCTCTCCTTTGAGAAGAGAAACAATTCTAAAGTTAAAACTGTTCAGAAGATCTGTGTGATTGAATGATGTACAATAACATGGGTCAAGTTTATGATTATATTTCCCAGTTATAGCCAGTGCCTGAAAATGTTGGCTTTTCATAATCAGAATAGTATTTCTGTGCGAAATAATGCATCTCATTGTAGGTGTTTTCCCAAACATGCCCATTGTACGGTAATGATCATATCTGTCATCACTGTGTCTGAATTGAAGTACTGTATAACCTAATTCCTTTCTTCTTTATTTTGGGCCATGATTTGTGTGCATTACAAATAAATACAACAAACTAAATATTGCTATAGATTGAAGCAATATAATGCTGCAAATTCTGCTGTGACCTGAAACAAGTCCGTCAAGATTAGTTCAATACTTAATATTATTGAGAATGTTTAAAGACATCTCCTTCCATAAGACTTTCATAATTGCTTATTAAGTAACTATTCAGTAAGTACTGGTCCACGTGAAAGGTTGTCAACTACAATCTAGTTTCAATGAGATGGCATGTCTTGACCTTTAACGTTGTAGCATCTCAATAAGTCATGTTCCTAAAACACCTCAGAAGACACATACACATTTTTGGGCCCATATGTTCTGAATTAACCCTCCGGAGGTTAAGACACTGGCGCTTTATCACCGACAATGTTAACTTCATCCCTTCTGTGGGACTGACACTTAGAGCCGAGTTCTGTTGACCTTGCTCGGGTCATGATACATGAGCCACACTGAAGCCGTTTTACAGGCCATGCAGTGCCGTCACTTCCTTTGAATGGCTGCTAGGGGGGGGGATTTGATCCCATGGCATTTTGTAGAGAGAAATTGCTGCGTTTGAAAGCCCAGCATGGTCCTTTAGGACAGGGGATACCATAATTTAGGATTTATCCATTAGGTGGTCTTAGATTAAAGATAATAGATTGTGGCAGGCTAATAGTTCTGTTATTATGCTTTAGGCTCATGTTTGGCTCTATAAAACCCCAGCAGCAGCTAATTAATTTCTTCACTTTGAGGTGGTATCTTGTGAGAGGTAATTTTCCTGCATTTCCAGTGCCAGGTTTGAGAAATAGCCTTGTATCGATGCCTTAAGCTTGTATGAGCAGTAGGTTGAAATTCCCATCCCTCTTACCTACGGGTTTATTCCAGATAAAGCAAACAAACCAAATAAGATAAGGTGCGGTAAACAAGAGTGGCATATGATTGAACAGGTTGACTCGCTGTTATCCAACCATGGCGAGGCAGCCAGCTGTTCTCCCTCTTTGTTCTATGGGGATCTCGACGGCCATCGGGCTCCAAATTGCACTATCGCCCATCTTGAAGCATATGGTGCGTTCGCACAGTACAGTTAAGCATGTGGCAAGAGTGAAAACCTGGGGAATTTTAATTGCTCTGAGAGTGCCCTCATACCGGTCAGCTTGCAGGAAAATGGAGATGGATGTTGTTATTGCAAAGAGGTGCAGGCATAGAAGACCCCCCGTAGGGTGTGCCCCAGCTGGGCCTACGCCATCTTTCCCAACCCCTCCTTCTGACAGATGAGTCACTGCCTGAAAGTGAAAAGAGAGAGATGCAAAAGGGGAAAAAAATAAATGAGGAAAAAGCAGAGAGTTACGAAAACCGGACTAGTAGGATTGAAATGGAACGCAAGAGAGCACGCGTAGAGCCTCTCTTTCAAGATGCTCTCAAGAGAAAAGAAAACATCTTCAAGGACATTGATTTGATTTTTTTCCACCCTGCCTTGCGTAGCTTTAGTTTGTTAAAAGGAGTGGATTCTGTTGAAGCGTCTCTCGTGGGATTCACCTGTACTGTGTTGTGCTGGCTACTTATTATTCCACAGCTCTTCAGGCTTATTTATCCAGGTTCGCTCTGGCTGAGGTGTTGAATTGTGTGAAAGCCTTTCCTGATTGTATATCCTCCCAGGTTTTCTTTGTTGTCACATGAGCGAATGGTATTATATTGTGTTCAAAAATTGGCAGAATGCTTTTTGGTTGCTTAAATCTCTTCTTTTTTTTTTTTTTAACAGGAAATATTGTCAGTAGTAATGGTGCGATTCATGTACAAATCTTTCTAAGCTGGTTCTTTGTGATGATTCAGGCAAAACAAAACTGTGAAGAGGATGACAAAATAATGCAACATTCGAGACAGTTAATATATCACACATTCAAAATTATAGTTATACAAATAGCAGCATTCTGCCACATATTTATGCAAAGGGCCAGATTTACTAACAGCTCTACAAACCCTCTTTTGGCGTTAAAGAACTACTGTCAGAATTGACTAAAGACACGCAGTGAAAAATTAGCGCTGAAAAGGCGTAGATGGTTATTTTTGCGGCTGATCTTATTGCATATGCATTTGTAGGAGTTTCCCTTTCAGATGCAAAATTTATGGGAGGGTTAGGAGTATTTAAATGAATCACGCAAGGTGATTTACTAAGTTTCGCGCTAGTCAATGTACTGGTATTTGTGCCATTATTTACCACCCAAAAAAGCATTTCTTAAACCAGATGCTAATTGCTAGATTGTGTTGGTCATTATGGAAATGATCCGGCTGCCTCTGTGTTCTTTAATTTGCACGTTGTCAGTAGATCATGTGCAGAACTTTCCACTCTCATCTATCTTGGAGTAGAGTAGAAGTAGAGATGAGTAGAAAAATTGTTTTAAAAGTTTTGAATGCAATTTTTTTTTTTTCCAATTGGAGTGACATGCATTGGTCACAGAAACACTAGGAATCTATATAATGAAAATAGATTAAATTTTGATTCTAAGTTGCTTTTAATATACACAGTTTCATTTGAAAACAGTGATGTAAAACGTTTGTTTCATTGAAACATTGTTCACCAGTAGACTAAAATGAATCAAGCACTAATTGTGATAGTCATAATAGCTTTGTAGTGGTTTACTAACATAACTGTATCATCTTCAGACTGCCACACACTTCTACACTGCTGAAAGAGTAACTCCTAAAACTGCCATCCTTTGGTTTGAAAAGCAGAAGCTTGTTCCCCTTGATAGGCATTAAATGTTCCCTTGTGCCACCCCACCACAAAATATTTTGACATGTTGAGCACTCAGCAGAGTGATAAGACTGTGCTAAATGGCTCTGGAAGCATTCTGTTATCGCCTGGTGTATTGATTAGTGTCTAGCGTTGAGCTGCTCGCTGTGAAAGAGCCGCTCACTTCTTTTTCTTTTTTCTTTTTTTTGTCAGTGTATGAGACATCGACAGACAGATAAGACTATTGATCCGTCTAAAAACAGTTATTGCACCCAGTATTACCGAGTCTTTATGTGACTAATAGCTTTATCACTAGCTCCTTGAAGCGCAGATATGACAAGACAATAATATCGGTGAAGATAGAGCATGCTGGGCTATTTAAAACAATGCATCAAATATGCTGGGAGACCATGGTTATTAATTTTTTCATTTTTTTTTTTTTTTTTTCTATACTTTTACATAAGATAATACATTGACAGAGTGAATTAAGTACTATAAATCATATATTAATGTAATTATGTTGATATACAATTACACACTGTATGGGCAAAATACAAATACTGCCCATTTATACACTGATAATATCAGCCGCATGTCAACTCATTTTGAATTTTGTAATGTGACACTGAATAATTTTTTTCTGTTCAAGAGTATTCCTGGTCTGTTCTATGACTAAATATAGCAGTACCTAAAAGCAATCTCAGTGGGCAGCAGAGGTGAATGATGTCATGGCGTTGAGGGCTGGAGTCTAGGTCGGGAGTCTGGCAGAGGAGTTCTCATCAAGCCACAGTCTCCCTTTTGATTGCTCTTTGCGATCAGATATAATGGAGAAGCCGACATCTGCTGCATATAAATGCAGTCCCTGTGTTTCTCTGGCCGTGTTGATCCCAGATCAGAGCAGAGTGATTGCAAGATCACTGAATAAAATCACAGGAAAATCTCAGCTGCTGATAATGTAGCATTTAGTAAACCTCTGATGTTAAAGGTGAGGTTTGAGATTTCACCAAACTGCATAATAACTGTTTCTAAGCAAGTTTCCTCATCTGCCATTGGCTGATCAAATAGCAGTGTTGGGGAGTAACTAGTTACATGTAACGGAATTACATAATTTAATTACAAAATAAATGTAACCAATCTGTTACAGTTACTGAAAAATAAGTGTAATTAAATTACAGTTACGTATGAAAATGTTAATGATTACAAAGGGGGTTACATCTGAATATGTTCTGTGAAGCTAGGATATGTTAAATAATATTAAGTTGTTGCTTTGCCTGTTTTTGATGTGCAGATGCCTCCTGCCATTTAAAGGCCGTTTAGTAAAGCGATGCTATAATTCTGATGCTTTTGATTGGTTCGTTTGTCCAATTACATCAATCCACATCGCCGCTGAAAGCTTTAGGCTATAACCTGTCCAAGAGTTGCCACCATGGCGAGTGATAAAAATGCATTCCAGTGCTGGAAATTAAAAAATCATTTCATCCAGAAATCAGAAAAGGGCACAAATATAACAGTTCAGTCCAAAATATGTTTGCCAACTATTAAAATGCTATCGACATCCAAGGTTTTTAGTGTCGAACCTGAGGAAGCATCTCCTATGATGAATGTTAACCTGAAGCGCCACTTAGTGGACAAATCTCTCTATTAGTTAGTTCGTTTTGACTTGCAAAATAGAGCTATTTAACTACTAACACACAACGAATGGTCATTGAGTCTAAACAAAATTTTAGGTGGAATATAATGTTATGACGGCTACACTGTTGGGTCTGTTTGGGTTGCCAGTGAGTATGAAACTAGAATCTATTCTTGCTTCTGTTAGTGAGAAAACAATATTAGGCCTTATATGGTATAATGTTTTTCCTTCATACACACATAGTGGTAAAAATAATAGTAAGCAGATTTTTACTGAACTAGAATTGTGTGTTTTCTCTTAAGTAAAGAGAAATAATAATAATAATAATGTCTCTATTTTTTAGAGGTTAACCCTGCCTGTTTTAAACACATTTGTTAAAAACATTTGTTAGAAATTTAGAAAATTAATCAAAAAGTAATCAAATGTAATCAGTTACATTACTTTAATAGAGTAATTGAAATAGTTACACTACTTATTACATTTTAAATAGGGTAACTTGTAATCTGTAACCTACATGTAATCTGTAAATTACATTTCCAAAGTAACCTTCCCAACACTGTCAAACAGATAGTTCCGCCCCAAACTCACACCATTGGTTTAGCCAGTGTTGCCGGGTCGGGATGTTCAAACAAACAGTGCAATGTTTTGAAAGCACAACAGTGTTTACACCTTTCAGGGGAATCAGACGGCTTGCTTGGTCTGTAGTTATCTCTGCAGATAAACTGGGATAAAAGAAAGATTTTAACAATGAACCAAAATATTTTTCACTGTCGTAACACTTTAGTTTAGGGTCCAATTCTCACTATTAACTAGTTGCTTATTAGCAAAGACTTTATATATAGGAAGGCAGTGTTGATTAGTAAAGTCATCACGTCACTGCAGCTGTCATTAGAAACTCTGGTTGCTATAGAAACAGTCAAGCGTTCTGAGATGCATGCTTAGGATTGGGCATGTGCATTAGCTTTGTTCAGGCTGAAAAATGCTGTTTATTTGTCATGATTCAAGCGTTTAGAAACAAAATATATGTCAGATTTCATTGGTGATTTCAAATATGAAATTTTATCGTAAGATTGGAGAATTTTGGAGGATTTCCCAATTCAAAGAGATAGGAGCTGCACTTGCATGCCTGAGAGGCGTTTCAAAGATGGCCGCCGAGTGAAATGACTTATCTAAAGGGATTTTGTTATTAGCATGCATATTACTAGGATATTGGCTGTTTATTAGTACTTATAAAGCACATGTTAATGCCTTATTCTGCATGACCTTATTCTACTTACCTTAATCCTACCCAAATACCTACTTAACAACTACCTTACTAACTTAATAAGCAGTAATTAGGAGTTTATTGAGGTAAAAGTCATAGTTAATAGTGAGAATTGGACCCTAAACTAAAGTATGTACTTCACAGTTAATATTGTCCACATACTGTCAATAAAAAAAAAAAAAAAAAAAAATTATTTTACATATGAACCATGTAAGGTCTATTCATCCACTGATGCCCGCAAGATGGTTTTTAGCATGGTCTTTCTCAGTGGTCTCACAGTGGCGTTTATCAAAGACAGTCAATCGAGCTCTGCCCAGCCACACCGGGTTATTAAAACAGCGTTTGCCGTAACAGGCAGAGAAGTCTTTATCTTGCATGGAGCCCGGCTCCATCTCACAGGACAGGAAGTCATTTCCAGGAACATTTGATTACACCGGGCTGCCAAGACTCACAAAGCAAGACGCCACTTCCCCCCAGAAAGCATCCTCACCCACACTGAGTCATCTAGTGCTGGATCGTGTGCGCGGAGCTATAACGTAGACCGCACTGTGGTGTATTATAATGATTAATGGTTGTGCAATCATCTGCGTACATATTTCTTGAAATGTACATTTTAGAAGCAAGGATGTGTGTTTGAAATGAGATGCATATGAGCAGCTCAATCTAAATATATACACAGCAATGTATGCACTCTAAACACTACTACAGTTTTTGAATATATAGTCTATGGCACTCAATGGACTTTATAGTTTTGCATATTATGCATTCCTATATGTTTTAATATGATATTATATATTATCAAATTAAATATATTATTATAGATTGACTTTTTAAATGTATTTGTTTTTATTTGATTATGTCATTTGCAATGCTTCATGGGATTGTATTTCTTTCCCTCACTAAAGATGTTAAATACACATTCTTGTACCTTTGTCTTTTTTGTCCAATTTTCAAACACTTTTTTGCTTCAAATCAAAGTTTGTGTCATTTTGGGATTGATCTTGTAACTGGTTGGTTTAGTTGGTGGCTTATAATGCTTTAATGAAGACTTTTTTTAAATCCCTGTGGGGAAAATGAATGGAAAAAAATATTTCACTAATGCACTCTATTACCCAAAACACTCATTCCATTTCCTGTCTGCCTCTCTGCACAACCAATCACAATCTGCCAATCATACACTCCAAATCCTCTCCTCTTTTTCAGCTTCTCCAACAGTGTGCACAACCTTGATGGTTCCACTTATCCAATTTCATATGGCTCATTTGAATATTTGCTTGTTTATAAGTTTTGCTAGCCAGTCCCAAACATAGAGCTTCCTCTCCAGAGAGGCTAATGAGCTGGGACGAGTGAACAGGCAGTGATCTTTCAGCTGTGCACTGGTGAGGAAACAAGGATGAAAGTCTCTGGTTTGAATAGCTGCGGAAGCTATATAACCTGTGCACAGTGCAAGTCTGGAAGAAGTAAGCATGTAAAATGTATCCCAGAATGCACTCCCTTTCTATAGGTTTGACTGACTGAGAATGCCATATACAGTATACTGCTGTAAAGTGTATTTACTGCTTTGATCATGTTTAGTGCACACTGACATGGGTTTTTCAATTACAGATGCCATTATGTAAAGAGCAGAACTGAAAATGTTTCTATTGTGCATTTTTCAGCCCAGGCTCATTGGAAAAACATGCCTGTGGCAAAATTTTTGCAAAACGCAAAATATGTTGCGTCGTGCACGTTTCGCAACAGTTTCAAAGTGAAATGTCCAGTGAGTGGCGCTAAAAGCGTGTTTAGTTTTTTTCTGGAACAGATGAACGTGAATCTGGCAACATTTTATTACGTTGGTTTTGTACGTATCATTGCAGTTCTGAATTGAAATGTCTGGTGAGTGGCGCTAAAAGCTTAATGCTCCATCACGTTTAACGTACACCTACACTAAATCTACCCGATAGTGTTAAAGGGTTAGTTCACCCAAAAATGAAAATTCTGTCATTAATTCCAGTTCCACGTTCCAAACCCATCTTCGGAACACAAATGAAGATATTTTTGATGAAATCCGGGAGCTTTCAAGGCCCAGAAAGGTAGTAAAGACATCATTAAAATAAACTGTCCTCCAAAAAAAACCCAGACTCTATAGGTTGTTTTTCAAGCACCTTATTACGACATTTATTTCCGTTTTAAAGTCATGCGCCCTCTAGCTTGCGAAAAAATAATGACAGTGTCGTGTTATGTCTGACGTTATGAAATGATTGTCGTTACCAATCAAAATGCGTGTTCATTTAAATGCAATGTGTGGACTTTTTTCCACCATTTGACTTATTTCCAATTAGCAAAAATATTTTTTTATTAACAACTACAACCACCACACCCCTAAACCTACCCAATGATTTATAGTGCATATACACTTTGAGCACATCGAACCCACGATTGCATGATCACATGATTACATGTTGCTGTATATTGCAATGCTCTACCAATTGAGCTTTGCAAAACCTGAAATATGACGCATTAGAATGCGTTAAAATGAAAGTGTCCTGTTGTTGATAGGGGCCAACTTTAGAAAACGCTCCCATGGGTCGTATTTCATGAATTAAAATGAAAGTGTCCTGTTGTCGATAGGGGCGCAACTTTAGTAAACGCTCCTATGGGTCGTATTTCAGGGAAGTGACAAACAACCTATATAGACGTATTGGTTGGAGGACATGTTGCATTAAAATAGTCCATGTGACTCCAGTGGTTCAACCTTAATTTTATGAAGCGACGAGAATACTTTTTGTGTGCAAAAACAAACAAAAATAACTACTTTATTCAACAATTTCGTTCTAGCCTTGTAGCCTAAAGTCTTTTTTTTTTTTTTTTTGCGAACAAAAAGTATTTTTGTGTTTTGAACTCTTGTCTTTGAGCTCTTTTATTACGACTTGTCTTTCACGGGATTCATACCCAAGCTCTCAGCATTGCACGTACAATTCTGTACCAGCTAAGCTACCAAGCAAGCTTGGTATGTCAGAATAGCCATTCTGTTAATAGCTGGTTAAGTGATGCAAACTCCAAAATGTATTCGTTTACAAATCATGCACTATAATAAAATGTAAAAAAAAAAAAATGTTTAAGGTCATAACATAATTTTGTGCAAGGAGCTGCATTGATCTGTAATCATAAGTGTGTTTGAAAATGATAAAAAGTGCTCACTGTTTTAATGCCTCTGTTGAAAATATGTACGTATTGGTACGTATTTAGCTTTTTGCAAAAGTGTTGTCACATGTACGTTTTTTCCAATGAGACCAGGTTGGCATTTTTCGTAACTGAATCATACTTGTCAGGTTGAGTGAATGATGCTAAGAAATTCTGAGATTCATGCATTTTTAAGAATTAAGACAAAAGTATTATATTACAAAAGATTTTCACTGTGTTCTAAAGTGAAGGTCATGGTAACCCACTAGTAATTACTCAGGTATTACCAAATCCATCAGAAGGAATTACTATCCAAAAGCTAACAATGACTTCAGTCATTACTGGAGAGTTTTCATGTTTTTCACTGTAGAATACTGATCCAAATAATTAGTATTTGATAATACTTGAGAATTAATTATACATTATACATTATGCATTATTCATGTTAATTCTTAATCTGTATATAGTAGTTCGTTCTCTGGGAGTTATGAAAAAAAAAAGTAGTTCTTCATTAGCTAACAGTGAACTACCTAATTTAAAGGAAATATCATTGCGCCTGCTGCACCCATGGTACGGCAGCAAAGTTCCTGGATTATTACGCAAGAATGAGAGTATAGTTCCTAGCCATATTGGTCTAGAAAATTGCAACTTTTAATTTTTCCGTTGGTCTTATTAAACGATGTAACTATACACATCACAACATGTTGGCGTTATTTTGTCATTTATTGAGCAGTAGGCTAGATGGAGCCGTTTACCTCCAGTCTTTGTGCTAAGCTAGGCTAGCGGTGTGTGCGTCAGACAGAGTTATGGCACGCACGGAGATGAGAATGTTATGTATGGACTTATCTAACTCTGGGGGATACGGTGAATAAGCTAAAGTCCCAAAAAGTCGGCGTGTTCCTTTAACTGAGCGCTATTACTTACTAATTCATTAATCAGAGTTTCATGATAGTTAGTAGTTACTACAATATTAATATTGTGTTACTCATTTGTTCCTGTGTAGTTATTCCATAATCTGTCTGGCCAATATCTTGCTCTGTTATTAATTTTAGTGGATACTGATATGGATTTTGGGGTCTTCTATTTGTAAATTTGTTTTGCTGATGTGACTAAGTGATTGAGCAAATTATGCAAAATCATTGTAACACTAGGGACTTAGTTATCATTTTCAGTATTTAATCATACAGACATTATAGCTATATTTCAATGCCAGTGAGAGCTATACATTTTCCTTTAATTAACAGATAAATACTTATATACTATATATACATATATATATAGATGCTAACGTGCTACAAGTGGGACTTGTGTTATGAAAAATAAATGATCTTTTCTAAGCACCTCAGCGATGTTTCTCAAAAGTCTGGAGCGTTTGTTCAGCAATCTATGTCTTTACTCATGAGCCAATGCCATCACGCCTGACTAAACATGCTGATCCTCAACATCTCAGTGTGTCACTACAAGCGGCCTTTGCACTCGCTGCAGGCTCTGAGCTAAAGACGTCTAATATGACTCAAATGGATACAGAAAAGTACTTAGAGAGAGGAGATTGTTAAGAAGCACATTTACATAGAGGAATTGATGTAGTTTCAGCAATGGCAGGAGTTCATTTGTAGGTGGGCCTGGGGAGAAGTGATCATAGTTGACAACACTTAGATGCATCTCAGAATTAGGTCACCCTGCCTTCTCTCTCTCTCTCTCTCTCTCTCTCTCTCTTGCTTTTCTTTCCAGTCATGCATGATGGGCTGTTCTCATCAGCCTTTGTTTAATATCGCTTCAAAATTAATTTGGGCTCATTAATGGGACTCTTTGCTGTGAAGACACTGATATAGTCAGTAATGTGGCTAATAAACATAAAACGATTTGCTCCAGCAGTCTGTTTCAGCAAGCATGAAAGGATATGCATATGAAAGAGGAGAAAATGTAGGAAATAAACAATATTTGCTATTGCAAGTGATTTTTTTATTGTTATTAACGGTTTCCCCTCCATTGTCGAAAATTTCCGGCTTTCCGTGCTTTCACTGTTATATGGTAGGGGACGCTATTACACATCTTCTGAACGAGTACTAAATCTTAAGATGAAAACACACGTGAAGAAGAAGCAGAAACAAGCAATATCATATGTAATCATATGCATATGTAAAATAACTCGCTCATCAAAATTAAACAGCATATAAATCAAAACTGCCTATATGTTACTGAATGAAATGTCGACCCAGGACGAGCTACAGGACTGTGAAGCTTGTTGATGGACGCAATCTACTGTGTTTGATCATCAGTCTGAATCTGATTTGGATGTAGTCTCTGACAAAAACTTGATTTTCTCAACTTTTTGCTCAAAATGTTGCTTTTTTTATGAAACTTACCCACATTCAAGTGTTAATAAAAAAACGAATGCATGAAGCTAGAATAAAATGTTTAAAAGCAGAGGCTCTGTTCTTTCTTTTGATGTATTGCATGTTCAGATATTCATACAATAAAATATTCTGGGGGCCATGAAAATTTTGTGAAAATGATCACAAATGCTGGCGGTGGCTGGCTTTTTTCAATAACGCTGGCAAGGAAAGAGTTAATACCTATAAGTCATCTCATTGCAAAAAGTGTACCAATCACCCTGAATTCACCCTACCTATTTGCCATTCCAATCATTTTGTTCTTTATTATGAATAATATCAGTTGTGGTAATTATGTCCCCCTTGTAACACTTTATTTTACAGTGTCCTTGTTACACCAATTATTAATAATGCATAATTGCATGCAACTAACCAAACCCTTACCCTATAGTAATATTACTTAGTACATAAACGTATAACTACACTGTGACAAGGACTCATTAAAATAAAACATAACCTATTATTGTTCTTTTATTCTCCATGCATATAAGTTCTCAGTTACCTCTTTATCATTTACATTTTTTTTTATTTTATTTTTTTATAATTCTGATTCTCAAATATGATTGGATGAGTCATTCTAAAATGCTAATAAATGCACACTTTTGATTGCACATTCTATATGAATCCACCAAGCTGCTTGGCAACCATAAACAACCTGCAGTTTCTAATGTAAGTTACTAATTATATTACTTGCCACAAGAATTGTTATTCTTATTATTATTGTTAATAACTTCGACTTACAAGTGAACAATGGTGTTTCTTATCATATTGCTTTTGCTGCCATTTAATAATAATTGGTCAATTGAGCCAGTGTATATTACTATTGTTCATGGGGTTCTGGTTAAAGAATGCCTCTTATCTGTAATGAACTCGGATATTGCCTTTAAAAGCGCCACAGTTGTCACTCCTCCAAAAGTTGTGACATGAACTGTTGAATTTATTCAGCAAAAAGTCTAAAGAACATTCAGAAAAAAAGACAAACAAGGGGCATGCAGTGATTTGTATGCAGAGTTCAGGTCTGCGTGATGATGTGCTGTTGTCCCCTGACGTGTACTGGCTCCCCTCAGCGCCTGTAGTTTGACCTTGAAGATATCATTTGGCCCAACACTAGCCTCCTCAGATGGGGAACTACTGCTCTGTGACCGCTAGTTAATGACTTCTATTCAGCTGCTGTACACACTGCTAGTGTCCTCATAAGATTGAGCCGAACCGAGCAAAACCGTACCCTCGACCAGACGCTAATCAGGCCAGGCTACCGCCGCCACTTCCCCTCACAGACGTGACACACACATGCCCAGGCGGATTAACAGGAAGATGAGAAAATGCATCCACACTGAAAGACAGCGAGAATGAGAGAGAGAGAGAGAGAGAGAGAGTTATTAGGAGGCTTTACCATCCAAAGTAACAGCTGGTATCATTTGCATAATACCCATCATTTTACTAGTCTTCTTGTCAAATCATGATGGGGGAAAAAAAAAAACTATACAAAAACTAGTTCATTAGCGCTTCCAAGAACAGATTTTATCCAGTATTTACAAGAATCCATGAACAATATCTGTACCTAAGCATCTGTAGTAATATTTCATGCTATTATGCGTCAGATTCACAAATGTTTTAAGCTGTTCTGTTAATGGTATTCATATATGACATTTTATATAATATAATTTGTCATACTAAAGAATATAGATTTCAGCAACCATTAACCTTAAGTATTAAATGCACATTAATGGAAAAACTTAATTAGTGGCATTCTTTGCTTTTAAAGTGATGGACTTATGATTTTTTTTATATTACAGATGATTAAATGAAAGGAAAAAAAATAATAATAATAATATTTATTTATAATGACTATTCAGATTAAAAATAAATAAATAAAAAAAAAGCTTTCTGCTTTTATAGGAATAGTTCAACCAAAACCATCCTAGGTTATTTCTTTTCGACTGAAGAAAGAAAGACATGAACATCTTGGATGAGATGGGGATGAGTAAAATATCAGGAAATTATAATGGATGGATGGACTTTCTTGGGCTTCAAATTTTGGGCTGCCATTCACTGCCATTATAAAGCTTGGATTAGCCAGGACATTTGTTAAAGGATTAGTTCACTTCAAAGTGAAAATTTCCTGATATTTTACTCATCTCCATCCTATCCAAGATATTCATGTCTTTCTTTCTTCAGTCGAAAAGAAGTTACGTTTTTTGAGGAAAACATTCCAGGATTTTTCTCCCCATCACAGACTTCCATGGCAACCAAAATGTTGAAGGTCCAAATCAAAGCAGTTTCAAAGCGCTTCCAAGGGCTTCAGAGGCTCTGCGTGATCTCAGACGAGGAATAGGGTCTTATCTAGCAAAATGATCGGTCATTTTCAAAAAAAAAAAGTAAAATGTATATACTTTTTTAACTAAATTGCTCATCTTGCGCTGCTCTGCAACGTGCCAAGGATTGCGCAATCACGTCATAAAGGTCACGCTAGACGTAGGCGAAAGTACCGCCCCAAGCGCATGTGCGAGGACTAATACACGCCCTTTACCAAAAAAAAACACTCTATCTTCAACTTCAAAATAGTCCGACATCGTTGTTTTAACTTTTTTTGCTAAAGGATGTTTGTATTAGTCTTCGCATGTGCGCTTTGTAAACACGGGGGCGGTACTTCTGCCTACGTCTACCGTGACCTTTACGACGTGATTGCACAATCCTTGGCACGTTGCAGAGCAGCGCAATATGAGCAATTTAGGTGCAATTTGAAAATGACCTATGGTTTCGCTAGATAAGACCCTATTCCTCGTCTGAGATCGCGCAGAGCCTCTGAAGCTCTTGGAAGCGCTTTGAAACTGCATTGATTTGGACCTTTAATATTTTGGTTGCCATGGAAGTCTTTGATGGGGAGAAAAATCCTGGAATTTTTTCCTCAAAAAACTTAACTTCTTTTCGACTGAAGAAAGAAAGACATGAACATCTTGGATGAGATGGGTGAGTAAAATATCAGGAAATTTTCATTTTGAAGTGAACTAATCCTTTAATATAACTCCGATTGTCATATACACCTAGGATGACTTGAGGGTGAGTAAATTATGGGATAATTTTCATTTTTGGGTGAACTATCCCTTTAAGTAGGTTTAAAATTCAAAGAATATCTTAATAAAATCTTAAATAATTTTGTTCTTATATTGCAAACAGAGCATCTCATCTGAGCTGCATTTTGTATATAGCCGTTGCTGTCAGTCATGCAGGTTTAATGTGAAGAAGTTATTCTCTCCATTTGTATCCCATCAGCCCTTGGCCGTTTGTGGTTACGTGTTGCGGAAGGTTCTCAATGAAACTGGCTTCTTGAAGGGAAACCGCAGCAGATTTGCTTATTAAATTAGCCCATCTCTGCTTGACTGCATCATGGCTGGGAGGTAGAGGGCCACTGGGACAACAGAAAACCTGGATTGGACCCTCATAGCGATAACAAATGCCTCCCTTCCCTTGCCTCCATTAGACCAGGTTTTGTAGTGTATTTTAGCTACTATAAATAAAAGCAAAATGACAAGTCAGCACCATTAGACTGTAGGTTAGAATGGTGTAATTGCATCAAGACATGGTAAAAACAAAACATCTTGTAGAGGACCCACATTTTCCCCACGCCACAGCTTAAGGTCAGAGCTGCATTATCTCAGCCGCATTTATCTTAGTCGTGCGACATTGTGAGCTACAAAACCATCATGATGTATGGTGCCTTTCAGGGGTGGATATTTATTGCTGCTATACTGGCTTCAAGCCCACCAATTTAAGATTTTTGAATCAGATTACCATATTGTTTAAGGTAATATGGCTTCTGGTTACCTTAATTTTAGGGGGCTTTTAGGTTGCTTACTCACTAGAGTCAGTGTAGTGCCAGTTTCAATAAGAATAATGCATATCAAGGACATAGAAGAAAAAATTGGTAACACTTTATTTTGATAGTCCCCTTTAGACATTCTGTTGACAAGAGGAAAGTTTGAACCAATTCTCATTAGAGTATTAGTAGAGAGTGTCTGCCGTTAACACTTTATTGTCATGGTCCCCCATAAATCCAAAAGATGAGAAAATGTTCATCTTTTTTGAATGCTCTGATGTATGCATCCGTTGACCAGTGGTAATTTCAAATTGATATCCATTTTTGTTTAATTTCAGGCACATCCTCTAAAAGAATCTTAGGCATAACTGTCAAATGCTCCATCAAATCTTTCTGTTTAGAGGCACAACATGTAAGATTTTTGGATTAAAATATCCAAAAACCACTAGAACAATGTTATATATTTTGTTGACTTGTCTACTTGTCAAATGTTTCCACAAATGTTTAAATCCAGCGAAATCAGCAATTTTAACCAGGACACGGACCGTGTCCGTGAGTCGCCTATCAATGACATCATACCTGCGTTACCCTCGATTTCTGGTTTTATTTTGTAGAGACCATGGAAACACCAAAGACGCTTTAATATATTATGTGTTTTATTAAACAGGTGAGCAACTGTTTGGATACATTAATCGACAGAAAACTAATCACTGTTATACAGCTCAACACAGTTAGTCTTATTGTTTAAATCAGTTTTTCTTGATTTACCGTGAGTACCATGTTTTACCATGCCTAATATCCATCTAGCTCACTGCAGTGTGCAACAAGTGTCTCATAGTAGCCGCCGAGCGAACACACAGAGTAGCATTATAACATAACTTTTAACACACTCAAATGTGTCTAATATGATAAAACAGCGCTGCGTTCATCCACATACACGAGCGGGAGAAGCGGAAGCGCTCGTCTGCGGCATAGTAAAAGCTCTGCAAAATCAAGGCGTCATCAAGCTACATCTTTGTTTTAAATAAGCAACTTCTAGCGGAGAAGACTACATTTTGTGCCTTTAAGTGCTCTAGTGTACACCAGATACACTAAGATTACATGGAAATCGATTTGAATGCCGTTTAGTGAAAAATGAAAATGGACCTAACACGCGTCCCTGAGGAAAACCATGTATTAAGTTGTTTCAGCTTTGAGCCCAGTCAGTTTAATGCCAGTTAAAACCCTGAAACCCCCAATTATTTCCCACACAACCCCAGCAGTCGACCCTCTCCATGTCGATTCGCTTTTGAAAAAGCACTGGCACTCTAGGCATTACAAAACAATACATAATGCTGCCTACTGGTGGGTCTTTAGTCTTTTTAATTTATTTTAGATGCTCAGTGCTGTTGTTGAATATCTGCTGTGCCTTGTAATGAAATACCCGCTGTGCAGTTTTGCAAGTGTGTCAAGCAGAGCATGACCAGATATGCAAATTTAATACAGAAGTGGCAAAGTGGAATTTTGAGTATTTTTCACATCTGGGGGCTGTTAAAAGCAGTTTTGAAATCAATGAATACATAATAAAGAGGTGTCCACACTAGATTGAAATCCCAGTTTGTTGGCTATAAAAACTAGTTTGTTGTCTCGAGTCTGTCTCTTTTTCACAGAGTGGCCTCACACAGCATGCGGTGTAATGGTATAACAAATTGCAGATGAGGAATGGAAATTCGAACGGATGAGTTCCTGTCTGATGGTGTATCGGTCTCGCTCTCTCTTTCTGTCTGGTTCCTCACAGAGAGAGAAATGGTCATGTGACCAGCACCCCACCAGCCAATCTATCTCTACATATCAAGGTCAGATCCATTTTTCTTGGAGCAACCACCCCCTGAGGTGCTAGCACATAAATTCGCCCACCTTCGCTTTTGTTTACCCGTGATTTACCAAAAAAGAGGCTTTCAGAATGGTAAAAACAGTCACGAAAATGTCACCTAGAAATTTCCTTCACCTGTTTGTGGTTCCAAGATATTCACACCCAATGGACGATGATGATAACATTGAGTCATAAGAGATGCTCTTCCTGTTACTAAAAATATAAATGCTGAGCTGAATGCTTGAGCAAGCAGACACGCTAGTGCATACATCAGCTCAAAAATGTACACCACTACCATAGAGACTTATAATAACGACTTTGATGAGGATGCAAAACTCGCTGCATGTTGTACATCATTGTCCATGGAGAAACTAGGTGTCATTAGAAAGTGCATCAGCAGTGATTCTCAGGTCAGCTTGACACAGAAGCAGGTGGTTGATGACTCAGGCAAACTGGCTTCTGTTTATTCGAAACCTGAGTCCAGCATCCACCCGCTCCCCCGTGGCTCAAATGTGATTGATGACACTAATTACCATGTCACTGCTCATTTCAAAACCTTGATCTCTGAGCATGCGGCTTTGGCTCATCTCCTGTATACACACACCTTTATCCAGGGTCCATGTCACCCGCCCCTCCCTCTCTCTTTCTCTAATGTTTGCTGCCCGTGTTCTACAGGCCTCCTGTCCTCGACCGTCACCACCTATCTGTGCTTACTCCCTCCTCTCTTTCCCCAATACTTTAATTGGAGATTATTAGGCTGGATTTGCATGAGCTTACATGGTCTGCATTTTTCTCTCTCGTCATTGTATAACAGCTTCAGATCACAAATCCAGTAGTTTAGGGATATAGAGTGAGCTGCAGAGTTTTGCAGGAATTGTGGTGCATAGCAGTGGACAGCATTTTTGAGTTTTGTCTCCTATAGTATGAGCTCAAATTGCACACAAAAATGACAAGAGCTGTCTCAAAATTGCAAGCTACAATCTGATTGATTGGCTTTGCATAGTTCATGTGACCTGTGGTGCACAGGTTTATGATACATAGTTTTTGGTATAGATATACTAATTTATACATAATTAAACCTCATCCCTCCCTCGCGCTTTGTAACAAATCCTTCCCTCGCGGGTCCTTGACCCGAAGCCCTAAAATTATACTTTTTTTTTTTGTCCAGAAAGCTTATTTCATTACATGTTGATAATATTTTTTCTATTTTAAATTTTTTTTAAAAATTGAAGATTTTTTATTTATTTTATTTTATTTTAAATTACTAGATTTCATCAATAAATAATAAATAAATAATAATTTAAGCACAAAAATCAAGCCACAACACAACGAAATCCAGCGAAATCAAACTCTCAGAGCGCGGTAAAGTTGCCACTGTTCCATAGAGTCAGCAATCTTACAAAGATATCAATACCACAATTAGTTTTACCAGTATGTAGGCTAACCATTGTTTATCGACATGAAATATTAATTCAAAATCACCTACATGCATTATAGCTGCATATTTATGCTCGAGAATGCTTTGACCCGCTACAACGGCGCAAGGGAACGTCTGCCAATTCCACCAAGTGGTTAAAAACATATAATTTGTATTAATTAAAATGACTTTTAACATTTAAAAACAGACATGTTAAAATTACACTTGATTGTATTGGTAAAACTGACTGAGTAGTGCACAACACAACATTGGAATTTGAACATTTAAAAATAAAAAAGTAATTTTAATTCATACAAATTATAAGTTTCAACCACTTGGTGGAATTGGCAGACGTTCCCTTTGGCATCATGCGTTGTGTCAAAGCATTCTCGAGTATAAATATGCTGCTAAAATGCACATAGGTGATTTTGAATTGATATTTCATGTCGATATACAATTGCACACTTAAAACTGATCGTAGTGTTTATATATTTGTAAGACTGGCGAATCTATAGAACAGTGGCAAGGAAAACTAACTTTACCGCGCTCTGAGAGCCCCCTAGTGGTCAAGAGCATTTCCGTTGTGTTGTGGCTTTTTCATTGTGTTGTGGCTTGATTTTGTTCTGTTGTGAACTTATGTATGCTTTTTCAATTTTGTTGTGTTGTGCACTACTGAGCCACTGTACATAACCCTTTTAATACAGCTCAAAATATCTTACATTGGGTGTCTTTGCCGACCTCTTGTGAAAAAAAGACATGATATTTCATGACTCTTGCCACTAGATGGCCTTATAGCTCTATATGGAGCAAATGAGCTGTTCCGCTGGGTCCTAAAGTCAGTTCTTTTCGGTATGCATTCAGAGACGTGTAGACATTTTTAGGTTTTTCTATGTGTACTGAAGCATTCCTCACATTCCATTCATTCCCAAGGGGGTCAAATTGACCCGGGAGGGAAGGATTTGTTACTTTTTTTATTTCAAGCACAAAACTCCTTGAATCCAGTCAATTTCTTTTGTGTGTGTGTGTATTTGTGGTCAAGTGTGACAAAAGTCCTAGGGTCTTGGACCACTCCGATGAACACTCAATTTAAAATATAAAAATGAGTTTCGGGTCAAAATGACCCGAGGAAAGGATGAGGGTTTAATTTGGTAACACTTTATTTTGATAGTCCCCTTTAGACATTCTAAAGACTATAAGTATCTTTGCAACTACATGTCAACTACTACCAGTCATTAGAATATTAGTAGACTGTCTGTTTAAAATCTGCCAACACTTTATTTTGATGCCTCCCCCAACAGACATTCTACTGACTAGAAAGTAACTTTGCAAGTACGTGTCAACTTATTCTACTAACCCTAAGCCTACCCTAACAGTCTACTAATACTCTGAGAGTTAGTAGACATGTAGGTGCAACATTACTTATAGTCAGCAGAATGTATAAAGAGGACCATCAAAATAAAGTGTAACCAAATGTTTTTCAAAACAAACATGCATGCAAAGATTACATGTCAAAGAACTTGGTTTTAAACTAGATATTCAATAAGAATTTTCCTTTTCTTTATTGTGGACACTCTTATATGTATTTGACCCAGTAGCAAGACAACAAGGTATTCTTAACAACTGTAATTCAGGTAAAAATTGCTCACAAGGCATACACATGTTCTGCTAGTTTCTTTAATGTCATCTTTGCAACCTTTCTTGGCGGCTGCTGTGCCATTATGAGAACAGTATCATTGATTTCAGATTTAACCCCCATCCCACCCTCAATAAAAGTCTTTCTCTGCAGGAGCAATGCTTAAGTGAGCACTGTCAGCGTACTCTCCCACAAGTCTGATGGAACTGTTGAATTAGAGGTGATTCACTGGTGTGAAATACCACATGGCTTATCTGCACACAAACACACATGCACAGTCAAACACAAACCCACTCACTGTCAGGTTGTGGCATGGAACAGGTTGCCATGTGGTGAACTGCTGACCTCATAGCTGGAGCCAGTGGCCCCGAGGTGAAGACTTTGTCCGGGGTGGCCTCGTCTCATACTGGGATGCTGACATATAGGTTAGTCACTACCCTTCTTCATGCGAATTTGCCTGAGATGCTGTGGCTGAAATGTCTATGCTGCGCATGTAAACAAACCACATTAAACACTATCCCCCGGTTTCACAGACAAGGCTTAAAGGGATAGTTCACCCAAAAATGAAAATTACCCCATGATTTACTCACCCTCAAGCCATCCTAGGTGTACATGACTTTTTTCTTTCAGACGAATCAGAGTTAAATAAAAAAAATGTCCTGGCTAATCCAAGCTTTATAATGGCAGTGAATGGCAGCCCAAAATTTGAAGGTCAAAAAAGTGCATCCATCCATTATAAAAGTAATCCACAAGGCTTTGGGGGTTAATAAAGGCCTTCTGAAGTTATAAAGTAAAATATTTAGCTTCCGTCAGACCGCCTTCCGTATTCAACTTACGGAAAAAGCGTAACTGATGTGACGCATGACTTCGGACTTAGTGTAAGCGTTTTGAACTGCAAACTTTCTGTGTAAATTAAATACGGAAGGCGGTCTGGCGGAAGCTAGATATTTTACTTTATAACGTGTTAAATATGGATATTCTTAAACACAACGATTCGCTTCAGAAGGCCTTTATTAACCCCCCCAGAGCCGTGTGGAGTACTTTTATAATGGATGGATGCACTTTTTTGACCTTCAAATTTTGGGCTGCCATTCACTGCCATTATAAAGCTTGGATTAGCCAGGACATTTTTAAATATAACTCCGATTGTATTCGTCTGAAAGAAGAATGTCATACAGTATACACCTAGGATGGCTTGAGGGTTGAGATTAAATTTTTCATTTTTGGGTGAACTTTACCGTTAAGGTAGTCCGAGACTAAACTGCATTATTAAGCTGTATTAACTGAAAGCAACTTGCACTGATATATCTTAAAATGTGCCAGTGCTATTGTTTTGTCTCAAGATACACACCAGTAATGTCAGGCGATTTGGTACATGACAAATTCAGAAGTCCAATCTCTTGCATAATCAACAAATTCTAACACTATCCAACACAAGTTTGAGTAGAAATTGAGATTATATAACTTTTTAAGGTTGTATCTTAAAATAACTTTTTATTATATAACTTTTTAGTTGAATCTATTATGCATTGCATAAATAATAGCATCTGTCTAGTATCTATAGTTATTATTTCATTATATACTGTCATTTTACAAAGACAAACCCCCAATACTCTTCAACTTTTCATGATAGTGATAACTCAAGCGGTGTAAGATATTCTCGTAGTAGTTATATCAAACAGTGCTGACTAGCAGGAAGGAGTTTAGCTCTCGTGGGAGCCTTTGCACAAGACTCAACACAAATGCCTAATATACTGACTTATTTAGCAATGTTATATCCACAAATTTCTCTATGATGTTAGATGACGTTAATTAACAGAATTAGCATAGCTTGGATCTGCGAGTGTGTGTTCGTTTGAGTTACAGCATGCTGTTTGCTCTCTCAGGCAATGTGTTTTGTGGCCTGTGTTTATGGAGCTTAGAGGTAATGTGTGGATGTATTCAGCTCTTTAATGATGGTTGGAATATAAAATGACACATTCATCCATTAGCCGCGGCGTGTAGCCGCGATGTTCCTCGCTGCATGCTGATTAGTCCCACACAGCCCGGTCCAGAGATAACACCCGAATTAAGATCCACATGTAAATTGCATTAGCTAATAAATGAATGCTTGATGAATGCTATTGCCTGGCATGAAAAATTGTTTCAAGGTTATGCTTTTTTTTTTCAGGTAGAAGTCACTCAGTGACTCCCTGCACATTAACAAATGATTGTTTACCGGTTACCCTGGCTAATTAACGATAAAGGATTAAGATGTTCCCTGCTGCATGTTCGCGGTTGGCGTATGTGCATGTAGCGAGAACCGCCGTATTTCCCACGGCACTGCAAACACCGGCTCTAGGTGGTCATGGATTGGGAGTTGTTTCTGCTGGAAGGTCAGATCATGTGACGTGTCCCTGCGGAGACAGAAGCGCAAGCATTGGTCCCCAGGCAGAAGATGACAGCTCTGACAGCAGCGGCCCACTGGAACACACTGGAACACAAGAGTTTGGTTTCATCAGTAAACAAATCACAGCCGCTCATGTCAGAGCTACAGACACACTTTTGACATCTCTTGGTGACATCAGTCCGAAAAGCTGAGGACACTACTGTCATGGATCATGTATAGTATTCGTGAAATGCAAGATAATGGGCTTAGACCGACAACAGACTTGCAGTTTGTGCAAAATATGCCCTGTGCGCCCTCATCCACACAGTTGGAAAGCAAATTGATGCCGGATTGTAGAATCTCAGGGGTAACGTGATTTGAGTCTTGCATCTGTCCACACGGCTGCCTGGTTTCCTCAGGCGGGGCAGGAGCTGGCAGAGTGGGCTAGACTGGGTGGGCAGAGGAAGTTGGGTTGGGATAGAGGGGATTGGCTTTCATTCCCTTCAGGACTTCTGCTGCTGGCTCGGGAACGCTGATACTCGCGGATGCCATCATTTTGTTTCAGAAGCCGATTATCAACAGGAAGAAATAAAGGCAGAGTTTAAATTTCCATAGATCATGTTACGGGCTCTGTCATAGACTCACACCACAGAGCAGCTTGTCTTACCGACCGAGTCCTGACCACAATCACACAGCACTTTTTCCTCATCTCATCATGCAAACATGCCAAAATATGATGGTGCTCTTGATTTCCTATTATATTCCTATTATTTATTGGCAAGCATCACTATTATGATTTCTTGATTTTTACAGCAGTTTGTGCTAAAGACAATGAGTGATACCTCAAGTTATATGACTTGTTAAAAATAATTGTGCTTTTTTTTTTCTAAGCTATCACATAATAACTATAAGGTTTTAATAACTGTTTGAATTGTATGAGAATAGGGAGTTCCACATCTTTAACGATACAGAGGAATAATGGTCACCATGATTTTTCCAAGTAAGACATGTTCCTGGGTCAACATATTTTGTTGATCCTGGAACAACATTCCTGTCTGAAAATGTAGTCATATCCTATCCCCCGAAACCTAACCCTACCCATAAGTTATCCCTAAAACCAGAGGGAAATAATAGGTGAATAGATGTTGGTCCAGGAACATGTTGTACTTTTTTCTAAAATCACGTTCACAGAGGAAGGATATTGTTGGAATCTCTTCAAAACCATTTAGCCAATCAGAATAATTTTGACTTTAAACAGCTCGAGCATTTAAAGTGGCAGATGACGTAACTGCAGCAGGACTCAAGGTTTCCCAGCAGAACATTGCTTAAAGCATCACACTGCCTCCGCCGGCTTGCCTTCTTC
Organism: Rhinogobio ventralis; assembly: GCA_039654625.1. Classification (NCBI taxonomy): domain Eukaryota; kingdom Metazoa; phylum Chordata; class Actinopteri; order Cypriniformes; family Gobionidae; genus Rhinogobio; species Rhinogobio ventralis. The sequence goes on from CM077198.1 coordinate 8,592,422, forward strand.
CCATAGTGCATCCTGGTGCCATGTGTTCCCCAGGTAAGCAACGCACACGCACCCGGCCATCTACGTGATGTAAAAGAAAACGTGATTCACGTGCATCAATGAGCCTTGGCCCGCTGGTTCACCACTGTTCCTTCCTTGGACCATTTTTGATAGATACTGACCACTGCAGACCAGGAACACCCCACAAGAGCTGCAGTTTTGGAGATGCTCTGACCCAGTCGTCTAGTAATCACAATTTGGCCCTTGTCAAACTCGCTCAAATCCTTACGCTTGCCCATTTTTCCTGCTTCTAACACATCAACTTTGAGGACAAAATGTTCTTGCTGCCTAATACATCCCATCTACTAAAAGGTGCCGTGATGAAGAGATAATCAGTGTTATTCACTTCACCTGTCAGTGGTCATAATGTTATGCCTGATCTGTGTACTTATCTTTATAGTTATAGTTATTGGTGTGAACCAGCCTTCTATCCACTAAGCAATCATCTAGCAACCATCAGAACACTATATCAATCACCTTAAAAAAAAGTGCAATTCCATAGCAATGCTTGGGAATCACCCACAACACATTAGCATTGTGACAGCAAGTTTTGCAAGGGCGCTACTTTTTCTGCAGAGTCTAGTTGTAATCTAATTCTTAAAATAAAAAAAGATTCAACTGAAATAAAGTTAGCTAAGCATGTGGAATGTTTTCATGCTCAAACTAAATACTGGTTATTAACAGAAATGTCACAGTAATTTAATCTCTCACTTTCAAAGTCTTAAATGTTTAAAAGCCTTAAATATTTAATAATGAATATGTACACATTAATTATATGGATGTACATAGACTTTGCAGCTGTAATGTGTACTCTTTTGACTAAACATTCACAATTCTCTTTGATAGGCCTACTGTGTAAACAGAGAGTGTGAGTGTGTTGGAATATCTCTGGCGAAGTCGTACTCAACACCTGAGTAACGGTGACTGGCTTTGCTTCGCCAGAACAGGATTAAGCAACAGGTTACAAAAGGAACGGCCAGGTCAAAGTACTGGCACGGCTGAAGGAACCAGACCCAACAACGCCCACCCTTAAGACCCTGGCACATAATATACACCTGATCGCAGAATTAATTCTACACCAAACACTCCCCTAAACCTCAGCCACCCTCACGTTAAACCATCTGTGGGTGTTGACGGTTCACTGAAGCGATTGAGAAAATGGATATAGTAATAACGAACAAAAAACCTTTGTCCGATCCAGTGGGAATCAATTTGCACCGGAACTAAGTCTCTCTTGGACACACATAAGAGTGCTCTTTAAATCAGCACAGCAACTCAGATTAGCACATGCTAGCTACTCAGTTTTAGTTTTCTTTTTTTCTTTCATTGGCTCAGGGCTGGACAGGGGCTAAAATTCAGCCCTGGACAAACCCAGCCCATCTGGCCCATGAGTACCCCCATGAATGTTTTTGCTGGGGTTAGGGCCTTAAATAGTAGAGTAAATAAATGAATAAATAAAATTAGGACAGGGACAAATAATGATGGATATTATTGAATTTACTGCAAATGCAGTTAACAAATTTAATATTGCACTTTTGTCAAATAGAAATGCACTTGACAGTAAAGCACTGATTTTGAGCTAGGATGCAGTAAAGTAAATTTACTGCTATTCAATTCTGCCATCATTTACTCACCCTCATGTCTTTCCAAATGTATGACTTTCTATCCTCTGTGAAACACAAACAAAGATATTTTTTTGGAGAAACCATTCAAACCAACCCATTTTGGTTACCCTTGACTTCTATTGTATGGACAAAAAAAACCTCAAATGATTTTCTTTTATATTCCACATAAAGAAAGTCATTCAGGTTTGGAAAGACATGAGGGTGAGTAAATGATGACATAATTGAATAGCAGTAAATTTACTTTACTGCATCCTAGCTCAAAATCAGTGCTTTACTGTCAAGTGCATTTCTATTTGACAAAAGTGCAATATTAAATTTGTTAACTGCATTTGTAGTAAATTCAATTTGGGTTGAACTACCCCTTTAAAAACAATAATATTTTTTAAAGAGTTAACACCTACTTTATGTAAGACACTGATATCTATCTTTCATGAGGCTCTCATTGAAATAACATTTCACTTCAATTAAAATTCATTAGAACTTTTAAAAAGTTCATAAAACATATTTAAAGAGAAAAAAAGCTTTGTCCTTAATTCATGGGACTCAGGATTTAAAGCTGTTTTGTTAGACTATCCTATAATTGCCTTAATGAAATTTACTATGGTTTAAAGGAATAGTTCACCTAAAAATGATAAATTACCCCATGATTTACTCACCCTCAAGCCATCCTAGGTGTATATGACATTCTTCTTTCAGGCAAATACAATCAGAGTTATATTAAAAAATGTCCTGGCTAATCCAAGCTTTATAATGGCAGTGAATGGCAGCCCAAAATTTGAAGCCCAAAAAAGTGCATCCATCCATTATAAAAGTAACCCACATGGCTCCGGGGGGTTAATAAAGGCCTTCTGAAGCGAATCGATGGGGTTTTGTAAAAAAAAATATCCATATTTAACACATTATAAATTAAAATATCCAACTCCCGCCAGACCGCCTTATGTATAAAAATGTATGGAAAAAGCGTAACTGCCGCGACATAAGATGTAGGACGTAGCGTAAACCGTGTGGATTACTTGTATAATGGATGGATGCATTTTTTTGGGCTTCAAATTTTAGGCTGCCATTCACTGCCATTATAAAGCTTGGATTAGCCAGGACATTTTTTAATATAACTCCGATTGTATTCGTCTGAAAGAAGAACGTCATATACACCTAGGATGGTTTGAGGGTGAGTAAATTATGGGATTATTTTCACTTTTGGGTGAACTATCCCTTTAACTGTAAGATCATGTTAGATCACGGTAAAACCATGCTCCTCATTATGGTTTCTAAAATAAATGAATAAATATTTGTAATAAAATATTACAAATATTGTAAATTTGTAATAAAAATATCGTAAACATTTAGAAAATACAAAAGGTGGTGGTGCAAGCTTGTAGTTGTGTCTTGTGTGTATTGACGTTTTCCAATTTACCTTGTCATGTATTTACATAGTTTTTAGCTAGATTCACTACAGAACCTGTAATGTTCCTGATCACACGACTGTATACATTTTTTTTTTAAAAGCAAATCTGAATGGATCAAGCGATCAACGCAGAACATGTTCATAAGCGGCAGCGCTGTGCGGGTATTTGCCTTTTGCAGTTCTCTCTCTCTAGAAGACAAACCAATGGGCCGCTGTCCCGGTATGATTGGCCAGTCCGTGGCAAAAAGAATCAAAAAATAACCTTGTATCAGCCCCAAAGTGCGTTGGCCCACCATGAGAACGCCTGTATGCCATATACCAATCCAGCCCTACATAGGCTACCTAATGGCTTGTTTCCACTGAGCGATACAGTTTAGTACAGTTCAGTACGGTACGCAATTTTTTCCGTTTCCATTGTCAGAAGTTTTGAATGGTACCCTAAATCCGAACCGTACCGTACCACTTTTTGACACCCTTCTGTTGGGGTACCTAGCTCAGTAGTACGGTACTAAAGGGTGGAGCTAGATTCACTGCAGAACGTTGATTGGTTGACAGAGAATCGTCACTTGCGCGCACTTTTTTTTACCCACATTCTTCAAAATATTGTTCCACAAGGTTTTTTGAGCATGACATGATGACAAAATGTAAATTTTTAGGTGAACTATCCCTTTAATGTGGGGTTGTTTTGTGCAATAAATGTTTTCACATTGCAAAAATATTATTATAACGTTTTGAGCACATTCCCTTGCAAAGTTTTATAAATCCTATTATCACATTACACCTGGTACTACTACATTTGGCATTGGCAAAGTAATGTAAGGTTTTAAGTTTTGGTTTGGTTTTTACTGCAACATATCCTAATTGCAACCCAAATGCAATGTTGTAAAAATGCTTTTTGGCAAGCTATGAGGCTGAAATTAGTATCGTCTGCATAGATGAAACTTTGTAACTTTGTATTCCTTTATTGGATGTGCTGTTTTGAGTACAATTGGCATCACCTGAACCGTGAACAGTGAAGCAAGGTGGTGCTGATAAATGGAGATGGGTTTGTGCTGTAATATTGATGGAGGGAAAAGGCCGTGCGGCAGCTGAAACAAGAGAAGACATCGTACAGTGGGAAGGTGACTTAGCGGTTGATGAGGTGACGCTTGACCCTGAGGGCCAGCAGCGGCGAGCACCTCACTGAACCCTGGCGAGTTTATCCAAGCAGATCAATGCTACTTAATATCAGCGAGGCCGGCAACCCCATCCTGTCTGCCACATCCACCACTGAGTCTGAGCTCTGGTTTACACCCACTCTGACAGATACAGATGGTGTCAGTTACTGCCAGAAAGAAAAGAAGATGAAAAAACGAGGACCTCCAGGTCCTTAGAAGACGAGAGACGCTCAAAGAGCGCCGCAGACAGACGTGCGGGAAAACAGTTCGTCGCTCTCAGTCAATTACGCTTTATTCTCTGGCTTGTAGCGGGGCGGCACGGAGGGGAAGGCAATTAATTATTATTGTGGGTTCTCCATTCTGATCTTTGAGATTGTATCTGATGCACATTTCCTCCGCCACAATTACGGAGGCTCCTAACTATTGACATTTAGGAGGTTGCTGATTTGAATTATCAGAGATGTTAGTAATTTGGGTAGCTAAATGGGTTTTGATTTCCACACGCGACGCAGGCGGGTGGGATGACGACAGTAAAATGATGTGCTAATTCGGAGCTGGAGATGTAAATCAGGACGTTGTAGAAGGAGCTGATAAAACAGAGTGCAATAAAGACATGGTGGAGAGGTGGGGTGAGGAGTTATCTAACTCCCCTTTGATCCGACACAGTGCACAGTAACACAGTAACAAAGCAAGCTAGATGCTGTAAAATTTTTCAGTCAACAAGGCAGTGCTTTAAACACTATAGATATTTAAGGTGTTTGCGATGGCCAATCAAATCGAAGAAGATAGGCTTTCTTGTTCACAGAGCCCAAACATGATTTCTAGCGGAACATTTCAGTTTTACTATGAAAGAGTGCGCGGTAAGACGTTTTTGTTACAGTTTTGACAACTGTATTAGTGTGTGCCATGACTGACAGTATGCAATAATGCAAAGTATGGAAGTATGGGGGGGGGGTATTTAATGCATAATTGTAATTGTAATTCAATAATGGAACTATTGCCAGCATATTAGGCATACGACTAACGCAACTGGAACAACACTATACACAGAATAACAATTAGGACTGCAAAATTATGACAAAACTCCTAATTGCTGATTATTCCCTTGAAATTGTAATTACGATTATTACTTATGATTATCACAATTTACATTGAATGATATTTTGAATGTCTTATGCCATAATTTGAAGCAACTGTATGCCATATTTGTATAGGAAAATAAACAAGCTGAAAACACTCTTTTATTGTTTATCTATAGCATTAAATGGATAGTTCACCCAAAAATGAAAATTACCCCATGATTTACTCACCCTCAAGCCATCCTAGGTGTATATGAGATTCTTCTTTCAGACGAATACAATCAGAGTTATATAAAAAAATGTCCTGGCTCTTCCAAAGCTTTATAATGGCAGTGAATGGCTGTTTCTGTTTTGAAGTCCATAAAAGTGCATCTATCCATCATAAAAGTAATCCACACGGCTCCGGGGGTTAATACATGCGTTTGTTTAAAGGTGCAGTGTGTAGTATTTATCTATCTATTGACAGAAATGCAATATAATATACATAGCTATGTTTTCAGTGGTGTATAAAGACCTTACATAATGTACTGTTATGTTTTTATTACCTTAGAATGAGCCATTTCTATCTCCATACACCACGGGTCTCCTTACAGTGAAACCGCCATTTTGCGCCGTCATGTTCCTACAGTAGCCCTAAACGGACAAACTTCTCTACAGAGCGCTAGTCACTCTCTGCTCTCTACGACAACGACATTTTTGTCCTGTGTCGGCCACCGTAGCTTCTCTATGTGCTTCGAAAGGGAGGGTGAGCGGTAGACGGTTGCAATTCACAACCTCACTGCTAGGTGCTGCTAAAATGTACACAGTGCAATTTATATATATATATATATATATATATATATATATATATATATATATATATATATATATATATATATATATATATATATATATATATATTAAAATATCCATATTTAAAACTTTACAAACTGTAATCTCTAACTTGTGCTAACTGTCGTACATGCGCTCACGAGAGACTGGCGTTCCAGCGTATGACGTAGGACGCAGGCGTAGCGTAAATTCACACACTGGAACGCCAGTCTCTTTTGAAGGCCTTTATTAACCCCCGGAGCCTTGTGGATTGCTTTTATGATGGATAGATGCACTTTTATGGACTTAAAATCTTTTACTTTTAACTCAAAATTCACTGCGATTTAAAGCTGGGAAGAGCCAGGACATTTTTTTAATATAACTCTGATTGTATTCGTCTAAAAGAAGAATGTCATATACACCTAGGATGACTTGAGGGTGAGTAGATCATGGGATAATTTTTGGATGAACTATCCCTTTAAAATCAAATGTCAGCTATACATTGGTTTGGTTTCTTCTTTAAATGAAAAAAGTAAATGTTATACTAAAACTAAATGCGTAGGAAAAGTTCCTAAAAGGAAAAGTTATTTGCGTACAGATGCCAACGTTGTCAAAACAATCCCCGTTCACACAGATCCACTAAAAACGCTGTATTCTGCTGCCAGGCCAGTAGATGGCGATGTAATTTTCTAAGGAAACACTACGCGTCTATAGACTATAGTCTATAGGCATGATGTCACAGTTTTCACAAATTCACGGTTTTGTAGTTTACACAGAGACGATATCGGAATCATTTTCAAAAACTTGCACTTTGAATCCCGTTTTCAGGCCCCCAAAACACTGTTGTCGTGTAAATAAACGGCCAAAACACGTAAAAAGTTTTCAGTGTTTAGTTGAAATTGGTATTGTGTAAACGGCCCCTAAAATTTAAAAGAATTTAATATGAGTTTGAATATCATTTTGTGTGACCTTTATAGCCATACTGAAAGCGACAATAGATAATTCAACTCAGATCTTGAAAATAAATTAAAGGAAAAAAGAACTCAGTGTGAACAAACAAGTGTACTCTATGACAAAGATTGTATCAGTCACTCAGTATGTGTTTTTAATCATTTTAAAATGGTGTAATATTGATGATTTTGATTAGGTACTTATCAATTTTGTCGCGAGTGGCGTGCATTGCCAGAGAGATTCCGCCCACACACTTCTGATTGGCTGTCATTTTCGATTGATTTTGTTGCGTCTGGTGTTGCAAATAATACTGTATCTACTATAGCTATTTTATTTTTCCTTGTCTGTTTGTAATTTAAATAATTTATTTACAACTATCATATATGTGAATTGTTGTAAATAACTTTCGCTTGTTACTTAAAAGCCAAGTTGTGACCAATCAGAAAGATGCTAGAGAGTTAAATAATACTTTGAATGTTAGTTTTATCGTCCTCATTGCCAAACCATTACCAATAGGCCAATGATTCATATTGAACATTCAGTCATTGATCTATGCATGGACCACTAATTGCCAGAATCAATAATCAGAATTTTTTTTATCAATTTTGGACTTTTTTAAACTTGTTGTTTATATGTCAGTTTCACCTTGTATATGAAATACTCTACAGCCCTCCAAATCAATATGTCATATAGACTGTTTATTTATCAAAACAGCAAATGATCTTGTTAAATTATTTGTGCAAAGCCTAATTAATATTTATAAACTAATCCTGAGAGAGATTAGAAGATTCCCTGGCTGAGTACCAGCTCCTGAGCCACATCGTTGGAAAAGCCATATAAGAATGTTTATACTTCAGTATGTATGAGTGTGTGTCAGTGAACATGACAATTGGTCTGTGTTTTCACACACATACACACACATACACACACTTGACAGTGTGGCGTGTGCCCAGTGTGTGTTAGGTGATACGACTGATGGAGAAGCGATAATCCCTCTGAGCCGCAGAGCATACATCCTAGAGTTTCATTAGCCCACTGTGTCCGTCAGAGCGAGAGAATGACACACACACACACACACACACACACACACACAAACACACACTCGCAGAGCCTGTGATCCCTAGAGAGGGGGGAAGATTTAAAGGGGAGTGAAAGCAGGGGTCAGCATTTTTAATATGGGAACAATTACAGGCTCCTGCTGAACAGATGGTATTATTCATGCAGTTAAACATGACACAGACATTTACATCACTTCCAGTGACAAGCTCACAGGTAGATATATGGAAGTCCATTATAATGCCATGTGCTTACACTGTGCTTGTGATTGCTAATGACAACATATTATGGTGCAGCTTACTTGAAAAATAAACCTGAGCCGCATATGTAATATGTCAGGAGTGTTTGGAAAAAAAAGAGAGGAACTGAAAGAAACAATGACTCCAGTATGACCTGCAGGCCATGGGTGCTTTTTGGAACAGTCTTATATTCAATGTAATTATTCATAATGCTTTAATCCTACGTTGAACATTCCTGAATGATGGTTTTAGTCCGAAATAGTAGTTACATGTCTACATAGTTCTGTCACCTTACCCCTCTTTTACATTACATCCCAAGGGATGGTTCACAATGGTCATTATAGTCCAATGTCAAAAATACAAAAAAGCTGTGCACATCCTCAAACCCAAACAGGGCTCAGGTGCAGGACAAAAATAACTAAAGCAAAAAACAAATGTGATGTCCACACACTGATTTAACTGCTCCAATTTAATGCAACGTTTTGACCAACAGGTCTTCGTCAGGCACCATTATAGTCCATTGACCAACTCATTATCTAGTTTATGTTATAATGTATATATTTTTTAAATTATCATATGTTTAGCTGTAGTGATTTAAATGCTAATGCTAAAGCTGTGCTAATGAATTAGCAGCTAAACTATTTAGCTAATTATGAACACAAATTGTCATATGTAAATGCTCCTAAGAAACATGTCTAATTGGAGTCCAAGGGGCGAAACCAATCAAATTTTAAAGCTCTTCCTTTAGAATGTAGATTTTGAAAATATGTCCTAACCCTCTATTCAAATATTATTAGAAATGTGTTAAAGATTTTGTAGGCATATTGCGTCTTCGTCTGTCTGCCTGCATACACCGTTACAGAAACATGCCAAATTGTGCGGACATCATTTTTGGCCAGGCTGTCATACAAAGACATCAGGAACGCATACAAAAACAAGAGAGAACCAACAAAATATGAATAACGGATTCTGTTGTAGTCAATGTAAAAATAAACCTGTAGCTGTAGTTCATTCTTTTTGCCAAATAATTTTGTCGGATAAATACTGTAACCAAGTTTGTGTTGTGTTCTTCACTCATAATTAAAATGTTTAAAACATATATCAAATATTGTCCTCATATTTTGATGGTTTAATGGTTTAATCGAATATGTAGGGTCACTAAAACTAAATATCCCCTCTGTACATCACTTTTTGGCTACCACTGTACTGTACATCAAATCTATTACAATAAAAATCATTTTCATAAACATAATTTTTTTGTCATGTTTTCCAGTAAAAATACCAGCAAAAAAGATACATTTACTTACGTACTATATATTTTTAATTAACCATTTTCATTGTCTTAACATAAACAATACAATATATTATTTATGGCTTAGATTTTATGCTTTTTTTTTTTTCCTTTTTTTTTTTTTTATAAATGTATCTTATTTTAATGTGCCCATATTATGTTATTTTCAAGGTTCCTAATTTTGTTTTGGAGGTTTCCTGCAACAGGTTTACATGCATCCAAGGTCAAAAAACACTTTAATTTTCTCTTATACATTATACATCAACTCATTTCTCAAAAGCCTGAAAATGGTTTGTTTGAAGACTCAGTCTCTCTAAACCCCTCATTTCCGAGAGTCTACTCTGCTCTGATTGGTCATATGGTCCAGTCTGTTGTGATTGGTCTACTCTGCTCTGATTGGTCAGATGGTCCAGTCTGTTGTGATTGGTCTACTCTGCTCTGATTGGTCAGATGACCTAATCTGTTGTGATTGATCTACGCTGCTCTGATTGGTCAGATAGTCCAGTCTGTTGTGATTGGTCTACTCTGCTCTGATTGGTCAGATTACCTAATCTGTTGTGATTGATCTACACTGCTCTGATTGGTCTGATGGTACAGTCTGTTGTGATTGGTCTACTCTGCTCTGATTGGTCAGATGACCTAATCTGTTGTGATTGATCTACTCTGCTCTGATTGGTCATATGGTCCAGTCTGTTGTGATTGGTCTACTCTGCTCTGATTGGTCAGATGGTCCAGTCTGTTGTGATTGGTCTACTCTGCTCTGATTGGTCAGATTACCTAATCTGTTGTGATTGATCTACGCTGCTCTGATTGGTCAGATAGTCCAGTCTGTTGTGATTGGTCTACTCTGCTCTGATTGGTCAGATGACCTAATCTGTTGTGATTGATCTACGCTGTTCTGATTGGTCAGATAGTCCAGTCTGTTGTGATTGGTCTACTCTGCTCTGATTGGTCAGATTACCTAATCTGTTGTGATTGATCTACACTGCTCTGATTGGTCTGATGGTACAGTCTGTTGTGATTGGTCTACTCTGCTCTGATTGGTCAGATGACCTAATCTGTTGTGATTGATCTACTCTGCTCTGATTGGTCAGATGGTCCAGTCTGTTGTGATTGGTCTACTCTGCACTGATTGGTCAGATGGCCCAGTCTGTTGTGATTGGTCTATTCTGCTCTGATTGGTCAGATGGACCAGTCTGTTGTGATCGGTCTGCTCTTTTCTGATTGGTCAGACAGCCCAGTCTGTTGTGAACTGTCTACTCTGCTCTGATTGGTCAGATGGCCCTGTCTATCTTCCTCAGCACTTCAGATACACAGTGATACAAACAGGAACAATGATGTCGGTTTTACCGTATCAGTCTGAGTCCTGAGTCCTCATCCTTTGGAAGTGTTGAAAACAGTGTCTTCTCTACATGTCAACAACACAAACCAAACTCTTCCAGGCCTCAGCTACAGCGTTTGAGGGTCAAAGTAGACGTTGTTTGCAGGCAGCCATTGAACACCATAGGCTGGCATTATGGAAATTAGTTACATTGTTATGTAGGTAAGTCACAGAAATAAAACTTTAATTACTGATGACTCTTTTCAGCAGTTCAGAATCGATTCTTTCTTTAAGAAAACAACAACTTTATTTGTTGTGCACTTTGATCTTTAAAACTTTGCAGACGTTTTACATTCACAAACAGCTTTAATACACACTGCATGAAAGATAACATTCAAAAAAGCCTAACAGGGGCACTTCAAGGACGACACATTTTATTGTAAAACAAGAAACTAATGTTTTTCTTTCAGTATAAATATTGGCTTTAATCTCTTTATCATGTCTTGTCTGCAGTGTAACTCTAATTGAATAATGAAATCTGCTTATGTACATGATCTTTTAATGACTTAGTGTAGTCAGTCGCACACTTTAGTGTCCCTTTGTGAGTGTGTGTTGCTTTTTAGATGTGGCAGTTTGTGCAATCAGGAGTGCAGCTGCACAATGCATTGACCTCATTATCTCGTTTAGTCAATCATATCATTAAAAAGAATGAAAAAAGTTGCTTGTGAACTCAGAGACAAATATAAAATGAATGCAGCCGCAACCTCTAATGGTAAAATGGTCAGCTACTGCTGTATAAATCAGAGCATAATTACGGTCGTAGCCGGCTCACTGCATTTGCATAAATTCTCATAAGAGGGCAATGTTATGTTGTACCAACAAAATAAATAAAGAAGACAAACAAAAGAGATAATCTTGCCAGCATGCCAAATATGTCCCCAGTGAATAGCACTGAATTCATCAAAAGCGTGTTATTGGCCTGGCTGTAATGTTGGTGGCCATTTTATGTGCCTGAGTAGACAAAGAAGAGCAGAAAAGAGATGTGGGAAAGGGGTTCCTAATGGATTCAGCACAGAGAGAGGAGAGTCGGGAGGGGGTTGTGTCACAGTATGCACAGAGCTGTCTTTTTTCCCACCAGCCTTTGCCCATCAGTGGAGCCCGGGTCGCCGTGGAAATGTCATGACAGGCATATGCTGTTGGACAGTTTGTGCGCCCAATCACAGCGCTGTCACCTACGGCAATGAGGGGGAGGGCTCCACGGTGTCCGTTTGAAAAATGGCTCCTGCCATCTCCAGCATTTACACATTTCTCTCCCTGAACTATGTTTGATGCTCGTTCTGCAGTCAGAGCGTGAGAACAAAGATGAAAAGGGGATTTGACTGTACTTTTTTATTAGAACTTTTTTAATCGATTAAAATCTACCAATTTATCAACTGAATTTTTCACGTATGCCAATATTTGCTGAAAATGTTATCGATGGCCCTATATATATAAATGCCTGTCATGGGTTTTTTTTCTTCATTTTTTTAACGATATAGTAATTAATGATACAATTGTATATGATTATAAAATTGACTTATTTTTAATTACAAATTTTAATATACTTTAATATATGTTTTTTATATGTACCTTATTTTTACGTGCATGTTAATTCCATGTAAACTTTTTTGACTCTCAAATAATTTTTTTGTTGATGTGACTCAGATTATATTATTATAATATTATATAATATTATTAATCAATGACATCATATAGCCTACTTTTCATAATCCAATCAAATTTTGATGCATAAAATAAAACACCACCCTGCTTTATTTCCTATGGAATCAGTTTTACTGTGAAATGTTGCATTGTGGTTAAATGTATTTTGAATGTCCTTATTATTTTGTCCTGAAGAAATACAACAATAATAGTAATAATAATAACAACAGTTGTTGTTATTTATTATTGTTGTCATATGTAGTAATAATAATGATAATCATTTATTACTATTATTATTATACTTAATAATAATAATAATAACAGTTGTTGTTATTTATTATTAATTCATTTATTATTATTATTATTATTATTATTAATTATTATTTCTCTTGCTTAAATCATCTGCTGCTGTCTTTGTCTCCATTCTCGCTGTCACATATGTTGGCCCATTATTCGTTTATCTGAACTCTGAACAGTTCTGTTTAATTCTGCTGTCAATGGAAACTTTTAAAATAAAATTGTGCATTTACCCAAAACTACGAGTGTTCCACCTATTCTCGTCAACTGAATAAGATAGTTACCCTTTGCTTTAACCAAACACACGGATGTCACACATTACAGAGAAGGCTAATGTTTCAGCTAGCTGTATTCTATTGCAATTATATGGTTCAGTGGCGGTGATTATAGTTCTTCAATCTCACTCTGTGAAGTTTTGGTTAGCTGGCTCCCTCGTAATTTGCCGTGTGGGCATTATGGGCCAGTCTTGTGGAAAAGGGATGATAAATTGAGCTGGCAGGAGCTCATAGATTTATTAAATTTCTATCAAACCCTGTAACAAAAAAAGGGGGAAAAAATTGGCGGCGGCTAAGAGCGGGCTTAGATTTTTTAATCAAAATTCATGAGTCCTGGATTCGTGGTTGAGCAGGCCCGGAGAAGACTTGAATCGAAGACTGATTAAAGAAAATAAAAGGCTTATTTGAAGTAATTTTTCAATGACGCCTTTTAATTGGATGTTAAATCAAATGCTTATCTGCCATACGGCAGATAGTGAGCTATATGGTGAAGTGCTAGTGTCACTTCTACTGTAAAAGATACTACTGTATGGCAGAGAGGTTGACATCATCACACATTTTACATTAACACGTTTAGACATTCTGCACCATAAGCAACGTTTCGCTTAGAGACTGTAAAAAACATGAAACTCGGCGTCTTGGATTTAGGGTCCCTTGTAATCAGACTGAATAAGACATGAGGTGTTTTGTGAAGGTAAGCCATTTTGTACCATAGGAAGAGAGGAGGCTTCTGGAAGGGTTTAGGCTGGTTGGTGATAAGCAACACCATAGCCTTGCTGTTCAACAGATCTTAGTAAAACTAGTGAGTACTGTTCAATACTAGTGATTTCAGGAGAGTGGTAAAGGAAATGTTTGTGTTGCTACACATTAGCATATTACTGCTCTCTGTTAGCATTCTCATTAGATTTGAACCAGTGCACCTGAACTGTAAATGCCATGTGACTAATTACTAATTATTCTGATTGGCTGCTGGTCCCAGTTCATTGTGACTATCCTGAACTGTTCTATCAACAGTTCACCCCTGTAAAAGCCCTACCAAAAAAATCTGATAAAATATTTGTTATAATATAATTAAATATTTGCAAACAGTTAGAGCCCTATCATAGACCCAGCACAATGCGGCGCCAGGCGTAAAGCAAGTGTTTTTTGCTAGTTTCAGCCTGACGAAGTTATCATTTTCACGTCCAGCGGCACGTTGTTTAAATAGCAAATGCACTCGTGCCCATCTGTTCGCCCATCGGCGTGCTGGTCGGAAAACGAGGTGTGTTCAGGCGCATTGTTGGCGCGTTGCTATTTTGAGGAAACTGAAATCGACTGCGCCATTGACCAACAAAAACCTGGTCTAAAGTCAATAGTGCAGTATTTTTTAAGGGTGTTATTTAAAGGGCGCGTTAATAATATGTGCCTATAGGCGGGTGCACAACACGCACACACTCTGTTTATTACACACACAGGGATGCGCAGCAGCACACAAACATTTTTAAATATGAAAAATTAAAGGATTAAAATGTAAAAGATTATTATTATTATTAGCCTACTTATTTGCAGTAATGACGAGCAAGCAGTGTCACTGGACGAGCAGATCCGTTTCCTCACTAGAGAAGTGTTCAGTTTATAGGCTCACAAATTCCAACATGTAAATAGCGAATCCGGCATGTCGCAAGCGCAACTGGCTTTTAAAGGGAATGGGAGATGAGACTCTGATTGGTTAATTGCATTTTATGCCCAAAACACACCCATGACTCATTAAGACTGTAGGTACAATCCTTTGCAATGAGCTTTGTGCTTTGATACTTTTGATATGAAACAACATCTCTGCTTTTAAATTATGTCAATTTTATTACAAAATTTAAACAATAAATGCCGTTTTGGCCCTCTTTAATGTAGCGCTTTGAGTTCAGGCGAAGCGGAAGAGATGCTTTAACTGATCACCTCTTCCGCTTTATTGCTAGTTACAGCAAATCAGTTAATTGTAACCTTTAATATTATAGTGATGTACCAACTGGGGTTCCTTGTATAGCCCCAGTATGTCAGTGTGATCTCATGAGGTTCTACCACACGTACATTTACTTACATTTGCATAGACACCGAAAATTACATTATTGACATATTGATAGCACTAAAATGTAAATTATTTAGGCTTACATATGAACTTTTCAGATGTACAAATGTGTTTGAATCCTTATTATAAGTATTGAAATCTTGGACCATTCAAAAGTTTGGGGTCTGTAAGATTTTTTTATGTTTTTTAAATAATGATAACCAAGGCTGCATGTATTTGATCAGAAATACAGTAAAATAAATTAGTAGTACAATTTAAAATAACAGTTTTCTATGTTAATGTATTTTAAAATATAATTTAGCAAAGCTGAATTCTCAGCATCATTACTCCAGTCTTCAGTGTCACATGATCCTAAAGAAATCATTCTAATATGATGATTTGCTGCTCAGGAAACATTTATGATTACCATCAATGTTAAAACAGTTGTACTGATTAATATAATGTTTATTTGAAGTATAAATTTTAACATTATAAATGTCTTTACTGTCACTTATGATCAATGCGTCCTTGATGAATCACAGTATTAACATCTTTAAAAAATAAAGACCGCAAACTTTTGAACTGGTGTCCCCACATCCACCTCCAAATCTGCCTCTGATCGTTTTTTTGTCAACTCCAGGCCTTCCTAACACTGTATCCTAAGCACGGAGCTGTGTGAGAGGCAATTACAGCTGATATAATAAACACCGGCCCTCACAAGGGCAGGAAAGGGCTCCCTCGCCAGCATCAAGTACACCAGGGCCTCATGTAGGGCATTAAAGCCATGGCATCAGTGCTGAGCCAAACTAGATTTGCTGCAGTAATAATATTTAAGCACAGCTCTCAGACCAGTGGCTTAGTAACTACTAAATTATGATTCCGCTGAGGACGGCGGCTCTCTTGTTTGGAGATACTCTCTCTCTCTGTCTGCTGCATTATGGAAGTGTAGTGGCGGGGCATCTCAGTACAATACTCTATTGTAACATGTCAGATATTTTTTAGTGATGGCCTCATAAAAAGAGTCGCCCCTGTTAGCTGCCACAGGCGTTACACTGGGATTTGTCCTTTACACTGTGGATTACTTTTATGAAACAACTTGCCCGCCCTCTCCGTTTCTTATGAGGGTAATTTTGTTTGGTGTATGCACATATTTTTTCTTTCTATCTGCAATAAGCCCTGTTGATTCTGTTCTACATTATATTTTTCAACCAATAAGGCAGATGAGGAACAGGAAATGAGTTTAAAAAAGAAAGTTCTTTATTGGCATCTATGGTTCAATGACAAACCTTAACATCCATGGAACCCTTCCAAGATCTGGTGCTGCTCACGTTTTTTTTTTTTTTTTTTTTTTTTTCTTTCAAAGAAATAAAAGTACTACATTTTAGTTTGATAATGATTTTTATTTTATATTTTGTATTTTAAGGGGTACTAAAATATATTTATGGAATAGTTACAGGGCTGTACCCACTATTGAGATCCCCGAGTTCCAGACCTCTGTAATTTTTCAAAGTGTATATAATGAAGGTTGTGAAATAATTGGCTAATATTAACTATACTTTGGTGCTGCAATGATATTGCACATCGCCACGATAACCGACCTTCTTATCTGAGCTGCTTCAGCGGACTAACACCGCTCGTCAATGTCAAGATGTTTGAGATGACCAATCAAATAAAAGTAGGCGGGCTTTATGTTCACAGAAGCTGCTGAGCACGAATTCCAGTTTGACGCTCCACGACCAAGTGTAAAAGTCCTGAAAAGTCAAGCCAATACATTTCGATCGCCCCCCGGTGGCTGGTCCCAGTATAGGTCATAAACCCCGCCCTCTCCATGTAATACAATGGGACGTGAGACAAACTAAATCAAATTACGCATCAAATACTTTATTCCAAGGATAGTTTCTTTCATTTCAGGTAGTTTTTATCACGCTGATGTAAGTTCAAGTGTTCGTTTTTTAAATATGTTTGGTTTGAATTAGTTATTTGATGCTATATAAATGGGGGTCATGATTGACAGCTGAGATTGACAGCTTCTCACTGCCTCAGACTTTTTTCTGGATTTTCGGGAGGAGATTGGAGCTTTAACTTTAATTTTTACATTTCCATAACTGTTTATTTCACACTGACATAATGAGTTGTTCTGCAGTAAACTGTTCAAACCGATTCTGCGGGAGTGTGGGTGGGTCCTGAATCAGAGCAAGATGTCAGCGCCATATTGGTACATTGGCGGCTTCACTTTTCTACAATGGAAGAGAGTGAGGGTGCGTTGAACCATTAATTAACAGATTAATCCAAAAACATTGATTAATTCAGGAATTAAACAAGTTGCTGAAACCGTTCTTTGATGCTCATACAAATTGCTCATATGCCTCTAGACATAAGGATTGCATCGGCATTTGATTGAACATCAATGCAAAATAATCCTTGAAACATTTCTTATTTATGGCCATTTAAACATGTGATTGTGTATTATCAACAATAAACATTCTGCATTTCCATTTTCTAGTGTGGATGATTCATTGTGTCATTTACCCTGATTCTCATGTTCAAGAATCTGTTATCTGCTTGACAAATAATTTGTTCTACTGCCCACTGACATGCTTTTAAAGCTCCTGTTATCCATTTTTTTGGCGTTCAAACACCTAAAAATGCACATGTGTAGATCAGGAAAACCTCCTTAGCAAGATCACCTTTTGGGACTTTGGTATTTATAAAACCCTGCGTACAGCCTTGAATAGTTATGATACATGTATTACCTGTTAATCACTTTTTGAGAATAAACTTGAAAATGAAATTTTCGAAATTGTCGTAAATCTTGAATGCTTTGGACTTAAGTTTGGTCTCTTTTTAAAGAAGGCACTTTATGTGAACTATATATTTTTCCAAAACATGTTTTACTCTAAAACAATGAGAAAATCTAAACAAGTTGTGTTCCAAATTTGAGGTAGATATCTTAAAAAATGAGTTTTCAGTAAGATTTTGTTTGGAAATTTGCTTTCCATTCGTTTCCAATGCGGTCGATTTTGACCGTGGACTGTCCAAGTTTGACTTTTTCGAATCATGTCCATTTTTTCACTTAACAAATGCCTAAACCTTTAAGTTTTGTAGCATTCTGATGGACAGCACCAATGATCTTCACACTAAGAAAAAAAAGGTTATTTTCAGAACTATTCACTGACAGGTTGTTTGTGAAACTCAAAATTATTTTTAAAGTGTGATTTCTAGGCCTGCAAATGTCATGTAAATGAATTAAACCCATTTATTCTATGGAAATCTTATTGAATACACATTTTTCTAGCACTTTTTCAAGCTCTAAAATATTTTATCAGGTATCCTTTATCCATATCCAGTAAATCATGAACAACTGGGAAAGTCATGGGGCCTTTGAATATTGTTGGTGACAATGTAGGGGCCACTGGGCTAGAGTCAAACCCTCATTTAGTCTCTATGAGTCAAACCTGCCGATATCCCATATAGCATTCATATTGCATGCTGTCATGCACAGAAGGGGCCTGCGTGGAATCTACACCCACAGAATTCTTCAGAAAGTTCCACGAAATTTCCACAGCTCTCACCAATCTTTACTCATCTCCCATCTCGCGCGTGTGGCAATAACCAAGACCCCAGCAGATATAAAATCAATTCAGCCTGATTTTACTGGCAAAACTGACAAAATCATTTTATTAATTATTAATATTGAGAAGTACAGACATTTATAATGTTACAAACGATTCTATTTCAAATAAATGCTCTTCTGTTAAACTTTTATTCATCAAAGAATCCTGAAAAAGAATGCATCACCGTTTCCACTAAAATATGAAGCAGCACAACTGTTTTCAGCATTGATAATAATCAGAAATGTTTCTTGAGCAGCAAATCAGCATATTATAATGATTTCTGAAGGATCATGTGACTGAAGACTGGAGTAATTCAGCTTTGCATCACAGGATGTTGATTCCTGTTTTTACTGTGTTTTTACTCAGCCTCACTTAGCAGAAGAAGACTTCTTTCGAATAATCTTACTGACCTAAACTTTTGAACAGTACGTACAATTTAGTGTGGTTCATGTTTAAAACAGGCACCCAAGTTTCAGTGTAATACTGACCAAAAATGCACATTGATTAAAAATTAAATGACACAGTACTGGGATACTGAAAAATATCTTGATTTGAATCATTGACATTTCCTATAAGAGCATTCAGACAAGCATTTCAGCAGGCCTGTGTTGCTTCTCAGTGTTCTTTGTGTCATTGATGTTTATGTTGGTGTTGTGAATGTGTGGATATCATACATAGGAAGCAGCATCTCTAGGATTGTCATTAGCGTCTGCCGCATATCAGCTCTTTAAATGTCAGTAAGTCAAAGCTGCATTTAGGATCATTTATATTCTATTGTATATATCTTAAGTTAGCTCAGACGTCTTTTCTTTTCATGCTTACTTTGCATTTAAAAGCTGTTTGGCTTCTCTGTAACTTAAAAACATGAGCGATAAGAAAAAGTTCAAACAGCGGTTAGCATTGCTTACCTTGGCCTTTTCGAAATAAACTTGAGTAAAGACAAGCACGTCTGAAATTTTTAAGCTAACCATCGCTAGATGCTTTTTTTTTTTTAAATTGCCAATCCAGTGACATTTCATATAATAGGCTAAATGTCTCTCATCTATTGACACCAGAAAATGCCCTTTCCCTGCTGTGGAAACTGAAAGTCAGAGTGGTGTGTTAGGACTGGGCCAGTCAAAGGTCAAGTGCTGAGCAGTGGATTCCATAAGGCAGTGTGTCTGAGCATTGATTTACGACGCACTGACATTGTTTTGTGTTGAAGTTCGAGGCGGTCCTGCTTGTTCCAGCAGCACAAGTCTTCTCTCCAAGGAGGCTTATCTCTGTCCTGCATCCATATGGCAGCCTGCCACGCTGTTGTTGAGTTTCTCAGAAAAGAAATGTGATTTTCTAATCCTCCACATTATTGCTTTTTCAATATGAGTGTCCAGGCCAGAAATGAGGGTTGATTTACCGGTCAATGTTTGTATGAACATTTGAGTTCAGTTGTAAAATACCATATTGTCGCTGTGGGGCCTCGTACAATATCTCCAAAAACACTACATTCAGGAAATGTAAATACACTGTATTTTATAAATAAAGTTAATACTGTGGCTTTATATATGGTCAGACACTTGCATGTGTCATTATCAAGGCTGTAACCATGTGTTGAACATTGGGGGGGGGGGTTTATTTAAAGAAATTACATAATTTAAGTATTGTGTGTGTGTGTGTGTGGGGGGGGGGGGGGTGTTTCTATTTAAAGTAATTAAATATGTAAAGTATTAAAATAGATTTAAGGGAATAAAGAAGAAATAAGAATGGTAAAAGAAGTTCTAGATATAAATATAGCCTATATAGTTGTGAAGTAATCATTTTAAACTCTTGGTAAATATATATAATATTGTATAAATAATATTTTATTTAAAAATATGCACACATTCACTCTTTGATAGTATGTCAAAAATGTAATTTTGTTTTACAATTGCTTATTTTCAATTCAAAATAGTGAAATTACATTTAAAAAGTTGAGTAGCTTGCATCACTGTATGTTACTGTGGGTCGTTCAACATATCCATCGTAAAACAGTTGTCAAATATTAAACGTTTATCTGCTTATATCTTACCACGCACGCACTCTTTCACTGTAACAACTAAATTTGTTGCGTTGGAATTCACACATATCTTCAGTGAACATTAAGCCCCGCTTTCTTTGATCTGATTGGCCATCATTTTGAATGAATGAATGAATGAATGAATGAGGCATTTATATAGCGCTTTCATATGTACTACTGTACACCCAAAGCGCTTTACACTCATGTCAGGGGTCTCTCCTCAACCACCACCTGTCCTGCATTTTGACATTGATGAGCAGTGTTAGACCGCTGAGGTATACCAGCCTAAAAATGTAACTTTTTAACTGTCTGCCATTTTAACAACAAACGTAATGGAGAGCAGCATTAAGAAATATCAAACATTGGGGGGGACAATTTGGACATTTCCAGTGATTGGGAGGAACTTGTCGGTTACGGCCCTGGTCATTATATTATTAATATTTCACTGAAATCAAGCTCAAATAGTAGCTCTATGAGGTTTTTGACCAGCGAATTTTGTGGAATTTCTGTTCTTTCAGTGTTTTGTTCTTCTCAGTGTTTTGTCCCTCATTTGAATGGCACATCTGAGGCAGTAAGTGCATCTTACAGGTTATAAAGTTTATTGTAGCTATGTGGGCACTCAGTTTTTTCTGTAATTTGGCCATTTAACCCTAAGCGCCCGTGTTCCCATTTGCGGGTCTCTGTTTAAGAGCCAATAGAAACTGAAACCAAATGGGTAGCACAATAATTCTTTTTGCATACAAAATCAGAGACATTACACTTTTAAATCAAGCCTCCAACAGTCTCCTGTTGCATTGTTTTCACCCTCTAATGAGTCTGCACAATTTGCGTAATATGCTCACAGGCACTAACTAAAAACAAATATGTGACCCCACTGGACCACAAAACCATAAGTCATAAGTCTCACGGGTATATTTGTATGTATACCCACAATACATTGTATGGGTCAAAATTATAAATTTTTCTTTTATGCCAAAAATCATTAGGATATTAAGTAAAGATCATGTTCCATGAAGATATTTTGTAAATTTCCTACCGTAAATATATCACAAATGTATTATTAGTAGTAGTATGCATTGCTAAGGACTTCATTTGGACAACTTTAAAGGTGATTTTCTCAATATTTAGTTTTGTATCTCGGCCAAATATTTTCCTAACCTAACAAACCATACATCAATGCTTATTTATTCAGCTTTCAGGTGATGTATAAATCTCAATTTCAAAAAATTGACCCTTATGACCCTTGTGGTGCAGGGTCACATATGTAGAGTTCACGTGGCGTTTTCGCTCATAACTTCATGAAACATGCACGGATTATAGAAAACAGCACATCATTATTATAATAAAATGGGTCCAAAATCAACAGAATCCTTTACGGTGATCATGAGATATTCCTCACGGAGTTATGACACATAAAACTCCATAGGTGCACATGTAGCTAAGTAAAAACAAATATCTAGATTTCACGTGGCATTTTCGTTCATAACTTTATGAAACAGGCTTCACGAAAAATGGCACAGCATTATTTACAGAAGTTTCTCACGATTAAAATGAGCCCAAAATTCATTGCATTGATCACGAGATATTCCTCATGGAGGAACAATTTTAAAAATGCCCATTAGGAGGTGTCAAGGTCTAAGCAAAAAGGCTACCTTAGTTCCAAATGCTGTAACTTTTGATTACTTTATGCTATCACCACAAAATTTCATTCAGATGCAGCTCACATGTAGGGAACTTCACACACACACACACACACACACACACAAATCCTCCAACCTTATTTCCTTTCTGAGTTATTGCGTGTCAAATAAGAAAGATATGTAAAATTATTGTAAAAAAAAACATATTTTTTCTCAGCACAAGAATGTCCAAATGTAATGTAATTTATATTTTCTAAAAATGTAAAAAAGTGTTCTATTAAACGATACCTACCTTTTGACTCTCCTTGCTATAGTTTTGGAGTTATGAGTCTTTACTTTTGTGTGTGTCACTCTAAAAATACCTTCAGGTTTTAAAGGGTTAAAGACAAAGTGCTACACACAGGCTATTTAAGACAAATTTCATAAATTATTACTATTGGTCGCCCTTTATGTCTGCCTATTGGCTACGACTCAACAACAAATGTTAGACTAATTTTCTCTGTTCCTCAAATACATAAAACATTAGCACTTCATTTACGATAGAGGCGGGTGGAGTCATGAGGTATTACAGTTTGAGGAGCCAATGGAGATAATGCTTTTTAATGCTTTTTATTGGTTAAATATTTGCAAAAATCCACAGACAGACATAAAGGGTGACCAATAGTAATAATTTATGAAAAAAATGGAGATACAAGGTTTCTGCCCGACAGCGATAATATATTACACACATTCAAGATCTAGATTTAAGCTAAATTCTAAATTTAGAAAAGTCTAAATGTTATAATTTCATATAAATTCATCCCTTGATATTAAACCGGTGATGTTGCTGTTGCTAGTACCATTTTCTACTGCAAATACTGAGCACCCATGAGCAAATATGGCAGATTTGAAATTCATGAACTTCTGGATGGCTCCTGTGCCAGCTGAGCAACTGCCATTGAGATGAATGGAAATGCTAGCGGCTACTTTTCTCCAGGTATTGTAAACCTCTTTGTCTCAGACCCAAAGCTTGTGGTTCCTGTAGATTTGTGAAACAGGAAGGCTTAGATATCAGACTGTAGTCCACAGTATGAATAAATGAGGACTCGGTGATGTGGAGCTCGATGTGTGTGTGTCTCGTACCCCACTCGCTCTCAGATGAATATTAATGAGCCTGAGGAACCATCAGTAAGGAGAGACAAGGCAACCGACAAATCATCTCAAGGAAATGCCCCAAGAGACAAGAGCAGCCTTTACACACACACACAGACACACAGACACACATGCAGCCTGCCACACTGGAGAGAGATTGGGTGCAAATGAGCACTCTGCACGTGTGTTTGTCTCTGTGGATGTATGTGCATGCGTGTGTGTGCGTGTGTGTGTGCTTAGGTGGTCTTACACAAGGGTGTGTTCATGATGGAATGTGTGTTTGTCTGGTGTGATAAAGCTGTGTGTCTGTGTTTTTTGTACTAAAAGCCTGTATGCCTCATCCAGTACTGTGCAGACATAACCTCATGTTGTTTAGGTGGGTACATTTTGTTTTGGGTGAGCACACAATTTATTTTGTTTGTGTGTGGATTCCATTTATAGAGCAAGGAGGGAACAGAAAGACTCTTTTAGTGATAAATATATATTTTTGCATTTTTGATTTTACAACCAAAATGTAATCGTAGTCATTTAACTACAGTTTAATAAATAAATAAATAAATGAACTTTATTTATTTATTTTTATTTCAATTTTTTTGCATGGATTTATAAGAGTTATGTGAGTAAATACTTGTACATTGTTGCAATATTTTTTTTAAATATTCTTTTACAGTGTTACTATTTTTATTATATTAACTAAAATGTTATTATAATGTAATATAATATAATATATAATTGTATTTTTTAAACAATTAGTTTTTACTTATAACAAATAATATTTAATATGTCTAGTTTTTTTATTAACTGAAATTTCGCATGTCCGTGTTTAGACTGCACTGGCATTTATTGAGCTATATTTATACAGACAGACACTACTTAGTAATTGCACTTCACTTTTTTCCATCTTTGATTTTCTTTTTTCTTCAAAAAATATTATAATTCTTGACTTACGAAGAGCATGTGCTAAGTATTAACACCTCATTTAAAGGTTACACAGCTCTTCTCCTCTTAAAGTCCTTAAAATCATTTAATTTCTCGCTCTCTTTCTCTCTCCCTCACTCCCTTGAGCTCTCAAAGTGATGAAACGCAGATGGGGCTTCGGCCGAAAGTTGCATACTGCGCATAAACAGCATATTTAATTAGACCATAGACACGCTCTAAATCAAATTACTCTCCGACTGACAGGAACACTTACATTAACATCATTCCCGAGCAGAGCCGCAGCCAAAATTTAAATTAGTAACAGATAATTAGGATAAGAGCGGGAACTTAGGTTGACGTTTCAGTGCGTAATTGGAATGCAAGCGAAACATACTGCTTTAGCTAATTAGCTGTAGCAGGAGGAAGCGCTCAGAGGTCAAGGTAGAGAGAGACCCTTCAAATAAAAGCGGAAGGCAGCAGAAGAGCTATTGTGAGGCTGGGATAGAAAGAGCTTCTCAGAGAGCAAAGCCCAGAGTGTCACCGTCTGAATCATCTTCCAGACCGAGGAATTAAGGGATTCTGTTTGTGCCGGAAAAGAACTCATGAGTGCGAGGTGCAGGATGGCAGGACGCGTCTAAATGCACTCAACTCTTAATTGCTGTATTTGTGAGGGAAAGTACAAATGTGGTAAATGCTGAGAGACAGATGTTGGTTTATTGAATCACTTTTGCAGTTTTGTTTGTCTGGCAGCACACTTCACCTTTTATGATTCAGTTAACCATTATTTTATTACTTTTAGTGAAGCAGCTCTCCTCCGTTAATTTGTCCTTTAGGATTGGCATAAACTTTATACTGAACAACAATACTAAATAAAAATACTCAGACTGATTCAGTGAGTAAGAGTTGTTAGAATGTTTGAGATTGATTCGTGAATGATTCACAATTAAAAACAACTGGCTCATTAGAGTCATTCGTTTGTGAATCACATTACACTCGCCCTGTGGATGTTTGTTCTAAACAAATATACTCAGACTGATTCAGTGAGTAAGAGTCATTAGAATGTTTGAGATTGATTCGGGAATCATTCACAATTAAAAACAAATGGCTCATAAGAGTCATTCGTTTGTGAATCACATTATACTGGTCACATTGGATGTTTGTTCTAAACAAATATACTCAGACTGATTCAGTGAGTAAGAGTCATTAGAATGTTTGAGATTGATTCGGGAATGATTCACAATTAAAAACAACTGGCTCATTAGAGTCATTCGTTTGTGAATCACATTTTACTGGTCACATTGGATGTTTGTTCTAAACAAATATACTCAGACTGATTCAGTGAGTAAGAGTCGTTAGAATGTTTGAGATTGATTCGGGAATCATTCACAATTAAAAACAAATGGCTCATAAGAGTCATTTGTTCTTGAATCACATTATACTGGTCACATTGGATGTTTGTTCTAAACAAATATACTCAGACTGATTCAGTGATTAAGAGTCATTTAAATGTTTGAGACTGAGTCATGTATGATTTGTAATTAAAAACAAGTGGCTCATTTGTTATTATATTATTATTATTGTATAATTTTATATTATATTTATCTCTCATCACATTCACAATATTTAACAGAAACACATGTAATGAAAATCATTTGGTTCCGGTACTTAAAAAAGAAAAATGTTATTAGTCAGTAAGATACTCAGAATGATTCAGTGAGTAAGAGCCATTGGAATGTTTGAGATTTGTAAAAAAACAAATGTTACTGTTATTATACATTTCTATCTCGTTACCAATCATTTAGCTCCTTTAGCTAAAACTATCTCTGAGTTATGATACCACCACAGTACATATGTAATGGTATGATTACTGACATGTGTGTTTTTATTTGTCATTCCCCAAAGGCACTATATGATTCATTTATACTGCTATAGTAAAGCAAGCAGTGAATGTGTTTGTTTATATCAAGAGTTGTGGGAAATAGAACAGCCACCAGGGACTGGAGTGACGTGACGTGTGTGAAGTCGAGGTAGCCATGCAACGTTTGCACAAGGGGTTATCTAGACACCATATGGTGAGACTGCATGACTCTGCCACTTTCACATCTGTCATGTGTGGACCTTGATTCAGTCCAGTGGGAGCAGAACTGACCAGGTGCTTTCAAGGCCAGGACTTCCTGAAAAACGAGGTTAAATGTGTCAACACTGCCAACACTACAAAAGCAAACATGCCTGAGTATCACTAAAGAAAAAAAAAAAAACATGTTGTACAAATGCTTCATCAACACACTACATGTAAAACACACATTTCATCACTCATCACTCTTTGAAAATGGGTCATTATAGAACAATTGGATTTTGTAATATAATTGTGAAAAGTTCATTAACCTTCCTCAATAGCCTGTCAGTAAGGGCATTTTTACAACACTGGACGTCTTCCAAGTAACTACCGGATAGAAGCTGAATGCCGATGGGATTGATCCAAACAAAGGCCTTTGGCACACAAGAGTGTTTTTGAAACACTGAACTGGAGTTACTTGATCACAATGTCTTCGTCTATTATTTCTTTACCATCTTCATGGCTGATTACTCTACATCAATGGTAGCCCAAAAAAAATGTTAATGAACGTTTTGACAGTTGAAACAATGAACAGTAAAAGGACGTTGGCACTATTTCATACAGTGTGAAACAACGCAGTGCTTGAATTTTATGCTGAGTTGTTTAGCAACAGGCAACCAATCATAACCTAAACAAAGCTTACCTCATTTAATATGCATATGCTTTGTCACTTTCACACAGTGTCTTTAGTTTCAGCACCTGGGGATAACAGGCCATAAAAATTTTACAGATTAGATGCAATTGTATATTAAATGTCTCATTCTTTTCTGAAAACCTTGATATTGTCCAGTCATTATGAAACTCCTTACCTTACCATTGTTAGATTATATTGTTCTTATATTATAGCTTTTTTTTTTTTTTTTTAAGAAACCATCACATTCTTTAAAAGGTTGATCATTGAGAGAAAATCAAACAGTCACATGTTGGTCACAGTTTAGATTAGGGTGCAATTCTCACTATAAACTACGACTTTTCCTTCAATAAACTCCTAAGTACTGCTTATTAATAGTTAGTAAGGTAGTTTTTAAGTTTAGGTATTGGGTGGATTAAGGGAAGTAGAATAAGGTCATGCAGAATAAGGCATTAATATGTGCTTTATAAGTACTAATAAACAGCCAATAATAATAATTTGTTACATTTATATAGCGCTTTTCTGGGTACTCAAAGCGCTTTACATATAGAAGGGGGGAATCTCCTCAACCACCACCAATGTGCAGCATCCACCTGGATGATTCGACGGCAGCCATTTTGCACCAGAACGCCCACCACACACAAGGTGATTGGTGGAGAGGAGACAGAGTGATGAAGCCAATCGTATATGGGGATTATTAGGAGGCCATGATGGACAGAGGCCACTGGGCAAATTTAGCCAGGATGCCGGGGTTACACCC
Source organism: Rhinogobio ventralis (assembly GCA_039654625.1). NCBI lineage: Eukaryota > Metazoa > Chordata > Actinopteri > Cypriniformes > Gobionidae > Rhinogobio > Rhinogobio ventralis. Next base: position 8,620,551 of record CM077198.1, read on the forward strand.
CTACTCTTGTACCAAAGGACATCCTGGGATTTTTAATGACCACAGAGAGTCAGGACCTCGGTTTAACGTCTCATCCGAAGGACGGTGCTTGTTACAGTATAGTGTCCCCATCACTATACTGGGGTGTTAGGACCCACACAGACCACAGGGTGAGCACCCCCTGCTGGCCTCACTAACAACTCTTCCAGATGCAACCTAGTTTTCCCAGGAGGTCTCCCATCCAGGTACTGACCAGGCTCAGCCCTGCTTAGCTTCAGTAAGAAACCAGTCTTGGGCTACAGGGTGATATGGCTGCTGGTATATCCTATATCCTATAATATCCTAGTAATATGCATGCTAATAAGTTTTCAACAGCAGAGTTATTATTTGACATAAACCCAAGTTCTCATTATACAGTGATTTGAGGGAGCAATAATTTTTCCAGACTAATTCAAGTGTTCAGATGAACTTGTAAGATATTTAATTTTAAAACTTAATTCCTTCATTAATCTGCTGCTGTCAGGCCTGGGATTTTGTAGGTCAGTGGGTAAATGCATGAATAGGCAACTGAATGTTAAATACTTAGGATCCTATTTTAACGATCTGAGCGCATGGTGCAGGTGCACTTAGGGAGTGTCCGAATCCACTTTTGCTAGTTTAATGACAGAAAAAAACGGTCGGCACACCTGGCGCATGGTCTAAAAGGGTTGTACCTAGTCTCTTAATGAGTCATGGGTGTGTTTTGGGGCGTAACATGCAGTTGCGCTTGCACCATGGCAGATTCACTAATTACATGGTGGAATTTACGAGTGGAAAGACTGAACGCTTCTCCAGAGAGGAATCCTTTGATTTTTAAATATTTAAAAATGTTTGTGTGCTGCTGCGCGTCCCTGTGTGTGTAATAAGCAGAGTGTATGTGCGTTGTGCACCTGCCTATAGGCGCATATTACTAACCGCCCTTTAAATAACACAAAAAATACTGCACTATTGACTTTAGACCAGGTTTTTGTTGGTCAATGGCTCAGTCGTTTTCAGTTCCTCAAAATAGCAACGCGCCGACAATGCCCCTGAACACACCTCGTTTTCCGACGAGCACACCCATGGGTGAACAGATGGGCGCGAGTGCATTTGCTATTTGAACAACGTGGCGCTGGACATGAAAATGATAACTGCATCAGACTGAAACTAGCAAAAAACACTTGCATTGCACCTGGCGTCGCATTGCGCCGGGTGTGTGATAGGGCCCCTAGACTTGTTGGTCTAATGGGAATGTTCTGGCTTTGGGGGCAGTTGGGGGCAGTTAGTGGGCAGTTGTGGCCTAATAGTTAGAGAGTCAGACTTGTAACCCGAAGGTCACGTGTTTAAGTCTCAGTACCGGCAGGAAATGCCAGAATTGCAGCTGACCATCAGTAGCTCTTTCTGATTATAAAAGTAATTGGGACAAAGTTGGCAAAATAGGCTAGGGCAGGTCCTGCCCATCCTTACAGTAAATTGCACCCATGCGCCTCTGGCTAAAAGACTAGTTTGTTTAAAGTTGTCTTTGCTCAAGGCTAATCTGTTAGAACATTCGACCCTCAATTACATTTGTCACCGTTAGAAACTTCTCTATGCGTTTCATCACTCTATGCTACTGCCATACAAGACAGAAGTGATTTATTCCAACCACTTTGTCGACTAACAAAGGTAGATTTAATGGAGATGATGTGCTTTAATTTCTCTCATGCTTCCCTTATTTTCTCTTCCCTCCCTCCTGCGGTCTCTACCTCCCTCATTTGTTAGAGCCAGGCCTCAAGCTTATTAATTTCCACAGGAGGGGACCGGCTAGACCGCTAACTTCGTTCTGCCTGCTCGGCAGTGCTTGCTGGGGGGCATCGTGGGTAGCAGGCTGAATGATTTGCGAGCTCAGATTAATAATCTCGGTCTCGGTGGGATTGCGCAGTTCCCTCTCTGGTGACATTCCGGACCAGGCCTGCTTTATGCCTGGGTGGTCATATTTGGAGAGTGTCCTAGGGATCCTTTTTTATCCACTCCTTCTTCTCCTGCACCGTCACGCCTCTGCAAGCATCTGAGGGATGTTGTGATCTGCATGGTAATTAGGCGTCTTTGTTCCACAGAGAGGCGGTGGCGGTGGAAAAGGTGTTTGTGTGTGGCAGGGCCAGCAGTCCCAGGGACTCCAGCCGTCTGGAGCAGGATTGTGCACCATTCAGAGCTCAATTCAATTGCAGTTTTACATTCTGTCAATTTAAATTCCACATCACTTTTTATGATATAATGGAAGATGTAGAAATAAATATTAAATCAAATACTACTGTAAGTTAGTTTGTAATAATACATTTCGTTTTCTACTGTGCATATTCTACAGCATATACTCATACGCTCAACATATGGAGTATTTCTAGAAACATTAGATTGTTAGTAATGATTAACTAAATAATAATAACAATAACAACAACAATAATCATCATCATTATCATTAGGTTATTTATAATAATTGTTGAATTATTAGTGATAAGTAGATAGATATTTGTTCATTATTATTATTCCCTCTACATATGGATTATTTCTAGAAAAATGACATTATTAATAATATTAGATAGTAAATATCTATAACGATCATCATCATCATAACATTATACCTATAGAAATGTGTATCTACTTTATAGACCCTCTAAACCTAGATCGACACTAATAAAAATCATCATCATCATCAGATTATTAAAAGTGTCTTAAATGCCACCTATGGAAATTTGTATCTACTTTATAGATCCTCTATACCTACATACTCACTAATAAAATCATCATTATCATCATCATTATAATCATCATTATTAACAATAGATATGACATAATTTTTATTTTACTTATGGGATATGGACATTTTTAGAGACACACAATATTAATAATACAACCTAAATAATAGCTATAATAATCATTAGATTATTAATAAAAAGTGTTCGAAATGCTACCTATAGAAATGTGTATCTACTTTATATTTATTTAAATATTTAAGCAACATCACATGAGCAATAATATTGTTAAATATTAGCATGGCTATGATTTCCTGCAGTCTGATATTCAGTATAACAGCGATTGTGAGTGTGATATCGCAACAGTATTATAAACATGTTCAATTTGTATAATTACGGAGCCCCTAAAGGGACATGGCATTAACATACAACTTTTTTTATATCTCATTTTTCCATCATCATGTCCCTTTAGGGGCTCTGCACTACTATATCATAAACAAGAATTTTGCTTCAGTCATTTTGGCTTCTTAGTTCTTCTCTCTCTTTAATTTACACTAAACTCTTTAATCTGGACAACATCCATCAGGTTTACAAAATGTAAGCAGAACTCCTTAGAAATGATCCATGTGTTGGACTATTACATTCCTCTGTACTTCAAATTCAGAATTTTCCTCAACCCAGTCTGGAGATATGAGCGCAAATCCCTGAGGCACCATACAATGTTCTAAATATATTTATCACGATCAGGATTCACTCTTCGGAGCCGTAGATTTATTTTTACTAGTTTATTTATCATATCATCCCCAAAGTATTGTTGTGTGTAATTGAATAGTGTCAGATTAAACAGCATCAAGTTCATCTTGATAGCAGCTCTTACGAGATGATTCATCAAATAGCGTGCTATCATTATCATCTCAGTGTGCGTAATACTCTGATAGCATGTAATCTGCTAACCTATCGCAGCTCAGGCCACTCCGGCATTATAGTGACGGGTCCCAAGGGTCACGGCGGAGAACCCGGTCCCTGAGGCCGGCTGCTGTGTAGACACACCGTCCCAGGGTCTCTGAGCTGATGTTTTAGCCTCATGGCTAGTGTCAGGCTAAGCTCTGGTGGCAGGGGATTGTACGACGCTCAGTGGGAGGATGGCAAACTGTCAACAGACGTTAACATCCTGACTGCCGCCGCACCAGCAACTTCCCAGTGCACAAGACCCAGTCAGGCCTGCTCAAGTGAGCAGCGGAGACACACACACACACACATACAAGCATTCAAATAGCCACAAAGACCACAAGACAGCCCAGAGCAACAGATCTACAAGGTTATGGATGTGCTCTGAAAGCTTTCTTGAGCAAAGAAAGAAAAATCAGATGTCAGTGTTTTAGGTTTTCTTGCTCAAATAGCTTTCATCTGAATAGCCAGGCTGTTTGTGTGTGTGTGTTTTATTAGACATTGCTTTTACTGGACATTTTGTCATGTGTTTAGTGGTGTTTGCTAAGACTAGCAGCACTATTGCTTTTAACCCTGAGTATTAGGGCATTTTTACACCTGTCTCGTTTGGAGCGTTTGTTTCAGAACCTAGTGTGTTTTCTCCCTTAGTTCGGTTCATTTAGGCATATATCGCGCTCAGATACGCACCAAAACAATCGCTCTGAGATCGCCTGAACGACATGGTCTCAGCCAGCTTAAAAAGAGAACTCTGTAATGGTTCAGTTGAGGTGAGAAAGCAATCCGACCCAACGGACCAACAAACCAAGCTGTATCAGAATTCATAATGGGAAATATGTTAGATAAAAAAGTAGCAGTGCCTGATTCTGTGAGATTTTGTGGTTGAAAACCAAAGAGTGCCTTTTCATTTTAAAGGAACACGCCGACTTTTTGGGACTTTAGCTTATTCATCGTATCCCCCAGAGTTAGATAAGTCCATACATAACATTTTTATCTCTGTGTGTGCCATAACTCTGTCTGACGCACCCACCGCTAGCCTAGCTTAGCACAAAGACTGGAGGTAAACGGCTCAATCTAGCCTACTGCTCAATAAATGACAAAATAACGCCAACATTTTCCTATAATATTATTGCGCCGCTGCACCCATGGTACGGCAGCAAAGTTCCTGGATTATTACGCAGGAATGAGAGTATAGTCCCTAGCCATATCGGTCTAGAAAATTGCAACTTTTCATTTTCCGTTGGTCTTAGTACACGATGTAACTATACACATCGCAACATGTAAATAGGAAAATGTTGGCGTTATTTTGTCACTTATTGAGCAGTAGGCTAGATGGAGCCGTTTACCTCCAGTCTTTGTGCTAAGCTAGGCTAGCGGTGGGTGCGTCACACAGAGTTATGGCACGCACGGAGATGAGAATGGTATGTATGGACTTATCTAACTCTGGGGGATACGGTGAATAAGCTAAAGTTCCAAAAAGTCGGCGTGTTCCTTTAACTTTTTCCCCGGCATTGACGGGATTTTCCGGCTTTCCGTGTTTCCACTGTTATATGGTAGGGGGGCGCTATGGCACATCTTCTCTGGATCAAAACACAGGAGAAAAATAAGCAGAAACATGTGATAGCATAAGCAGATGTATATGTAAAATAACTAGTGCTGGGGAAAAATGTATCGTGATTAATCACATCCAAAATTAAAGTTTGTGTTTACATAATATATGTGTGTGTACTCTGTATAATTATTATGTATATTTGAATACATACACATGCATGTATATATTTAAGAAAAATGTGTTATATTTTTATAAAAAATTATATTTATTATATATAAGATAAATTATATATACAGTATATACATTCAAATATTTCTTAAATATATACATGAAGGAGTGTGTATTTATATATGCATAATAATTATACACAGTACACACATATATTATGTAAACATAAACTTTTATTTTGGATGTGATTAATCACAATAAATTTTTCCCCAGCACTATAAAAATAACACAATCATCAATATTAATCATATAAATCAAAACTATCTAATGTTACTGAATGAAATATCGACCCAGGACGGGCTCTAGGACTGTGAAGCATTAGGGGTGTTGATGGACTCGATCTACTCCATCTGTGTTTGATCATCACTCTGAATCTGATCTGGATGTAGTCTTTGACAAAAGTGTGATTTTCTCAGCTTTTTGCTCAAATTGTTGCTTTTTTATGAAACGTACCCATATTCAAGTGTTAAAAAAATGCATGATGCTAGAATATTTTTAGTTTTTAAAGCCGAGGCTCTGTTCTTTCTTTTGATATATTACATGCTCAGATATATTCTGGGGTACATGAACATGAAAATGATCAAAAATGCTGGCGGTGGCTGGGAACTTTTTAAAGAAAACTCTTGCAGGGATAGAGTTTAAATATTGCGTAACTCTTCTCCTTGCATTGCAGGAATGCTGTCCCGACGAAGCCTTGTTTCCCACTCTAATGGCACTATATATAGTATAATTAAATATATATAATTTATCAGTCAGAGGAGCAATGAAGGCGTGTGTTACGACAGCTACAGATAAAGCCACACTAAGCTTGTCAATCCATCTTGATGGATGATGCAGAGGAAACTATAAGAGGAGACCAATAAGAGGACAGTAGAGGACAGAGGACCGGCAATAGTGTGACTTGCATAAACACATTTTGGTACGCTTTTAAATGTTGCCTTGTGAAAGTGAACCAAACCCAGAAGAAAATGCAACATTGTAACAAATGAAGTCCCTGTTTCAGAACAAAGCAAACATACTACAAGTCTGAAAACACCCTTAAACTTTGACATGTAACTTGCCCCTTGCCATTTCATGTGGCAAGTCATGTGGCTTGATAAAGCTTTTGGGTTTCTAAGACAGGGTTTTTAAACTGAGGTTCAGGAACCCCAAAAGGGTCTCAAGTCCAAGTTTGAAATAAACAATATGCTGTCAAATTTAATATTAAAGGTTTCTGCCTGGCACTTTGTATATAGAACCTTTTAGGGATTCCCAATTTTATGGACATTTATATGATACATTTTTGATGATTTCTGTAGATTAAGATTAATATTTAGATCTAAGATTAATCACAATTATTCTATACGTTTGACAGCCAGATTTTTATGGAATTCTAAAGCTGACTTAATTATAAATAGATAAATACATAAATAAATATACAAATAAATGTAAAAAATAAAAAATAATAAATGAGTATTTAAACTTTTAATTGTATTTTTTTCTACATTTATTTATTTACACTTTTTTATTATTTACACATTTACTTATGTATATTTGTATTTATGTCTACATTAAGTTTTTTATTCAGAAAATGTAGAAATATTACTTTTCCAAACCATAAAGAAAACCTTTTGGATTGGAAACAAGATCATAATTGTTCAAATAATCATTTTGTTTATTTTTCTGTCTGACTATACAAAATTATGTTTAGTTACATTTTATTATTTACATTTAGCACACTGTAAAATCGAATTAGTGTATATTAATTTATGTATTTATTTATTATTAAGTCAGCTTTGGAATTCCAGAGAATTTAGCAGTATGAAATACCAAATCTGCGTTTAGTTTAGCAAAAAAATATATATTTTCATTTCTTGAAACAAATTGAATATTTTCCAGATAATATGTTATTAGTTTGTTTTTAGTGCAATGACAGTATAAGATCCAATTATTCCATTTTAGAAAAGCATTCATATATTTTCAACATAGGCTCATTGGAAAAACATTTCTACTTAAAAAAATGTACCAATACATACAATTCAAGCAAGCACTACTTATTTTTCTTAAGAAAATCTAAAAATCAAGTTGACTTCTCTTGTATCTGAGAAGAGATTGTGATAAGTTTGAGGGAATGTCCTTCTGTCACTTATATTCAGCAGAAGTGCTGCAGTGTGATGTGGTTTGCCGCACACCTGGCAGTTTAACGGAAGACAAACTTGTGAAATTAGAGTGACATCCTTCCTGTTAGAGTTAAAAACTGGGTGAGAAGTGTGTTTACTTTGAATCTATGGTGACTTACCACTCCGCCTTTACTGAAACTGGAAACAAGGTGTGGAAAACAGGTTAGATGTGTGAAAACCAGCCATATTGGTTGGGAAAATGCCACATTGAAAACAGGCACAAGTCTTCCAGCCCGACAGTGACAAGTGGATGGGAATGTTGACAAAGAAATAATAATAATATTAAAGAAATAGCCAATTAGGAAGTCTTTGAATTTAATAAACTGCCTGATAATGGAACTGCTGTGAAAAGCATATTTGGCACAGGCCATGAGAAATTGAAGCGAAGATGAAGAATCGCTGGAACACGCACATTACTGAGTCAGTCAGCACCAGGACAATCTTTGAATTCCCCTATTAATTTTATTGAAGTAAAAAAAAAAAAAAAAAAAAAGTTAAATAAATGTAATGCTAGGAACATGTATTAGAGTTGACAGTACTGAATGCAGCAGGAAGCAGAAGCTTGCCTCTTAAGACAAGTTTCCTTTTTTGCCACATTGCATGCTTCATTTATTGACATGACAAGGATTTGCTCATGGAGATGTGATTTTCTTTGCAAGGCATTTTTTGCTTTGCAACTGCTTTTTTGATTTAAAGATGATGTGCTACTGAATGGTGTTTAGAGGTGCTTTGCCATGTATTTCTGTTCTGTTTGACCTCTTCCATGTCAGTTTATCTCACATTTAAATGCAGGACAGCAGATTGGCTTAAACACTCATTAAATCTAGTGTTATTATCTTAGTGTTGACTTATTGAAATGTACAAAATTAAAGGCTGTATTCAGTAGGCATTTTTCTGACTGTTTACATTAACATCCATTCAGTGAAAGAGAGAACGTCAAAACGATCTCAGTTCACACGGATCCACGAAAACAACTAAAAACACGGTATTACTCATGCCAGGCCAGTAGATGGCGATGTCACTGTGTAAAGAAACATTATGCGCCTATAGCCTGAACATGTAATATGCATGCGCATGATGTCTTGGTTTTGTAATTTACACAGAGATGAAAACGTGCTTTTTAAAACCCGTTTTCAAAAGTTTGCGTTTTCAGGCCCTTAAAAATTGTAAACGACCCATCAGTCGTGACAGTCTTCAGCAATCCTCTCTATGATATAATTTCCTTCCGTGATTCATCAGACCAGGCCACCTTCTTCCATTGCTCCGTGGTCCAGTTCTGATGCTCACGTGCCCACTGTTGGTGCTTTCGGCGGTGGACAGGGGTCAGCATGGGCACCCTGACTGGTCTGCGGCTATGCAGCCCCATATGCAACAAACTGCGATGCACTGTGTATTCTGACACCTTTCTATCAGAACCAGCATTAACTTCTTGAGCAATTTGAGCTACAGTAGCTCGTCTGTTTGATCGGACCACACGTGCCAGCCTTCGCTCCCCACGTGCATCAATGAGCCTTGGCCGCCCATGACCCTGTCGTCGGTTCACCACTGTTCCTTCCTTGGACCACTTTTGATAGATACTGACCACTGCAGACCGGGAACACCCCACAAGAGCTGCAGTTTTGGAGATGCTCTGACCCAGTCTTCTAACCATCACAATTTGGCCTTTGTCAAACTCTCTCAAATCCTTACGCTTGCCCATTTTTCCTGCTTCTAACACATCAACTTCGAAACAAAATGTTCACTTGCTGCCTAATATATCCCACACACTAACAAGTGCCGTGATGAAGAGATAATCAGTGTTATTCTCTTCTTCTGGTCATAATGTTATGCCTGATCGGTGTATATTCATGTATTCAAGTCACTGCAAGATGTGTATTCAACTGCTTGTATGAATAGCATTTGTAATGTATTTTTGAATAAATTAATAGATTCAGACCAAAAAAGAGCAACTTCTCATTGCAGGCAACTCAATGCGCCACCCCCCGTCCCACCTCGCATCCTCAGCTGACTTATCGGTCCACACGATCAAAATGCACATCTCATAGTATTCAGCAGTGTCAGTCCTGCATCCACAAGGCATATATATCGAAGAATTTTGATCTAAGGGATGTATGTTATATTCAATCGTTCAAACGATGATGTTATTGAATGTCACACCTTGTCACACTCTTTAATACAGTGCATATACAAGAGTAGTGCTGAATAGCAGATGTTAAGATGTTTAAAAAAAGGGATACACTGTCGAGAGACGTGTTGAATATTGAATGGGTTTCTGGAGGCTGTTTCTTCTAGCAGTAGGGGCCCTTGAAGAAACTTGAAAGAGATTGCATTACATTATCCAAGTGTAGAACTGGTTTTGTCAACACATCTAGAGGCTACCCCTCGTGGCCTACCCTGTGTGAAGGTGCCTCCTTAACAACTACATTTGGTCTGGTCACACTAAATCATGTATGATAGGATGGGTTGGAGCGAGGGCGAGAAGCCAGAGAGCGTGAACCTGCTTTCTTTGTCTCTCTTGCTGTCTGTCTTCTCAGCTCAAAGACTCCATTACACATGACAGATCAAAGACTCTCTGACAGCCTTCCAGAGACGCACATCTCCATTCACGTGGCAAACAAACCCCTCCTAACAATTTTACCCCCTTCGTGTTTTATGTATTTTTAATTTTTTGCCTGGCTCTTGCTTGCAGTCGCTTTCTTTTGCTTCTTTCACTGCCCTGTTTGACAGTACTAAATACGGTTGTGTTCACAAACAGCTATGTTATCAACAAGAGTGACATCTGATCTAAATTCTATAACCAAATTCTCTCTCTATCGTCAGTTCAACCCTTAAACGCATACCTCTGTTTTTTTATTAACCCGGGACGTAATTTACTACCCTTCCCCTCATAATTTTTTTTGAAAGTTAGACATCAGCCTACTACTAAGGTATTCCTCATTTCAAACAAAATAACGACAAAAGAAATGATAAAATAATGTCGCTAACGACCCAGGTATGTAAAAGTGTAAGTATATACACTCACCTAAAGGATTATTAGGAACACCATACTAATACTGTGTTTGACCCCTTTTCGCCTTCAGAACTGCCTTAATTCTACGTGGCATTGATTCAACAAGGTGCTGAAAGCATTCTTTAGAAATGTTGGCCCATATTGATAGGATAGCATCTTGCAGTTGATGGAGATTTGTGGGATGCACATCCAGGGCACGAAGCTCCCGTTCCACCACATCCCAAAGATGCTCTATTGGGTTGAGATCTGGTGACTGTGGGGGCCATTTTAGTACAGTGAATTCATTGTCATGTTCAAGAAACCAATTTGAAATGATTCGAGCTTTGTGACATGGTGCATTATCCTGCTGGAAGTAGCCATCAGAGGATGGGTACATGGTGGTCATAAAGGGATGGACATGGTCAGAAACAATGCTCAGGTAGGCCGTGGCATTTAAACAATGACCAATTGACACTAAGGGGCCTAAAGTGGGCCAAGAAAACATCCCCCACACCATTACACCACCACCAGCAGCCTGCACAGTGGTAACAAGGCATGATGGATCCATGTTCTCATTCTGTTTACGCCAAATTCTGACTCTACCATCTGAATGTCTCAACAGAAATCGAGACTCATCAGACCAGGCAACATTTTTCCAGTCTTCAACTGTCCAATTTTGGTGAGCTTGTGCAAATTGTAGCCTCTTTTTCCTATTTGTAGTGGAGATGAGTGGTACCCGGTGGGGTCTTCTGCTGTTGTAGCCCATCCGCCTCAAGGTTGTGCGTGTTTTGGCTTCACAAATGCTTTGCTGCATACCTCGGTTGTAATGAGTGGTTATTTCAGTCAAAGTTGCTCTTCTATCAGCTTGAATCAGTCGGCCCATTCTCCTCTGACCTCTAGCATCAACAAGGCATTTTCGCCCACAGGACTGCCGCATACTGGATGTTTTTCCCTTTTCACACCATTTTTTGTAAACTCTAGAAATGGTTGTGCGTGAAAATCCCAGTAACTGAGCAGATTGTGAAATACTCAGACCGGCCCGTCTGGCACCAACAAACATGCCACGCTCAAAATTGCTTAAATCACCTTTCTTTCCCATTCTGACATTCAGTTTGGAGTTCAGGAGATTGTCTTGACCAGGACCACACCCCTAAATGCATTGAAGCAACTGCCAGGTTATTGGTTGATTAGATAATTGCATTAATGAGAAATTGAACAGGTGTTCCTAATAATCCTTTAGGTGAGTGTATATTTTCTGCAGAACAATAATTGAATCTCTGATGACCTTTATTGCAATAAACCTTTATTCCGCAAGGAGGCGATGTCTGATGCACAATGTTGAAGTGAGGTTTCACTCATAGTCACCGCAGGCAGAAAACAAAAGAATAGGAAGAATCATCAGCAAAACTTGAAATGGCTCAACGATTTACAGCAGAGCAAGAACTGAACACAATCATATATTACTTTCACTGTCACATGATGGTGGATCTGGTGAAGAAGCTGTCAGCGATCAAAATATTGATTTTGAAGATGTTGAAAATGGTAGTTTTGAGAATATGTTTGAGACGGCTAATATGAGGCAGATGCTGAATGTATTGGGAAATGAGCTCTGACGAGGACAGAGATGATGGGATACAACATCTGCTCAAACTGAACCCTTACACAATATAAAAGGTAACAAAATTTGCTTTATTTTATTATTTTGTTATTGTTTTATATTCTTTTTATATTGCGGCAGGTAGTAATATAACCATAATATATATAAATCCGGGTCGCTAAAGACCAGAATATGTATATATATATATGTCCTTGTATATATATTTTTTTTTTTTAGCTTTTTTTTTTAGCATTTTTTTTTTGTCAGTTACCTGTTAATAATTATAAAGAAAATTTCAGAAAATAAACATATTAACAGTATAATTTGATACGGACTTAATCACTGTAAACTATTAATCACAAATTGCTGACAGAAAATGCACTGACCGTCATGACAATGACAAAGTTTAAGGTGGCACTGTGGCACTGGTGAATATTTAGAGTAAAATGAAACCAAATATCATGTAAAGCCATTAATTTCTAGGCAGCTCTTTTCCTGGCTGCCCTATGGTCTTTTGGATTTGCATATTGGACACCGGCCATTGTTTTTTCATTTGGCATGTCTCCATTTGGCCTCACCCAATCTGTGCTATCTTGCATAGACATGTGCACCCAAATTGACTTGTTTCTGGGAGATTTTTCTGTCGCTTCTTCTCGTATGACACAGTATGGAAAGATCTTAACTTCTTCTCTCATCTCATCTGCCCACTCGTCCATATCGAGATATGAGTATATTCACAGGGGTGCGCATGCCATCACCGTCAGCTCTGTTTGCCTTTTTCATTTCATCCATCATCCGCCTTTCCTTGTTTATTCCTCAATCCACTGTCAGGCGCTTAGGCGGACTCGGCCTGTCTTTCACCCTCTCTCATTTCGCTTTTCAAATCTGCCTATTTACTCCCAGAGCCACTCTTCCACATCTTAAACTCTATTTGAGCTCGACAGAGTGCTTCAGAGCAGTTCCCAACGTCAATACCAGGCTCTTTTTTTTCCTTTCCCCACTTTAAAAAAAAGACTAATGCATCTTATCTGTTGCTGATGCACAGGCGCTCTCTGAACAGCTATTTCAGAGAGAGAGAAAAAACACGCTCCTGACCCAGTAATTGTCACCACGTTATTCCCGCGGATCCTCCGATAATTCAAAGGAATAGGTCTGCTCTCTCGCTGAAAAGATTCCGCAGTCGTGCAGAACAACGTGACTGACACCTCCTCCGTTCTCCACAGCCGAGCCAAAAAAAGAAATTCGCAGAAATTAGTGACACTTCCAGTGATCTCTGTATCTGCCAATTAAAAAGTTCTTTTTTTTTTACTGTAGAAAGACAGAAAGACATCAGGCTAAATTTGTCCTGGAAAAAAAGACACACTGAAGTGATTCACTGTGATTAAAACTGGCAACGCAGAACAGATCACTTGTTTCTTCACACTTTTCTTTATCCTTATACGTGAGAGTTGCTTTTAAAGCATGGATCTGAAAGAGATGGAGCTGCATCCAATTTTCACATTTGAATTTATTCATACAAACCACCTTGTACTTTTATACACACATTTAACATTTATCCTCCTCAGTCTTGAGATGGAAAACATTACAAATGAACCATGTTTAGTAATTAAAAATGTCAGTTTTTGCATATTAGACATTATGATAATAATACTCAGTAGCAATATAATATAGTTACGAGTTGTGGCTGTTATAAAACACACAACGACGAAGAATCCAAAAGAAACATTTTATTATAAAAGAAAACAAACACAGGAGTTCACAGGAGAAATAATGGAGAAACACAACCACTCTATCACTCAATCAATGTAGAAACAGAACAGGTGTGGGGAACTAATTAACAATCATAGAAACAAACCAGTGGCGGGAAAATGAGAACCAAGGAAACAGGAACTAGAATAAAACAAAAACAGAACACATGTTCCCCTGTAAAGGCAAGTTCTTGTGACATAAAAGCTTAGAGGAGGAGACCAGGGTGGCGAAGATGGTGGGAGGTGACAGGAGCAGAAGGATCCAAATCGTCCAGCCAGGATGATGGCCCATGGCAGATCTAGGGAGGAGGAGCCATGGTGGAGATCTTCTCGACGATGTCATAGGGACGACGGGTGGAAACGGAGCTGATGGAGAGGGAGCACAAAGCACAGATGGATAGCAGGTGGACCAGTACGACACCACATGCTTCGGAGGCCACGATGAAGCCATAGCGATGAGCACCGAGGTGTAACCAGGGACAATACCAGGGCTGAGGTCAAGCCGGAGCGACTGAGGGCCAAGGTGGAGCCGAAGGGAGGGTGGAGCCAGACTGAGCCGTAGGGGTGGAGAGATAGAGTACAGTGGATGGCTTGCAAGTCTGTCTGAGGGGGAGAAGGTGGGTCGAGGCAGCCCGGGAAAGCCGTAAGGCCGATGGTCCAGGGTGGAGCCAAGGGAGGGAGGAGCCAAGATGGAAGAGTCAGGGCGATGGGCCGAGGTGGAGTGACTGGATTAGTGGCTAGAGGAGGAGCTGGGGAATCCCCTTAGTAGGGCGGAGCTGGAAAGTTGAGGATCCGAGGCAGAGAAGGGCGGGATCAGTGGGGGCACAGGAGAGTTAATGCTGGGCAGGGTCCACCGGGGATGGGAACAGGGAAATTTCCTTATCCAAATGATCAGAAAATGGCTCACTCTCGGCGGTCATAGTGTGGGTGGAGTCTTCCTCCGTTCCCTCTTACTCCAAAATTACGGATGATGTTGCCGGCTAAGGCTCCGAAACACAACCACTCTATCATAAACGACACAGGACAAATAACTAAAGAGAACTCAGGGCTTATATACAAACAGGGAAATCAATGTAGAAACAGAACAGGTGAGTGTGAGTGGAGGGAAAAATATAATATAATATAATATAATATAATATAATATAATATAATATAATATAATATAATATAATATAAATACAATAATTAATATAATATTATAAATATACATTTAATTTAATAATTTATTTTAAAATATAAACGTCTGAAATATAATAAAATTTTAATGTTTTTCAAAAAAAAAAAAAAATTTGCTACATTTAAAACGGTTCCATTTTTCAAATTACTAATGCTTTTGTTTTTAGCATTACAATATGACTTTACAATAATCCTAACCCAAGAAGCCTTTTTGATTCATGATGGAATGTCACACAGAAATCATTTGAAAACCCATTCTGAATTCTGCTGAAACGTGGAAATAAGATCGCAGATCGCTTTTTCCGTCAGTTCCCTGAATATGCCGGGCAATATGAGGTACAGTACACGGGTGGCTCTCTCTGGTTCTCTGTGGGCCTCTAAATATGCACATTACATGATTATAAAAACAATTTACCCTTCTTTACTGTAACTTTTGCAAGGTTTCCAAATTGCTCTATTTTGAAGGAATTTTGAACAACAACAAAAAAAAACTTTCTCTGGCATAAACTATTTAGGCACGATTCCTCCTTCATATCACTGACATTTTCTGTCATGCCAGAGGCAATAAGAGCGAGGTTTGCATTCAGAGCACACCGCAAGGCACCTTTTAGTGTCACGACTGGAATTGAAATGGGGTTCACCACAGGTAACGGAGAAATGAACTCCAGTGCCAGAGGAATGAGCTCTCTCCGCCACACTCTTAATATCAGAGCAAAGCAGGACAATGGCATAGCAACATCTGATTAGAGCGGCTGAGCTCCAACATTCCGTTTCTATGGGAACAGGATATTATGTGCCGGCCCTGAGCAAACAGGAAGTTTATATCTGTGAGCTGTGTTTACATTGGCCTGACTGACTCCACTGACAGGGTGGCATATTTAGACATTTAAGGTGTCAGGTTGGGCTTTTGTTTTTTAAGTTGAAGATATGTAGGTAGATATATAATCAGTCTTTTGGAATATAGCTCTACAGATCAGTTTGTATAATAAGCGCTAACTTATATGTTCCTGAAGCTGTTTATTTTTTACCAGTGCAGTCTAAAGCACACTATTTTGTCACACTTTATATGAGGTGTCTTTAACTACTATGTACTAAAAAACTAATTGTTAGGTATAATGTACTTACTGTGTTGACTTACGGTTACACTTTATTTTAAGGTGCCATTGTCACAGTGTAATTATATATTTAAGTACTGAGTAATATTGATTAACTACATGTACTTACTATAGGGTTAGGGTAGGATTAGGGTTTGTTGAGTAAACAAAATGCTGTTCTTATTCAAAGAACCAATTCATGATTTACCCTTGCATTGCAAACAAGCAGAAATGGTCCAAACTGTCACGGTAGAGGCAGGGGGGAGTTTAGTCACAAGCTCTTTTTAATACGTTTTATTGGTTAAATATTTGCGAAACCCACAGACAGACGTAAAGGGTGACAAATTGATTTATGGGGAAAAAAGACAAAATATAAAGGTTTCCATCCACAAGCAACGAAATATAGGCCTATTACATGTAAAACATGTAGTATGTATACAATAAGCACATTGTATAAAATTATTAATTTAAGTGTTAGTACATACTAGTTAAAAACACCTAAAATAAATGGAATCCACTATTAGTAGTACTATTGATAACTATAGTTTATAGTCTACTGTAGTATTTGTACAAGGATGCCCCTATGAACATGACTGTGATCTTTCTAGGTTAGCTTTAGCGTTTCATTCACTCTCCATGCAGTCAGAATGCAGGCACGTTGTGGCTTGGCACTCACATGTAGAATGAGTTTCCCCTCAGATCAGCTGACCTTTACAGTGTGAGTTTGCCTCATGCAATGCCTGCAGAGGGCTGATGTCACCACAGACAGTGAGAGGGACATGATGTCACCTTCAGTATCCTGGAATCCACCGTGAAAGTCCTGAAATATATTCTATGCAGGACATGAACAAAAATGCTTCTAGATGTGCAAGAAAAAAAATCTATGCAATATGCATCCTCAGTGTTAGTATTTGACATATAAAAAGTGAAAATAAAAGTTTGTGTTTACATAATGTATGTGTGTGTACTGTGTATATTTAATATGTATATATGCATACACATGCATCTATATATTTAAGAAAAATGTGTTATATTTATATATAATATAAATGATATAAAAATATTAGTCCTGGGCAATCGTATTATGTATATATAAATACACACACACATGCATGTATATATATTTAAGAAATATTTGCATATATATAATATATATAAATATTTTATATATAAATATAACATATTTTTCTTTAATATGTACATGTATGTGTATACTAATATATACATGCAAATATTTCTTAAATCTATACATGGAGTGTGTATTTATATATACACTCACCTAAAAGATTATTAGGAACACCATACTAATACTGTGTTTGACCCCCTTTCGCCTTCAGAACTGCCTTAATTCTACGTGGCATTGATTCAACAAGGTGCTGAAGGCATTCTTTAGAAATGTTGGCCCATATTGATAGGATAGCATCTTGCAGTTGATGGAGATTTGTGGGATGCACATCCAGGGCACGAAGCTCCCGTTCCACCACATCCCAAAGATGCTCTATTGGGTTGAGATCTGGTGACTGTGGGGGCCATTTTAGTACAGTGAACTCATTGTTATGTTCAAGAAACCAATTTGAAATGATTCGAGCTTTGTGACATGGTGCATTATCCTGCTGGAAGTAGCCATCAGAGGATGGGTACATGGTGGTCATAAAGGGATGGACATGGTCAGAAACAATGCTCAGGTAGGCCGTGGCATTTAAACAATGCCCAATTGGCACTAAGGGGCCTAAAGTGTGCCAAGAAAACATCCCCCACACCATTACACCACCACCACCAGCCTGCACAGTGGTAACAAGGCATGATGGATCCATGTTCTCATTCTGTTTACGCCAAATTCTGACTCTACCATCTGAATGTCTCAACAGAAATCGAGACTCATAAGACCAGGCAACATTTTTCCAGTCTTCAACTGTCCAATTTTGGTGAGCTCGTGCAAATTGTAGCCTCTTTTTCCTATTTGTAGTGGAGATGTGTGGTACCCGGTGGGGTCTTCTGCTGTTGTAGCCCATCCGCCTCAAGGTTGTGCGTGTTGTGGCTTCACAAATGCTTTGCTGCATACCTCGGTTGTAACGAGTGGTTATTTCAGTCAAAGTTGCTCTTCTATCAGCTTGAATCAGTCGGCCCATTCTCCTCTGACCTCTAGCATCAACAAGGCATTTTCGCCCACAGGACTGCCGCATACTAGATGTTTTTCCCTTTTCACACCATTCTTTGTAAACTCTAGAAATGGTTGTGCGTGAAAATCCCAGTAACTGAGCAGATTGTGAAATACTCAGACCGGCCCGTCTGGCACCAACAACCATGCCACGCCTAAAATTGCTTAAATCACCTTTCTTTCCCATTCTGACATTCAGTTCGTGGTTCAGGAGATTGTCTTGACCAGGACCACACCCCTAAATGCATTGAAGCAACTGCCATGTGATTGGTTGATTAGATAATTGCATTAATGAGAAATTGAACAGGTGTTCCTAATAATCCTTTAGGTGAGTGTATATACATAATAACTATACACAGTACATACACTTATATTATATATATATATATATTGGCATATCATGTGACTCTAAAGACTGGAGTAATGATGCTAAAAATTCAGCTTTACATCACAGGAATAAATTACATTTTAAAAATATATTAAAATAGAAAATGTTAAATAAGTTTTAAAATATTTAAATCAGGATTTAAAAGTTATCTTAATTTTACAGATTTTACTGTATTTTTGATCAAATAAATGCAGCCTTGGTGAGCAGAAGAGACTTCTTTAAAAACATAAAAAAATGTATTATTAATTTGTTTTGACTGGTATTGTATGTCCACCCATTCTCTGAAATGCTTATCCAAAACTAATCTAATGACTAAAGCATATTTTAATATTCCTTATATTTCTTATTTGTATATCAAAACCAAAGTCATATATGATGAATATTTTGATATATCTCTTTTAGGTCAAAAACTGTTAGGCGAAGCTGAAGTTTGCAGAGATTTTTGATGAGAAAGTTATTAAACTGTTGACATGTTTATAGCTAGCCTAATAATAACACATCAGTTCAGTGGCACAGTCATCTGAAGATAACTGTACCGCTTCTTTCGGCGCTGAGTTTTACGGGACAGCGCTCTTGCAATGTTTGTGTCTGTGTGTGTGTTTCTGGCTAAAGAGGCAGAAACTAAACTAGATGTTTCTCAGATTATTGTCTGGAAATGAATATGTAAACCTCTGGATTCAATAGAGATTTGGAAAGAGTGCCTAAATCTTTCTACGTCCAATCTGTATTCATATTTCTTCATTAAAAAAAGAAAAAAAATCTTTAGAAGATGATCTAGTTAATTCTCGGGGACATCTATGATTTACTGTGCAATGAATTTGCAATTATAATCATTCTTTTGGTCTCTTATGTTGTGCCAATTGCAGGCTATTAGTCAACAGGGGCCTTGCTAGCCCTTAATTAGCATTCTCATCTTCTGTCTGTTAAGTGTTGGTGAATCATTGTGGTTACATGCTTACTCGCTGACATTTCCATGCCTTATGATGCTCAGATGCAAGCTGGTGATTATCCAATTCCCAGCCTGTGTTCGAGAAGCGTTGGTGTGAGAACCGTGCGCCTCCATTATCCAAGAGCCTCCTCTTCTGAGACACTCAATTATGATGTCATCTCACAACTAATCAATCTTCAAAGGTGTGTTGTGGGACTTTCGTTTCAGAATTTCAGCTCTGGCAAGAAGCAGTTAGCTCTGTTCCCAAACCTGGAGAGCTGCCTACTTAAAGAGCTGTTCCGAAAGGCAGGCAGAAATGTTATGCTGCCCTCTATGATACCTCATTTTGGCCAAATTCTAACAGCAGACTGAACTGGATCACTCACATTAAGCCAGTTGATAGACCCCACATTTTTATTATTGATGCGCTACAGAGATATTTCAGCCACTTTATTTCCTCCTGTCCATTTTAAATAAAAAATGACACATCAGTTCAATGGCACAGTCATCTGAAGATAACCACCTCTACCACCTCTTTCAGTGCTGAGTTATGATTGATTGATTGATTGATTGATTCATCAAAGCCAGTTTGTGATGTGTCTGGTCTCTGTTTTTCTAACTTTGGTTTCTAATCATATGTATATGCAGATATGCAATGTACTGTATGTACCTTTACAAAAAAAAAAAAAAAAAACACTTATTAACTCTTTCCCCACCAGCGTTTTTAAAAAAAAAAAGTTACCAGCCACCACCAGCATTTTTGATTCTTTTCACAAAAATGTCATGGCAACCAGAATATTTTGTTGCATGAATATCTGGGGCCGTATTCACAAAGCATTTTATCTTAGCACTAAGAGTTCTCCTAAATAGCAGTACAAGTTCTTAGTTAAGAGTTTTCTCTTAAAACCTATTCCCAAAGCTGCTGAGACCAACTTTTACTAAAGAATAGAGAGAAGTCTTAAGCTAAGAGTAAGGGCGGGGTTGACCTCGTTGCTATGGATGATGTCATCCCGCTTCCTAACTATGACCACAGTGATTGGCTGATAGGGGAGGGGTCTCTGTCAATTATTTAATCATAGAAATGTTGTAGAATGAGGTATCATGTTACCATATTCAAATAAAGGTTTTCAAATAAAGGTCAGCCTCTTACATGTCTTCATCTCGAGAGATTGCAGAATTCAAGCGACAAATGATTCGGGAAGGAGCACTATCTAATCAGCTCGAGTATATACATTATACACAGCCGACTCACCTAGTTACCTCGACAGCTTTCTGCATCCCTCCGCCATCCCGACTCCTCACTCTCGGCCCAGCCGGGGATTCGGGGGAGAACTCTGGGTTTGGGCTCAATTCTGAGCTCGGAGCCCTCGATCCCCTCAGACAGCACGCCAAATAGGCTTATTTTACTCTTTTACTCTATCCAATCATTTGTAAGTGTGAACTCGTGAAACGACTGCCACAGGTAATTATTTATTTACTTATTTAATAAATAAATATAATTTTTTTATTATGATAGGACAGTGAGTAGACAGGAAGCGAATTGAAAGAGAGAAAGTGGAAAAAGGTCCGCAATGGCCATTAGGATTGTTTGTGATTTGGTCTTAGTGACTTAGGAGTCCTCTTGACTACTCCTAACGTTTCACAGATTTAGGAGCAAGTTTTAGTGCTAAAATGCTTTGTGAAATATTGCAAAAATCCTAAAATTAGGACTGACACACCCATTATTTTTAAGAGTTTCTCCTAAATCGGCAGGTTAGGAGCTACTTTTAGCCTTTAAGATGTTTTGTGAATATGGCCCCTGGTGGGTAAGTTTAATAAAAAAAGCAACATTTAGGGCAAAAAGCTGAGAAAATCACACTTTTGTCAAAGTCTACGTCCATATCAGATTCAGACTGAATCAAAACACAGATGGAGTAGATCGAGTCCATCAACACCCCAAAGCTTCACAGTCCTGTAGCTCGTCCTGGGTCGACTTTTCATTCAGTAACATTAGGCAGTTTTGATTTATATGTTGTTTAATGTTGATGCATATGATTACATAGGATATTGCTTGTTTCTGCTTGTTCTTTGCATATGATCTGGAGATTCTGTACTCTTTCAGAAGATGTGTCATAGCGCCCCCTAGCGTATAACAGTGAAAACACGAAAACCTGGAAAATCCTGTGTTTACCAGGGAAGCATTTTCTCGCAAATAATGGCAAATTGCGTGTTTGGCGGGGGAAAGAGTTAAAGTTGTTCTAGGGTTTTTTGTGCCCCTGATCCGATCCGAGTCAATAAATATTGAGTATCTGTCGATACCGAGTCCCGATCCCATACTTATATTTTCTTAGTGCTTGTTGCTGCACACTTCAAGTAGGCTACATTAAAGTTATTAAAATCAATCCAGTGTATACAGGGATACGCAGAGAGTTTTTCAGGGGCAGAGGCTGAAATGTAATGAAGGGGCATCTATCACTACTGAGTAAATATAACAATTACAATTGTTATAATTGTTATAATTATACTTTTTCTCTCTCTCTCTCTCTCTCTCTCTCTCTCTCTCTCTCTCTCTCTCTCTCTCTCTCTTGGCTCGGGACATCCCTAATCCTATCTTCTATTGGAATTCAGTTGTGATTTTAAACTAGACCGATTTTATTGTGATTTTACTGTTGCTTTTAGTTGAAAATTTTCCCTCTGGATGGCAGACAGAAAAAAAAAAAAATTCAAATAAAAAATGTCATTTGCGTTTATATATTCAATGTCAAGCTGTATTCGAGTCAATTGTGTGTGAAAAACACTATTTGTGTGGCATGTGTTGTTTCTGTTCCAATCAGTTACTTAGTCTTAGTTAGTCAGTTGTCTCTGTAGACAGCAAAGCAGCTCACAAGGCTTTTCTAAAAATGTAGAATAGTAGAAGACGTTTAATTACATGTTCCACAAAAGTGAACAATTTATAGTCATGTTTTTTGGTTGCTTTGGTTGCTTTCATTTTAGCTTGCTCTCTCTCTCTGTCTGTCACATGTTCATTGTATTCGTTTTAATGAGAGATTTTGTATCTGTTTCTCCACAGGTCAGCCTGCCCAACGACTCCAGTTGTGTGGAGGAAATTCTGCGGGTGAGTTAGATTCCCTCTATCTCTTTCTCTCCAGCATGCTAATTACGCTTGGTCACCTGCTCAGTGCCGTTTTACACACAATGGCACTTCACTGTCATGAGAATAAGGCTCCATGTTAAAAGAGAGGCCCCATTACTTTATGACCGATGGGCCTGTTTTTCCAGAATGTACCTTTGCCTATTTGTTCTTACAGGGTGAGGGCAGTAAAAAAAGAAACTTGTCACCTGTCACATTATTTTAAATGTTATGTCAATGAAACCCTTGCAATGTTGTATTCTTAGAAACTCGTTGTGAGTCTTAATAGCTCTCAAAATCATGATATTTAATGTGTTTCCAGCTTTTTTTTTTTAAACCAAATGTTTATGTTCTTGTTAGTAAGACATGTTTATAATTAGTCTAGAATGTCACATTTACATTTAATCATCTAGCAGATGCTTTTATCCAAAGCGACTTACAAATGAGGAGAGCAATAGAAGCAATCAAACCAACAGTAATATGCAAGTGCTGTGACCTAGTAAGTCCAGCACAGTACACGTATCAAGGTTTATTATTATTATTATTATTATTGGATATAGAATAGTCAGTGTTAGTATTAATGGGTCAAGTGTTGCCCGAAAAGGATTCAGTCTTCGTTTCTTAAAATGAATGTCTTTATAATGTATAAGTGTCTTGTTAAGCATAATGGCTGTTTACACTCTATAGAGAATGTTTGATACATTAAAAGGGGTCATGAACTGCATTGTTTTATTGTTTTATAATGTTTCCTGGGGTGCACTTATAATGTTAGTATGATTTTTTTACATCACAAATTGTCATAATTTAGAAATAAAAGGCATTTTTCCTACCCCAAGTCCGCCCTCTAATTTGAACGCTCTGTTTTTGAAGGGGAATGTCTGCTGTGAGACTTTAGTGTTTACTATACAGCTCTCGAGGTTAACTAGTCATGAAAAGTGTTGATTATAGGATTATATTTAGATCTATGGCATTATATGAAGATCGTGGCATGAAAGGTTGCAGCGATGAGCATTGTAGCCGATCACAGACTGCGCATGAATGCAGTGATCTCATCATTGCAACTGGATTTCTGCCACTAATGTGTTCATTATAGCTAACAGTGCAAACACAATGTGAATAAGAGATTCATTGATTATAATGGGAGTTTTGGCACAAATCCAGAACTCAGTCACTGATAAACTCACGCTGTTTGATTGACAGCTCCAGCGACTGTAAAGGGAGCATTCTTTGATCACAGTTTAAATAACAGATTATTTTCATCCTACTAAGAGAAAAAATGTGAAGTTGACCGTTTAGTCACTGGTTTGATATACTGACACATAGACGAAGAACATCTGACTGTACATGAATCATTACATATCAGAAATCACTGATCACAGATCAGGCATTAGAATTAACACAGTTACTTACATGTTGTGGCATTACTGTCGAGTCCATATCGAAGTCTGTTTGCAAAGCCTGTGCCGAAATTGCGACTGTGAAATGTACCGAATACAAATAAATAATGCTCAACGTAGACATTCACATCGTTGAAAATAAATAACCACATTCCTAGCATTAGGATCCTTTGGAAGGTAATGTTATTTTTAGTCCAGTGATCCTGTATCGCTCTTCTCTCCTCGTCATCTCACTAACAAGCCAGTGGGCGGGGCCAAAGTTACAATAATGAAACAGGCGTTGATTTTCTTCTGCAGAGGTGGTCTTTCACCGCACATTCCACAATAAGTCATTCTCTGGGCTTGGTTTCAATAAAAGCTGTTTTTGAACTAACTGACACTTACATGATATTTTTATAGTATGATGTATAAATTTGATTTCTCAGTTCATGACCCCTTTAAGTGATGACATGTGATATGATGCATTCTGAAATGATTCTTTATACATTCTAAAACATACACATGTAATCTATTATATCTTTATGTGAGTAGTTGCACCCACAGTTACATATAAATACAAATACATAACTCTTATTCATACTCTGTATAATGCATTATAAATCATGTTATCACATACACATGGAGTTTTAATTTATTACACTTATTAAAGGTACAAAGGTTTATTCTAAAAAACTGTGAATGTATTTATACATTTGTTAGGAATTTTATATAGACGTTCATATGAAGCGTTACCCATTGAGCACCTCAAAATGTCTAGTCCTGGATCTTTTTTGTGATGTTAAGACATGACGCCACAGATATCAATGTAATTGAGGACGGTGCAGTGAACTGACTCTGTTAGAACATCCTGTATTCTGTCAGTGAAGAGTTGCCAAGGCAACCCAGAGTACATGTGTCTGTTGAAGTGCATGGTGGGTTTACTTTACTCAGAGGAACTGCTGTAGTCCCTCACACTTCAGCTCGCTTATGTTGACTCACATGTGACTTTTGAATGAGGACGTGTTTTGCTTCAGTCTCTAAGGATTCAATCCGCATTCCGCCAATGGATAATTGCTAGCTAACAGAGCGGAGTTAAAATAACATAATTAATATTTTCAAAAAGTTTCATAAGTAATAATCTCTTTTGTACAGTTAGAAATGCAGTGCTGCATTTTTCATGCTGAGAACTTCTATTACCCAGTAAAATCAATTACAAAAATGGTTCCACAGCATTTAATGGTACAGATATGAAGCTATCTAATAACTCTTTCGCCGCCATTGATGGAATTTTGCAGAAATCCATATTTTCAGTGTTATATGGTAGGGGGTCGCTGTTACGGATCTTCTGAAAGAGTAGAGAATCTCCAGAGGTAGAAGCAGAAACAAGTTATAGAAGCATTGCTTATGCTCATGTAAGCTAAAGCGTTCATCAAACATTCAACAACATATAAATCAAAACCGCCTAATGTTACCGAATGAAATGTCGACCCTAGGGCGAGCTATAGGACTGTGAAGCTTTGGGGGTGTTCATGGACTCGATCTCCATGATGATTTGAGATTCTTTATGAATTCAATCCGGATGCAGTTTTTTGACAAAAACACGTTTTTCTCTGTTTTTTTGTTCAAAATGTTGCTTTGTTATGAAACTTAGCAACATTAACGTTTTGATTTAAAAAAAGAATCCATTAAGCTAGAATAAAAAATTTAAAAGAGCAGAAGCTCTGTTTGTATGTTCAGCTTCAGATATTCATACAACAAAATATTCTGGGGGCCATTAAAGTTGAAAATGATCAAAAAAGCTGTCGCTGTCTGGCAATCTTAAAAAAAAGAACTTATAATTTACAATATTACCATTTTTATTGTATTTATTTCTGCTTTTTATTTATATTTTTTTATAATGTTAAATTGCAATAATATGTCATAATATTACTAATCTTACTATATTTTTCATCAAATAATTGCAGCCTTTGTGAGCAGAAGAGACTTCTTTCAAAAACATTAAAAAAAAATTGTTCCAATTAGTGTAAACATATATTAAAATGTATTAAATACACTCACCTAAAGGATTATTAGGAACACCTGTTCAATTTCTCATTAGTGCAATTATCTAATCAACCAATCACATGGCAGTTGCTTCAATGCATTTAGGGGTGTGGTCCTGGTCAAGACAATCTCCTGAACTCCAAACTGAATGTCAGAATGGGAAAGAAAGGTGATTTAAGCAATTTTGAGCGTGGCATGGTTGTTGGTGCCAGACGGGCTGGTCTGAGTATTTCACAATCTGCTCAGTTACTGGGATTTTCACGCACAACCATTTCTAGAGTTTACAAAGAATGGTGTGAAAAGGGAAAAACATCCAGTATGCGGCAGTCCTGTGGGCGAAAATGCCTTGTTGATGCTAGAGGTCAGAGGAGAATGGGCCGACTGATTCAAGCTGATAGAAGAGCAACTTTGACTGAAATAACCACTCGTTACAACCGAGGTATGCAGCAAAGCATTTGTGAAGCCACAACACGCACAACCTTGAGGCGGATGGGCTACAACAGCAGAAGACCCCACCGGGTACCACTCATCTCCACTACAAATAGGAAAAAGAGGCTACAATTTGCACGAGCTCACCAAAATTGGACAGTTGAAGACTGGAAAAATGTTGCCTGGTCTGATGAGTCTCGATTTCTGTTGAGACATTCAGATGGTAGAGTCAGAATTTGCCGTAAACAGAATGAGAACATGGATCCATCATGCCTTGTTACCACTGTGCAGGCTGGTGGTGGTGGTGTAATGGTGTGGGGGATGTTTTCTTGGCACACTTTAGGCCCCTTAGTGCCAATTGGGCATCGTTTAAATGCCACGGCCTACCTGAGCATTGTTTCTGACCATGTCCATCCCTTTATGACCACCATGTACCCATCCTCTGAGGGCTACTTCCAGCAGGATAATGCACCATGTCACAAAGCTCGAATCATTTCAAATTGGTTTCTTGAACATGACAATGAGTTCACTGTACTAAAATGGCCCCCACAGTCACCAGATCTCAACCCAATAGAGCATCTTTGGGATGTGGTGGAACGGGAGCTTCGTGCCCTGGATGTGCATCCCACAAATCTCCATCAACTGCAAGATGCTATCCTATCAATATGGGCCAACATTTCTAAAGAATGCTTTCAGCACCTTGTTGAATCAATGCCACGTAGAATTAAGGCAGTTCTGAAGGCGAAAGGGAGTCAAACACAGTATTAGTATGGTGTTCCTAATAATCCTTTAGGTGAGTGTAGATTTAGAACGCTCAAATACTGTATGTCACCTTGACAAATTAAAAGGCAAACTTGAGAGATTTTCAGTTATTAACATGTTTTAGTTAACTTTACTTAATGTCCAATAATTTGCTGAACTTAATTGTAAAAATCTCAAAAGTACCGACTTGCCAGGGTGCATTGCGGCATGAATAAATTAAGCAATTGCTTTAATTTACTATTTTTTCCCTTTATTTGCCAATCTTTTTTGCTGTCTTGTGTCAGTAGTAGCACAACAAAGAACAAATAAAAAACTTTTGTAATTGTCAGAGTCTTATCAAATTGAATTTGTTACCATTGTTGTGTTTTGCATGCTGAATGTTAAAGTCTGTGTGTGACTCAAACAAGGTCAATCGCAAAATATTGTCACAAATACGGGGGATTATATCAACCCCCTTAAATGTTTGATGTTTCAGAATAAAAATGTGTTCATGGCATTAGTGTTAGCAATAGAGCTTTAATAGATCATAAGTCTACATGAAACGTAGACAATGATCTAGTTAGAAGTTAGGTCACCTAACCAACCTATTAAAAGCAACCTATTTGTTATTTCTCTTCCTCTAAAACCACAAATAACTTGATTGCGTCGCTACATCAATAGGAAGAGGATTACAATAATATAAATGAAATTCCAAGTGCCCAACCAAAAGACACTGATCACCATAATGGTGATTTAAAACAAAAACCATTTTAGGAAATCCAAAATTTCCAAAATTTCCAGCTGTATTGACAATTCTACATGATGATTTTGGAAAATGAGTGAATGCAACTAAGGAGAAAGATAACAGCAGAAGCGGAGGAAATGAGTGAAAATTTTAATTAGAAATGCCCCGCCTCTTTTTTTGCTTGACAAAATGGTACTCAAACCAATCAAGTAATCTTACCTTGGTTTTTTTCTGAGTAACAAAGACATAGTACAGATTACTACACTGTAAAAAGTGTCCTTCGGGGTAACCTAAAAACAAATTGTAAAATGTATGCAGTAACATCTAATTTATCTGGTTTTATTCAAGTTATCAAATATCACTTGAGAAAGCAGATGCAAAATATTATATATTACTGTCATAGTCTAAATAGTACTTGTCAAAAAAGTAAGCATGGGCCAGGATGGTCAACTCGTCGATTAGTGTGGCTGAGTAGTTGATTTATTCAGATTTTTGTTTTAGCTTTAATATTTTTGGCACTTTAAAGGTAATGGATTCAGAGAGGAAGGTGGAATGTTAGCATGCTGAGAGCATGTGGGGCTTGTGTACTGTCAGCACCGTATAACATCTCTCAGTGAAGTGGCATCTCCAAATTCATCTCCTTTGAAACATCACCCCTGCAGCCATCAAAGCGCCACCTTTTTAACAAATCCAACGCATCCAACAATACATTTCAGGACAGTTAGTATGGGACTTTAAATAACCTGCCGTGAGCAATGTTTCTGTTGTTATGCATAACAAAAGTCTCAGTTTTGTTTTGAACTGTAAAAGATTTGTGCAATAAAAGGTTATTGGTATTTAGCCTAAATATTTGTTGAATATGTCATGTCTTTTTTTAAATGTTAAAAGTAATTTTAATTAATACAAATTATACATTTCAACCACATAGGGGGATTAGCAGACATTCCCTTGGGCATCATGCGCCGTGGTAGCGGGTCAAAGCATTCTCGAATATAAATATGCAGCTATAATGTAGGTGATTTTGAATTAATATTTCATGTCGATATACCATGGTTACATACACTTAAACTGATCGTAGTATTGATATCAGTGGCAAGGAAAGCTAACTTTACCGCGCTCCGAGTGCCCCCTAGTGGTCGCGAGCATTTCCGTTGTGTTGTGGCTTGATTTCTTTGTGTTGTGAATTTATGTTTGCTTTTTTAAATTTCGTTGTGTTGTGCATTACTGGGCCAACGTACTTAATCCTACCCAATACCTAAACTTAACAACTACCCTACTAACTATTAATTGCAGTAACTAGGAGTTTATTGAGGCAAAAGTCGTAGTTTATAGTTAGTAAATAGTGAGAATTGGACCCTAAATTGTGACCAAAAATCTTAATGACCTTGTTTACGACTAGATCAACACCCCTAAAACTATGTGTACATGCAGTAGCGCAAACCCCTGCTCTTCTGAAAGACGGGAGGCGCTTCATCAAAGGCCCACCAGCCCATTTATCTCCTGTTCTCAAGAATGTCCAAGAAGTGAAGTGATTCTCCATGGAGAAAAAAAGTCTAAGCCATCAACACACATTCCAAAGAGCAGAAAATCCTGATCAGGGCTCATGCACACATTCCCATTACATAATACCATTGGTCATAAAACATCTTGAACAGAGCCAGGTTGAACAGATTTGCAGCTTTAGCTGGATTTTAGAATGGCTGAGAATATCCTAATGACAAATCAAGTCAATGACAATAAATGATGATGATAAGCTAGATTAAAATCTTTTTGTGTGAGTGTGTGTGATTTTTTTTATATGTAAACAAAATGAAACTTTATGTGGTACGTGTTTGTCTAGTAGATCCTGAACACTTGACTTTGAGGCATGTGGAAATCAGATGAGAGCGTGCAGACACACTTTAACCACTTAACAGTGTCATGTGTACTGAGATGTTCCTGTCTGTCAAACGTCTGTGTATAGAGTAGAAGAGTATGGATGTCTTTGCATTAGATACAATGTTACAATGCAATAATGCTGCAGAAGCTTTTCTCAGAACTAATATCCCTTTGCCGAGCCATTGTTGCAATGACTTTCAATCAACTGGTGTTTTTTTAGTAGATGAATGAAGTCACAAGTTTTAAACAGTATATCTAATATTTTACTATTTGAAAACTAACACATCTTTTTGTTAAATTTTATGTTTGAAATGTGTACTTTCTTCCTTTAAAATAAATTTTACTTGGATTGATATATTGTTATGTAATGCCAATACATTCATATGTTTTTAAGTATTAAGGGCATTTGTGTTATTGCAAGCGAATAAAGAGGAAGGCAAAAAGAGAAAAATACAAGTCATATTTAATATGTAATTCAAATGTAGCACTTTTCTAATATTTCTAAGGACACTGAAGGTTGTCCGAACGAAATGTTTCCCATCTGAACACAGATATGTGTGGGATGTATAGCTGAGCTGTCCAAGAACCATAAGAGTAAACAGTCTCTGATCCGGCCTGCTCGTGTTTGGATAACCTTGTTTGGCTCCAGGAGCAACGCTCCGTTGCTTTTAATAAATTTCATTTGCAACTCAAAGCTTCAACCGCCATGCTTTGCCCCCACTGAAGCTCGGAGAAATGAATGGATTTTGTGTGCATTTTTCTGGAATGTAATAACACAGGTTTTTTGGGAGAGAGTGTGCCATACTTGCCCTGGAGATTTCACAGTATTTCTGCGTGTGATGTCATTAGGCAAGATGGTAGATTTCTTGGAACAATGTTTAATAAACAAGCTTTCTTCAGAGGGATTATCTGTGATTGCTTGCAATTGTCATTTTCGCTATCACTTCTGATAATTCAACAAGATGTTTATTTGTGCCCTTATGAGACCTTAATCAGTTTCTTCTGTCTGTCTGTCTGTCTGTCTGTCTATCTATCTATCTATCTGTCTGTCTGTCTGTCTGTCTATCTATCTATCTATCTGTCTGTCTGTCTGTCTGTCTATCTGACTGTCTTTCTGTGTGTGCTATTATAATAACTATTATTGTGTTATTGTTGTTCTCCTGTAGGAGATGACCCACTCCTGGCCTCCACCTCTCACTGCCATCCACACACCAGGCAAAGCTGAACAGACCAAGTTTCCCATCCCTTCAAAGGTGGGCTGTTTCTCTCTCTCTCTCTCTCTCTCTCTCTCTCTCTGCCTTTGAACTTTTTTTATATAAATGGACTTCATCGCCAACATTACATAGTATCATGACATAAAATTCTATTGCTAATGACAGGATCTAAATGGTTGGTAATCTGGTTCTGGCTCTGTTCAAAAACCGAGTGAGCTGTCTACTGCCTACTTAGACACCTTCTAACTTGATTTGGAACGCTCTACATAAGCAGCAACTCCACACGCCATAGGAGGCTCACACTTATGTTGTGTTGTATTCAGTACAATTTGATATTAACATGTTTCTATGGTAACAATGCAATACTCTAACAAGCATAAAAATACAACATACACAAACAGGGTAAACAGTAGAGATGTGCCCAAAGTTATTGCATCTCTGCAACTCCTTTTATTTAACATTTTATATTATTGTATTAATTAGAAGATATTTAAATATTTATTTATTGGGAACCGGAAAGGTTCCCAAGCCGGGACTCGAACTTGGATCACCTGAAGCACTGAAGTGCGCCACATGTCGAAGCACAGGGCTATTTGGCTCTGACAATTAAAATATATTTTAAAAAAATGCTAGAATTGTAATAAAGAAGAATTATTTTATGAATTATTATATATTTGTTAAATGAAATAGAATTGGAAAAGGAATAGAATTACATTTAAAACTTTCAGTTTAAACCCCACCCACTTTCGGTTTTATCCGAAAGTCCAGTTCTGATGATCACGTGCCCACTGTTGGTGCTTTCGGCGGTGGACAAGGGTCCACCCTGACTGGTCTGTGGCTATGCAGCTCCATACGCAACAAACTGCGATGCACTGTGTATTCTGACACCTTTCTATCAGAACCAGCATTAACTTCTTGAGTAATATGAGCTACAGTAGCTCGTCTGTTTGATCGGACCACACGGGCCAGCCTTCACTCCCCACGTGCATCAATGAGCCTTGGCCGCCCATGACCCTGTCACCGGTTCACCACTGTTCCTTCCTTGGAGCACTTTTGATAGATACTGACCACTGCAGACCGGGAACACCCCACAAGAGCTGCAGTTTTGGAGATGCTCTGACCCAGTCGTCTAGCCATCACAATTTGGCCCTTGTCAAACTCGCTCAAATCCTTACGCTTGCCCATTTTTCCTGCTTCTAACACATCAACTTTGAGGACAAAATGTTCACTTGCTGCCTAATATATCCCACCCACTAACAGGTGCCATGATGAAGAGATAATCAGTGTTATTCACTTCACTGGTCATAATGTTATGACTGATCGGTGTATTTACAGATACAGATATTGTTTCTTCTTCACAGTTTCTAGAACTAATTAATCTCAAATGGTTTGCACAGACGCAATTTAAACAGGCTATTTTTATAATATATTACTTAATTTTTATAAACTACTTTATAAAATTTACATGCTGAAAATCTCACTTTCGGTTACATTGTTAACATTCAGCATTGAAAATCTAGATGACATGATCATAATATTTGCAGGTAAATCTGGTTATAATTTATAGTTTAGTGTTTGAGACCTTTAGCTTTATCAAATGAGTTTCATTTTCCTTATTTAATACTTTCTAACATCCTTTCCCATGTCCTCACACAATCTATGAGAATTTCTAATAAAATGTCCAAAAACAAAAGTTATTCTTGTTTTTTTGTCTGAACAGACTTTGGGCTGTTGTCATAAAGTCCATGTATCACTCTTCACCTGATGTCATGTGACAGGCGTCCTGAGATGTTGGAAGGATAAGCAATGTCATTAGCATGATGTCAGAATGTATTTACCTCTCAGCTGCTTTGGCTTAGGCAAAGCGTGATCCATGTTGCTTCTGATAGTTACATGACTTTCAAAAACTCTGTTTAGCCAGTTAATCTACGCTCCATGTGTATTATATAACAGGTTAAACCATTTAATCACATTTGCAGTAGTTTTACCTGTGAGAATAAACCTGCAGAGTTTGGGAATGATATTCCAAATTGAAATAACAGGCCTGTTAAAGAAAAAATATATATTATGCGTGTAAGCTCTGGACTTTACACTCAAGTTCCCTTCAAATCCCATGATGCTCTTTTCTCTTAGCCTTGGCATCCGCCGTTTGCCTCTTAATAGGGCATGGTCTGAATCTCATAAGTTGGCCTGGATGACACTGCTAATAATACGCTGACTCTATAAATCCCGATGTAATGTGCCATCGGCGGTGCCACCACCGCTTACCGCTCAAGTGTGATTTGTGTGCCTGCTCTAATTGTATTAGTGTAAAATCAATTAAAGCTATCAGCAGAACTATTTCCCATCTGTGGCTGCTCCATGTGAGTTAATGCACAGAATGTAGCACTGATGTTTTTCAGTCAGATTTTATTATCATGCTTGATTTTATTTTATTTTGTTTTTTTTTTGTTTTTAGTTGTTGTCTTTCACTACATCTGTCTCTCTCTTTCTATTGCAGGATTCCCAGCTTGTGGCCTCAGGATACAATGGAAGTAAGGAACATCTTGCTTCTACATGTCACATTTTAGCTCATGCTAAATTCATTGTCAAACAGTACTGACAAAAAAACAAACAAAAAAAAAAGCAATAAACTTCAGATTTCCAATAACATGGAATGCTGTATCATCATGTGCCATATTCCTGGTATTTGAACGTGTGCAGTCAAACCTGATTGCTGATATTTCTGTGAAATTCTTTTCACAGAACGCTGCAATGTTCCTAGTAACAAGCCTGCAACCAAGTCGGTACCACAGAAGTCGTGAGTATTCATTTGATTAATTATTTTAAAGGTGGAGAAAGAGAGAGAGAGAGAGATCTTTGCTTTGTTTCCCTGTAAAACATTTCCCAGTGAAACACGTCTGGCCAATTCCCAGCTGAGGGGGAAACAAACATTGCGAATGGTGGTCCTTCACTTTAACCCTTTCCTAGACGTATTTAATGACACCTTATTCAATGTCTGTGATATGCCACTGACTGAAGAGGACACAAATGATATACTACTAAACATACTGTCGTGCAATATAATTTTTTTTTTTGCCTCATTTTGTTCAGGCTTCTAAAGTGGAACATTATGCACTGTATTATTTATGTCCATAGAAAAACAAATCTGGTGTTCATGCTGTAAAATTGTAGCGATTAAAGCCCGGGATACATTGCACGATTTTCGGCTGTCCCAGACGTAAGATTGCCATCAATCGTGGCGATTTCTGTGATCGTGGCTCCTACGTCGTACAGTGAGAGAGGTTCAAAGATGGCCGCTCTCACATTTTTGAGACCAAATATAGCCTATGACAATTTTCTGACAGTGTCAGTAATTCAGCATGATCATCTCACAGTGTGTTTGCTGCTACGACCTACGTCTGCTGACCAGCCAATAAAAACGCGACATGGCGCTAAAACTTAAAAATGCTTACCTCAAGCTTTTTTCCTTTTCCTCTTTCGCCGCTTCCTCTTCTTTTCAGCACACATGAAAACTACAACAAAGTGTGTTTCATCATGGTCTTGGTTTACCACTAGCGCATGCTGATGACATTTTATTCTTCTATAGAAACTTGCGTCGTAGCCTACGAGTCAATAGGTGTCAACATCGTACAGTCTACATGCATGTCATACCCAAGTTTTTTAGATCCATGTCGCACTGTGTGATTTGTAATAATCTTATAGGATTGCTAAAATCATGCAGTGTATTCAGGGCTTTAAGGAACTTGGATTATCAAATATAATTTTTTTGAAATATAGGGCCCTGTTTTAACGATCTGAGCGCCTGGTCTGAAGCATATAGCGCAGGTGCATTTTTACTAGTTTAATGACAGAAAAAAAGGTCGGTCCAAAAGGGTTGTACCTATTCTCTTATTGAGTAATGTGTGTGTTTTGGGCGTAATGTTCAATAAACCAATCAGAGTCTCAGAGAGGAATCCTTTTATTTTTAAATATTTAAAAATGTTTGTGTGCTGCTGCACATCCCTGTGTGTGTAATAAGCAGAGCGTACGCACGTTGTGCACCCGCCTATAGGCACATATTACTAACACAAAAAATACTGCACTATTGACTTTAGACCAGGTTTTTGTTGGCCAATGGCACAGTCGTTTTCAGTTCCTCAAAATAGCAATGCGCCTAAACACACCTCGTTTTCAGACCAACACGCCCATGGGCGAACAACGTGGCGCTGGACGTGAAAATGATAATTGTGTCGGGCTGAAACTAGCAAAAAACACTTGCGTCGCATTGTGTCGGGTGTATGATAGGGCCCATAGTGTTAGTGTTAATACAGTGATTATTGGAAACACTTTAGTATGGGAAACACATATCCACTATTAACTATGACCTTTGCCTCAATAAAATTTTTAATAGGTATTTTTAGAAATGTAAAATCCTAAAAACTAAATTACAAAGTTACTTCAGAAGGAACATGGCATGAGATATGAAGACAAAGAATTTATCTTTGATATAACTTATCTATATAAGTTTTTGATTCTTCACTAATTAGCATAAATCTAACAAATATTAGGTGTTTAGGACTTTAGTAAGGTTTGCGCTTAAAGCAAGAAAACATTGTTTGACCATTTGAAAACATTCTTACACATTACATTTACAGTAAGACATAAGACGTTTGCATTTGCAGAAATTCCTTAGTGTTAATGTCAGTAGGCCTATTTATGACACCAACTGTCCAATTCTTGACACTTAAAGGGGATAGTTCACCCAAAAATTAACATAAAGAGAGATATTTTGAAGAATATTGGTAACCAAATGGTTGCTGGTCCCCATTTGACTTGCATAGTATATACACTCACCTAAAGGATTATTAGGAACACCATACTAATACTGTGTTTGACCCCCTTTCGCCTTCAGAACTGCCTTAATTCTACGTGGCATTGATTCAACAAGGTGCTGAAAGCATTCTTTAGAAATGTTGGCCCATATTGATAGGATAGCATCTTGCAGTTGATGGAGATTTGTGGGATGCACATCCAGGGCACGAAGCTCCCGTTCCACCACATCCCAAAGATGCTCTATTGGGTTGAGATCTGGTGACTGTGGGGGCCATTTTAGTACAGTGAACTCATTGTCATGTTCAAGAAACCAATTTGAAATGATTCGAGCTTTGTGACATGGTGCATTATCCTGCTGGAAGTAGCCATCAGAGGATGGGTACATGGTGGTCATAAAGGGATGGACATGGTCAGAAACAATGCTCAGGTAGGCCGTGGCATTTAAACGATGCCCAATTGGCACTAAGGGGCCTAAAGTGTGCCAAGAAAACATCCCCCACACCATTACACCACCACCACCAGCCTGCACAGCAGTAACAAGGCATGATGGATCCATGTTCTCATTCTGTTTACGGCAAATTCTGACTCTACCATCTGAATGTCTCAACAGAAATCGAGACTCATCAGACCAGGCAACATTTTTCCAGTCTTCAACTGTCCAATTTTGGTGAGCTCGTGCAAATTGTAGCCTCTTTTTCCTATTTGTAGTGGAGATGAGTGGTACCCGGTGGGGTCTTCTGCTGTTGTAGCCCATCCGCCTCAAGGTTGTGCGTGTTGTGGCTTCACAAATGCTTTGCTGCATACCTCGGTTGTAACGAGTGGTTATTTCAGTCAAAGTTGCTCTTCTATCAGCTTGAATCAGTCGGCCCATTCTCCTCTGACCTCTAGCATCAACAAGGCATTTTCGCCCACAGGACTGCCGCATACTGGATGTTTTTCCCTTTTCACACCATTCTTTGTAAACTCTAGAAATGGTTGTGCGTGAAAATCCCAGTAACTGAGCAGATTGTGAAATACTCAGACTGGCCCGTCTGGCACCAACAACCATGCCACGCTCAAAATTGCTTAAATCACCTTTCTTTCCCATTCTGACATTCAGTTTGGAGTTCAGGAGATTGTCTTGACCAGGACCACACCCCTAAATGCATTGAAGCAACTGCCATGTGATTGGTTGATTAGATAATTGCATTAATGAGAAATTGAACAGGTGTTCCTAATAATCCTTTAGGTGAGTGTATATAAAAAAAATCAATGGGGAACATTCTCATCCAAAATCATCAGGTACATCAGCAAGTGAGCTGTAATTTTGTGACGAACATAGCTTTTGAAAGTGGTAGGCATGCGTGGTTAAGAAGTTGTTATCGTAAAAGGTAAACTGGTAATGCACTACATTTTGTCGTACTTTATCGATAAGAGAATGGAAACTTGGCAATTGTTGCTAGAAATTTGTAAGTAGATGTATTATGGTTTACATATGTTAACTATATTTTTGCTTTGTGCTAAGACACAGATGGGTTTAATACCATGAGTGATTCACTTTAAACTTCCATTTCTATGAAAAACAAAAAACCTTAGTGGTGTCAAAATCTGTTCAAAGGCAGGTTTCTAAACAGTTGTGACAAAGTCAAACAAATGAAAGTGCGTGTGTGTGTTGGTTTGAAGAGGCAGCGATGGGGTGATACTGCAAACAATAGCTGGAGGAATGCTGCATTGTTTACTCATGGAAGCCACTTAAAGGCTGCCGTTATCTGCTGATCTGGCCCCAGTCTCTGATATGTCATTTTCTCTTCATTCCAGAGACCCAGAGCAAGCCTTGAGCACTGCTCTTTATGTTTACTGCATGCCGTTCGCATATCTCACTGTCTTCTTACACTGCTCCATTATTCCTTTGCTTCTGCTCAAAATCACCCCGCTTGTATTCCTCTCAATTATGTGCCAGATATTTGAAAGGTCTTAAATGATTTAACCAGTCCAAATGTTTAGGGATGCAGCCCTCAGGGCAAGGACATTTCTGTCAATACTGGCTTTGTCCTCGAGAGCTGAGTGCATGAACTTAGCCTGAATGTTTGAATTGTTGTGAAGACAGAAATGAATATCAGGGAATTTCGTGTTGACAGATATGTTACATGATATCAAGCAGCCTTTGAATGTCAAGGAGGGGGGGGGGGGGGGGGGGCAATGCAAGAACCGGTTTGTCGTCTATGCGCCGTGCTTGAACTGAACACAAGCATGAATGAGATTACAATGATTTCATTGATGGGACAATGCACAATTTAATTGGATTATGATGCACAAGTGAGCTTTATAATACCCTGAAAAAACAATGTCTTGACTAGATGTAACATTTTCTTAAGTGTTGTTAACTCGCATAACCTCAGGCAGTAAAATTCCTCACTCTACCACACCGATACTTCAAGACTAACATGGAGGATTCAGATATGCCATCTTATAAACCTTTAGCACTTGAATCTCTCCCACTTGTGCCACAATCATCCATTAGGTGGATAGTACAGAGGCTTTAATTTGAAGTTTACCGTGGTGAGGAGTCGTAAAACGGCACTTTTCCTCGGCAGATCGGCCATTTTGTAACCTCCTTGCGAGTGGCGGTGATCAGCAGTGTAATTTACTCGGAGCCTGATATTAGTCACACTCAACTGGCGCTTTTCCCACCGTCTGTGAGAGCACACCAGAGAATATGGTCCAGTGTCAAACACAGACGGGGCCGCAAGCCAAGGATAGCCTCTACTGGTAGATTAGATATTCTCAGGGATGTCGCTTCGCTGGCACGTTCTGCCTGAGGATATTATTATGGTGTCACATACCACTATGTTGACTGGAATTTTGTATTTATAAATATCTTTGTGTTTTATTTGACCAGCGCCTTCACTTAAAGTGCCCCTATTATGCTATTTTAAAGGCTCCTAATTTTGTTTTTGTCTCCTACAACAGGTTTACTAAAAAACACTTTTATTTTCTTATAATATACATTGCACATCACCACATTTCTATGATTCTCAAACGACTTGTCTGAAAATTCAGTCTCTCTAAAGCCTCTCTCGCGAGCTACTCTGCTCTGATTGGTCAGACGGCCCAGTCTGTTGTGATTGGTCTACCGTGTACAGTGTGTGTTTCAGAAGCTAAACGCCCATTACTATAACTGAACTCCAGCTCTGTCCGAAAGACTTCCTAAAGCTCAGTGATTGTACACACTGTAAAGACAGTAACGATGACGTCGATTTTACATCAATCCCAGCGCGAGTCCGAATCGATGATGAAACATTGGAAGAACTAGTTATTCAACCCGAACCTTGAGCAGGACATTCCTCAGTGATGCTACTCATTTTGAGGTACATTATGAGATGTTTCAAATATAATTCCTCACCATCAGCATTAACAAGTGTACGTCCTTCAACAAACCCATGCGTATATTTCTGATTTATTGCGGTGCACATGCAGGAACTGTATCAATGACAGCGCATACATTAGCCGAGCACTAACATTTGTAAAACAAATCTTGCTCCATCCTTTATCTTTACTCAAAGTAGTAATGACAGACGATCTGCATTAATAGGTAATAGTGGCCCACAGCTGATTAGCAGAAGTATTTCAGTAAGACAGTAATAACGTGAGTTAGCCAGTTAGCCGGAGACCTACGCAATATAAAACACGAAACTGTATTTTGAACACCCGATAGAAAATATATACATCAATAATTAATCATGATAACAGGTTGTGATTCTGAGGAGCAAGCTGGCCCAAATAAACTGGTACTGACTCATCTTTAATGGATAATCGTTTTGTAAATCCCATTTAGATCTCACAGAGATTTGAGAAGTAATCGTCAAAAGGTTATCCTGCTGTTGTATCACTGTGGTAATTTTAACCTCGAACAACACAAACCAGCTACAGTGTTTAAGGGTCAAAGTAGATGTTGTTCGCAGGCAGCCAATGAAGACTATAGGTGAGCATTATGCAAATGTGTTACACTGTTATGTATGTAAGTTACAGAAGTAAGACTGGAATTACTGATGACTTGTTTAGGCTGTTCAGAACCGATTCTTTTTTACATTTATTTATCATGCACTTTGCAGACCTTTTACATTCACAAACAGCTACATTACACACTGCATGAAAGGGAATATCTGAAAAAGCATAACAGGGGCACTTTAAGACTCTACAGGCAAAACCATTATCGCATTATTTTTTCAGGCACTGGTCAATTTTGAGATTGTAGGCTATTTTGCTTCAGTAACTTGACTTCTTGTGGAAGACACGTTAAAAAATGTAATTTCAGTAGCACCAAACTTTCCAGTTGTATTCCCATCTATATTCTAAAAGGTTTTTTTTACATAGGGGGTTGCTATATATACAATTTTATGTCTAAAACATGTTGAAAATTAGTTTTTCACTGGCTGTTGACAGTATTTACTCCTTTATGGAGTGATAAAATAGATGTCCAAAATAAAATGAGATTTCACTAGTGATTTTCTCGTATATGGAATGGTTTACACAGAGTTCGTCCTCTTCTTTGTCTAAGAATGCTTGCCACAGTGCTGTTTGAACTCTCTGCAGATCTGAGGCTGTCTGATGAGCATCTGATTTTGAGGTTGCAGCAGTTTAGAGCATCTTGGCATCATTAGAAACCAAAGCTGAAGACCATCCGCAACCATTTCCATCAAGAAGAGAGCACTTACCGCTCTCCTCTGCCCTTCCTTCTGATGACTAATTAAGCCTAATCAATTAGAGTTAAATGACTCCCTGAGTTGACGTCATGTGAGATGAATGCTGTATGTTTAATGAAGGAGTAATCAGACAGGTCTTTGTGTACTGTATGACAAAGAGCTATGGATGAAATGCTATCTCTAGATGCAGATCATATATGATGCACAACACTGCACTGGATATGAAAACACTACTGGTGAATAGGGTAGAAAACAAACAAACAAATAAAAAACTAACAGATATTAACATACTTTTCCCAGTTGACCAGTGGAAACTGATTGCCTCAAAATTTTCAAGCAAATTAGGTCATAATTTTTGACTTGATACTACTTACTACTACTTTGTAGAGTTAACTTGTGTATTTGTAGAGGTTACCATAAAGCTTGAGTACAAGTAACTCAATTTCAAAAGTTCAGCCAACTCCCAAAAGTTCAGTCCAGCTCTCAGAGTGCATTGCGGCATCAATAAATGAATTGCTTTGTTTTACTATTTTTGGCTTTATTTTACCATTTGTCTTTTGTCAGTATAACCCCAATAACAACAGCAAATAAAATAGTAAAGGTCTTTAATAATAAAAAACCTTGTTACCATTGTTGTGGTTTGCATGCTGAATGTTGAAGTCTGTGTGTGACTCAAGTATGGTCAATTGCAAGATATTGTTACAAATATAGAGGGATAATATCAACCCAATTAAAGGTTTATGCCATAGGTGTTAGCAAAAAATGTTAAAAGATCATTATTTGACATGAATTAAAGTTATTTTATATATCATTCCTTCACAAATATATGTGTATATATATGTATGTGTGTATATGTATATGTATTACTTTCCTTCCTTTGAAATCAGATAACTATGATTTCTTGTTGCATCGCTGTATCAATAGGAAGAGAGTTATAATAATATGAATGAAGTTCCAATTGCCCGACCAAATGGAAATACTAATCACAATAATGGTGAGTGGAAGTGGAGGAAATGAGTGAAAAGTCTCTTAAAAATTGCCCCGCCTCAAAAACCTTTTGCCCGCCCGCCCGCCCGCCAGCCCGCCAGCCCGCCAGCCCGCCAGCCCGCCTGCCTGATTTTTGTTTTTTTTGTTTTTTTGGTACTCAAACCAGTCAAGTAATGTTTACTTGGGTTTTCTAAGTAACAAAGGCATAGCATGCAAATAGTTCAGATTACTAAATTGTTTTAAGTAAGTTCAACAAATTATTGGACATTAAGTAAAGTTTACTAAAAAGTCTTAGTAAGAACAACTGTTGGATTTTACAGTGTACATTTCCAGAACAGAAATCTGAACATTGGATTAAGCCTTGTTCAAAATTCTCGTTAATGCACCACCATTCAAAAGTTTCGGGTTCAAAAAGAACGGTTTCTTTTATTTATTTATTTTTAATTAATTATTTTATTGAGCAGGAACGCATTAAATTGACCAAAAATGTGAAAAGTAAACACATTTATAATGTTACCAAATATTTCTATTTCAAATAAATGTTGTTCTTTTGAACTCTTTCAAGAATTCCTGCAAAAAATTTTCAGTTTTCACAAAAAAACATTAAGCCTAACTGTTTTCAACATTGATAATGATAATAAATGTTTCTTGAGCATCAAATCAGCATATTATAATGATTTCTGAAGGATCATGTGACACTGAAGACTGGAGTAATGATGCTGGATATTCAGCTTTGATCACAGGAATAAATAACATTTTAAAATACAGTATGCAAATTAGAAAACAAATATTTTAAATTGTAATAATATTTCACAATATTACTGTTTTTACTGTATTTACTTGATCAAATAAACGCAGCCTTCATGAGCAAAAGACTTCGGCATCAGAAATATAATATAAT
This sequence comes from Rhinogobio ventralis, assembly GCA_039654625.1. NCBI lineage: Eukaryota > Metazoa > Chordata > Actinopteri > Cypriniformes > Gobionidae > Rhinogobio > Rhinogobio ventralis. The sequence continues at coordinate 8,663,159 of CM077198.1, forward strand.
ATAATATAATATAATATAATATAATATAATATAATATAATATAATATCAAACATGTTTCACATCATGCTCAGGTTCTCTAAGTTAATACAATCTCAAACATTTTATTTCTTCTTTCAAGACCAAATGATCTGAACTAGCCACATTAAATGGGCAGCGCCTCATCTGTATGTTTTTATTTCTGATATTCAGATTTGTGTTTTTCACAAAAACATCTGATACAAAGTCAAAATTTAAATGAAACCTTCTGAGCTAATTGTGAATTAATAATTAATACAATCTAATTGAACTGTGTAAGAATTACTTTTGAGCAATACGTTGTTCCTCTGGGATGGCCACACATGCATTATTAGTGATGATGTGACATATAGTTAACTGGATTGAACAAAGCACCATAGGCCTACATCTTTTTTTTCTCTCCATATAAAACACTCCTGATGTCTTCATGTCCAAGCATACATTTGAATTCACAGCATGCAAGGACTTTCTTTTATCCCTTTTAGACAGCACTTCTGAAAGACTATGACATTCCCTCAGCGTTGAAGATAAACACAGACAACAGAATCCCTGCTCTTGAGGAGAAAAGAGAGGGAACCCAGACATGAGGTGGGGGGAGGTGCTTTTTCATCACAAGCATTAACATAGACTCTTGATGTGACACTCCAGTCAGCTCAGAATCTGAGTCGGATGTGGCTGCGGGCCAAGGTAAATAACCCTCTGGACAGAGCGAGACAGAACAGGGGAGGTTGTGTGAGGATGAATGGGACAGGCTGGAGGTAGAAACAGCCCTCTGAAGCACTCGTCCATCAGGGGCTCCTTAATCAAAGTTTTCCTAGGGTGGAGGACAGGAGGAGAGGGGTGTTGCCTTTGCACTTCAAACTGCTATGTGTGCTTTTCCACTCTCGATGTTTTTTTTTTTTGTTGTTGCCTGTTTTATCTCAGTGTGTTTCATTCAGTGTGTGCAGTCCAACAGTGAAGACTGTTTCTTCGGCAGCCAAGATGACAGTAATTCTTTCATCTGAGTCATCTGTGTAGTAATTACTATTTTTATTATTATTTTGTACAATACTTTTACTTTGAGTGCAGATTTATTTATTTATTTATTTATTTATTTATTTATTTGTTTGTTTGTTTGTTTGTTTGTTTGTTTTGTTTGTTTGTGTATATAATTATGGAAAACTGCACTTATTTATGTATTTATTTAAAACAACATTAATTCATTCATTCATTCATATTTATTTATTTATTATTTACTGGGGGCTGTGGGCAATTTTATTTATTTATTTATTTATTGCGAGGAAAACTGTGTATAACTGCAATTATTTATTTATTTAAACTCTTTAACATTTATTTATGTATTCATTCATTTATTCACTCATTCATGGGGAAAACTGTTGAATTTATTAATTTTTTTGTTTGTTTGTGTACAAAATTATGGAAAATTGCACTTATGTATTTATTTAAAACTCAATAACATTCATTCATTCACTTACTTACTTACTTGCCCCTACTGCCTGACAGATATCACTGAAATATGTGTCTTGAGAAATCTCTGAAAGTTTTTTAAATGGCAAAAAGAGTCAGGGGTGTAGCTTTTTCTTTTAAACGCTTTTTAGTCTTTCAGTCATTGTGCATGTTAGGTTTGCTGACATCGGGTTGACTGACATGCCCTTAAACATAAACAGCTTTTACAAAAAGTACTATGTCAGCACTCTGATAGTATCAGATGGTCAAACCATGGTACTAGATGTTTACTATGGTACTGAATGACTAATATTCCATAGCTTGGTATTTGCATAGTACTCTTAAGTACTTCAAAGAATACTACTACTGTTGGTCTTATAAACCGTGATATTATTAGGGTGCCTTTGTAAACGATGGTATTGCCATAGTACTTTTTGCAAGTGAGAGCTGGCGTGGATGTATGTGGCAGTTGGGTAGCATGTAGCAGCGCTGGAGACCTTCTCTCTTGAGTTGCTTTCGAGACGTGCATAGTGTTGACAGAACTGGAGCGCTGCTGAGTCTCAGGGCAATGCCGGCGTGCTCTCGTCTTCCCAGAAAAAAAAACAATGTGTTTATTTACTGCCAAGCAAGTCCAAGTGCATTTTCATGTACTTGTCTGTGATTGAAACGGCAACTCGAAGGCCGGTGCGGATTCTTTTATAAGACCTGGATTCATTTCCAAAGGGGCTACAGTAACAGCTTTACCAGAAGCAGGGTTTCTCAGGGACCTCAGGAAGTGATGGAAATGTTCTTCTATCAGGCTTTGGAAAGGAACCACAAATATGCTGGAGCATGTGTAAATGAAGAAATCCCCCTTTTTGTGCTTCACCCTCAGTGCATTAACAGCTTCGCACTTTAAACAAGGTGCCGCGCCGTAAAGCTAACGGATAGGGGTCATTGTTCGTGTAAAGGGAGAGCTTTTGTTTATTGTTCCATTAAGAGCTAAACTGCCCTCCAACTCAATATAAAATCCTGTCATAAACTTACATTTATTGCCCTTTGTCAGCAATATTCATGCGTATATACTCTTAGCTTTGCTAGTTCAGAACCCTGTTTCCTGTTCACCTCTGAATATTAATTCCAGCACGTCAATGTTGACATGTAGTACAAGGGTGACAGTCGCCCACCCTGTCATTACCCACACACACGATTCCTCTCGAGAGTGCTTCCCCTCCTCCCCCCACATCTGGTCGCCTGGCAGCTCGCTGGAGAAAAGGCTTCTATTGTGGAGCTGTCAAAGCGCTAAGCTAAGTGGGCTAAGGGAAAGCTCTCCTTAACAAAGGAGCCTGTCACCATCAAATAACAACAAGAAGAGAGAACCCAGAGGGACACTCTTAAATGGCAATTTGGCACCTACGGTGGTCGCTATAAAAAAATAACCAGAGCCACGTCTAATAATAGTAGTTATGGGGCGGGAGGAGGTGTGGGGAAACAGGGAGGAGTGAGGGGTTATTATAGAGGTGTGTGACTCAGTGAAATGGCAAAGTCCAGCCCAGAAGAACTGGATCAGTACACCGTCTTTAGGTGACAAGCTGTCCTGGTGAATGGTGTCACGGTGTCGGGAAGAAGGTCAGGGCATGGATTTGTTACAGGCAAACTTCAGCCTGAAAGTGTTTTTGGATGGCATGCTCATGGACTGTTCTCTGATCGCCTGATGCACCACGCACAAATCAATATGCGTAAATTAATCTACCAGAAAATTAAGTTGCGTGCAAGTTCCTAGGCTGTTAAGATGAGTGCTTTTGAGGAAGACCTTGTTGCTGGATTTGTTAAAGTAGAAATTATTTTATAAATATTTATACTTTCATAGATATTTTGGAGCACGTAACCCCACCCCTACACACTTTTGCCACCAAAACAGGCAAACATCCTCGTAACAGGCAAATAAAAGTATGTCACGTAATTATTGCACAAACTGACTAAAAACCAGTATATATATGCTCAAGTCATTTCCTGCTGATATTGAGAATTAAACTTGTAACCTTTGGTTACCAGTCTGACTCTCTAACCATAAGGCCACAACTTAAGATTTTAAAGGAGTCCTATAATGCCCCTTTTTACAAGATGTAAAATAAGTCTTTGATGTCCACAGAGTGTGTATGTGAAGTTTTAGCTCAAAATACCCACAGATAATTTTTTATAGCATGTTAAAATTGTCACTTTTTGAGGGTGAGCAAAAATGTGTTTTTTTGGTGTGTGTCCTTTTAAATGCAAATGAGCTGCTGCCCCAGTCCCCTTTCAAGAAGAGGGGGCGGAGCTTCAAGAGCTTGTGTTAGCAGCTCCGATTACCTCACGCACTGAAAATGTCAGAAACTGTTCAGCCTTTTATGTTCAAACCGGAGTCAGACAATGATGGAGAGACTCAAGAAGAAGTGACAACGTGTAGAGTGCAACAGGACATTTCTAAATGGTTAGTTGATGAATTCATGTAGCTGATGTGGAGTTAACCATCTTCAAGTCATTGATTAGCATATTCTGCCATGATAATCTATAAATCTCTCTTGTGGGAACTGTACTAAGATGCCTTCAGAGCCAGAGAATATATGCTGTATGAAAATAGAACAGGTACAGTGCATCCCGAAAGTATTCACAACACTTCACTTTTTTCACATCCTTATTTCATTTTGTTACATCCTTATTCCAAAATGGATCAAATTCATTATTTTCCTCAAAATTCTACAAACAATACCCCATAATGACAACGTGAAAGAAGTTTGTTTGGAATCTTTGCAAATTTATTTAAAAAATAATAATAATAATTAGAAAAAAAGAAGAAAAAATTCACAGTATTCACAGCCTTTGCTCAATACTTTGTTGAAGCACCTTTGGCACCAATGACAGCCTCAAGTCTTTTTGAGTATGATGCTATAAGCTTGGCAGACCTATTTTGGGCAGTTTCTCCCATTCGTCTTTGCAGGACCTCTCAAGCTCCATCAGGTTGGATGGGGAGTGTTAATGCACAGCCATTTTCAGATCTCTCCAGAGATGTTCAATCTGGTTCAAGTCTGGGCTGGGCCACTCAAGGACATTCACAGAGTTGTCCCATAGCCACTCCTTTGTTATCCTCCTTTGTTATATGAACCTTCACCCCAGTCGGAGGTCCAGAGCGCTCTGGAGCAGGTTTTCATCAAGGATGTCTCTGTACATTGCTGCATTCATCTTTCCCTCGATCCTGACTAGTCTCCCAGTTCCTCCCGCTAAAAAGCATCCCCACAGCATGATGCTGCCACCACCATGCTTCACTGTAGGGATGGTATTGGCCAGGTGATGAGTCGTGCCTGGTTTCCTCCAGACATGATGCTTGCCATTCAGGCCAAAGAGTTCAATCTTTGTTTCATCAGACCAGAGAATTTTGTTTCACATGGTCTGAGAGTCCTTCAGGTGCCTTTTGGCAATCTGCAGGCGGGCTGTCATGTGCCGTCTGGCCACTCGACCATACATGCCTGATTGGTGGAGTGCTGCAGAGATGGTTGTTCTTCTGGAAGGTTCTCCTCTCTCCACAGAGAAACGCTAGAGCTCTGTCAGAATGACCATCGGGTTCTTGGTCACCTCCCTGACTGAGGCCCTTCTCCCCTGATCGCTCAGTTTGGCCGGGCAGCCAGCTCTAGGAAGAGTCCTGGTGGTTCCAAACTTCTTCCATTTACGGATGATGGAGGCCACTGTGCTCATTGGGACCTTCAATCCTGCAGACATTTTTCTGTACCCTTCCCCAGATCTGTACTTCGATACAATCCTGTCTCGGATGTCTACAGAAAATTCTTTGGTTTGTGCTCTGACATGCACTGTTAACTGTGGAACCTTATATAGACAGGTGTGTGCCTTTCCAAATCATGTCCAATCAACTGAATGTACCACAGGTGGACTCCAGTCAAGTTGTAGAAACTTCTCAAGGATGATCAGTGGAAACAGGATGCACCTGAGCTCAATTTTGAGTGTCATGGCAAAGGCTGTGAATACTTATGTACATGTGATTTTTTTCATTTTTTTATTTTTAATAAATTTGCAAAGATTTCAAACTTCTTTCACGTTGTCATTATGGGGTGTTGTTTTTAGAATTTTGAGGAAAATAATGAATTGAACACATTTTAAAATAAGGCTGTAACATAACAAAATGTGGAAAAAGTGAAGCGCTGTGAATACTTTCCAGATGTATGTATTTTCTTTATAGTTTAGTTTAATTACAGTTATAACTTATGTTGTCATGTTGCTTTTATGACAAGCTATTGCATTTGCGTTACATACTGTATTGCAATAAATGTGAAAAGACAGATGCGACAGCTTGAGCAGACTCAAATGTACTCTACTACAACAACTGTTCCTATTCTTAACATGCCGTTTGTTGCGTATTCCTGGGGGCAGGGTTTATGTAAATTTAAGGGTTAGTGATATCACTAACCCGTGAATACGTTTTTTGTAGTCCCTACCAGCCATTTGTTGTAGTCCTTAAAAAGCGATTTCTTTAAAAGAAAATATCTTCCTTTGCTTTGAACTTTGAGTGTCGTAACTTTGCTGTACAGTAGTTTAAGCTCAAACAGCAACATTACACACTAACTAAAGTTAAAAAAGTAAAATCATAATCAACCAACCCTTTAATGACTGAAAATGATCCCACTCCATGAACACACACAGTCAAATCTCATTCAAAAGATACACCAGAACTTTAGCATGACTCAATCAGTCACAATTTTTTTATGTGTGCACAGGATTTAATCTTTACAGCGGATTGAGACGTTGGTCGCTTTTGGGTCTTTTCCTCTCACGGAACACTTGGAATATTTGTGCTTTTTGAATTAATTGTGACTGTAGTTGTATCTGTCTGTTATATCCTTTGTTTTATATTGTATACAAATATACTAATGATTAGGTTTAGGGGTAACGGTTGGGTTACATGCTCAAAAATGTCTAAATAGAGTAATGTAAATGCAATTATTGTGGCTGTTTAACTCTTTCCACGCTTCCCCGCCATTGACGGAAATTTCCAGCTTTCCGTGTTTTCACTGTTATACGGTAGAGAGCACTATGACACATCTTCTGAAAGACTACAGAATCTCCTGGTCAAAACACAGGCAAAGAAGAAGCAGAGACGAGCAATCTCATATGTAATCATATGCATATGTAAAATAACACAACCATCAATATTAAACAGCATTTAAATCAAAACTGCCTAATGTTACTGAATGAAACGTCGACCCAGGATGAGCTTTAGGACTGTGAAGCTTTGGGGGTGTTGATGGACTCTATCTAGTCCATCTATGTTTTGATATTCGCTCTGAATCCAATCTGGATGTAGTCTTTGACAAAAACTAGATTTTCTCAGCTTTTTGCTCAAAATGTTGCTTTTTTTATTAAACTTACATTCAAGTGTTGATTAAAAAAATGCATTAAGCTAGAATAAAACAAGTTTGTTTGTTTAAAAGCAGAGGGTCTGTTATTTATTTTAACATATTGCATATTCATTTATACATACAACTAAATATTCTGGGAAAATTCCATGAAAATGATAAAAAATTCTGACGGTGGCTGGCAACTTATAAAAAAAATGCTGGTGGGGAAAGAGTTCAATTGAATCATAAACCAACATGTACACTCACCTAAAGGATTATTAGGAACACCATACTAATACTGTGTTTGACCCCCTTTCGCCTTCAGAACTGCCTTAATTCTACGTGGCATTGATTCAACAAGGTGCTGAAAGCATTCTTTAGAAATGTTGGCCCATATTGATAGGATAGCATCTTGCAGTTGATGGAGATTTGTGGGATGCACATCCAGGGCACGAAGCTCCCATTCCACCACATCCCAAAGATGCTCTATTGGGTTGAGATCTGGTGACTGTGGGGGCCATTTTAGTACAGTGAACTCATTGTCATGTTCAAGAAACCAATTTGAAATGATTCAAGCTTTGTGACATGGTGCATTATCCTGCTGGAAGTAGCCATCAGAGGATGGGTACATGGTGGTCATAAAGGGATGGACATGGTCAGAAACAATGCTCAGGTAGGCCGTGGCATTTAAACGATGCCCAATTGGCACTAAGGGGCCTAAAGTGTGCCAAGAAAAGATCCCCCACACCATTACACCACCACCACCAGCCTGCACAGTGGTAACAAGGCATGTTCTCATTCTGTTTACGTCAAATACTCTACCATCTGAATGTCTCAACAGAAATCGAGACTCATCAGACCAGGCAACATTTTTCCAGTCTTCAACTGTCCAATTTTGGTGAGCTCGTGCAAAGTGTAGCCTCTTTTTCCTATTTGTAGTGGAGATGAGTGGTACCCGGTGGGGTCTTCTGCTGTTGTAGCCCATCCACCTCAAGGTTGTGCGTGTTGTGGCTTCACAAATGCTTTGCTGCATACCTCGGTTGTAACGAGTGGTTATTTGTCAAAGTGGCTCTTCTATCAGCTTGAATCAGTCGGCCCATTCTCTTCTGACCTCTAGCATCAACAAGGCATTTTCGGCCACAGGACTGCCGCATACTGGATGTTTTTCCCTTTTCACACCATTCTTTGTAAACTCTAGAAATGGTTGTGCGTGAAAATCCCAGTAACTGAGCAGATTGTGAAATACTCAGACCGGCCCGTCCGGCACCAACAACCATGCCACGCTCAAAATTGCTTAAATCACCTTTCTTTCCCATTCTGACATTCAGTTTGGAGTTCAGGAGATTGTCTTGACCAGGACCACACCCCTAAATGCATTGAAGCAACTGCCATGTGATTGGTTGATTAGATAATTGCATTAATGAGAAATTGAACAGGTGTTCCTAATAATCCTTTAGGTGAGTGTATGTCATAAAGGCAAAATTATACCCCAATATATAATTTAATCATAGCGATAAAAATCCTATGCCTGTTGCGTCTGTGTATTGATACCAAAGCTTTCTCATTGAAACCAATGGTGTACCTTGCATGTTGAAAAAGTACCGCTACAGGGTTACCCTGTGTGTTCAAAAGGGATGCCAAGGGGTCTTGTGACAAGTTGGGAATGAGAACATGTTGGTTTAATTAGGATTGGAGCTAAAGTCTACACGACAGGATCAGGAGCAGGATTGGACACCCCTGATAAAAAAAAAATCAAACGTGGTCATTGATTTATTTTTCAGTGAGAGGATGACCACAAACACCTCAATCTTTTTGATTGTCATGGATTGTAATGAATGTAAAAAACTTGACAGATCTTCAGGTCTCAATCCCTGAAGTTGTAAGGAACGGGACAAAAGAGTCAAAGCAAAGTTACCCACAACATCTCTTGGAATTATTGCAGAAGTCAGGAAAAATGCTTGTGACTCTTTTATTTTTCTATACTTTTATTCTATCACTTAAAACCCACAGCCTTGAAATTGCAATAACTGTAAAGGCACAAGAGGTTTAATTGAGGTACATCCTTATTCTCACAGGGAGATCATTAATGCTACTGTCATCTTGTTGTTGCTCACTGGTGTCTAGACCTTAATCTTTTAAATAATTGTTAAATGTGATCTACACAACGTTGGAATTGAATTGAACATCGCTACAAGGGTTTTGTGATCATAATTGGCATTTCTGTCAATGCACTTGAATCTCCCTGGAATTTCACATTAGTCATCAGGTAGCTGGCAGGCAGCTATGGAGACAAGTAGCAGGTGCCTCACAATTTGCAGGTTTCCTCTGCGCAACACGCTGAATTTTAGTAATGACCAGCGAGTGTTCCACTCTCACAATTAGGGGAGCATAGCTGGCATACTGCCCAGAGCCAACCCATGAGACCCGTCCAGAGCCCAGCAGTGATGTGGCACAGGTCTGCTACTGCAAACTACACAACCCGCTCTCTACGGGTGTCCGCTCTGCCCTCCAAAACATCTGTCTGCTCTGCCCGGATATCATTGAAACTGAAAATGGTGACAAAGACATGCCAATCTGACTTTGGTTTGAAATTTCACCTTGAGTTTTTGTCTGTGCACATTAAAATTTTATTTCAAATGGGGGTATTTTAGTTAACCATTTCTCACATTATCATGCGTAACACATTCTTTGTTTCTAAGGCCACTGCGAGTCTGAAATGTGTGAATGTGGATTGTGTCGGTTTTTAATTTTACCATAAACTTGGATAAGAACTTATTTGAAGCGCCAATGGTTTCTTAGTAACAAACTGGGGAAGTAGGAATATGAGAACAGATTGTTGATGTGGGGGGAAACATCAGAAACATAGAGAATTAAGCACTTGGCTGAAATGTACACCAGAATTCTGGAACAGATTTGGTTCATAGCATTTCGGGTCCTTCAAACCCATTGAAACTGTACGGTAATGAGTGGTGACACTGGGAGAAAACACACTAGCTTGAGTTTCTCTTTTCATGTGCTAACAGTTATAAAGTTTAGAGGGTGTCTCTGGATTCTTGTTTTTCTTGGCCTTGGTTTTACTTTAATAACCTGCTGTTCATTTAGAATAATTCCCTAGATGTTTTTTTTTAAGCGGTCTGTGTATTTGAGTGAGAGCACATTGTTGTGAATTATAACTAGTTTGTGCTCTTACAGTATGTATGGGGCAATAAAATCAATGCAGGCAACGCCGAAAGAATCAAGCTCTTAGACATCCTCAACAAAACTACACTATATTGCCAAAAGTATTGGGACACCCCTCCAAATCATTGAATTCAAGTGTTTCAATCACTTCCATGGCCAAAGGTGTATAAAATCAAGCACCTAGGCATGCAGACGCTTCTACAAACATTTGTGAATGGGGCGCTCTCAGGAGCTCAGTGAATTTAAGCGTAGTACCATGGTACCTGTGCAATAAGCCCATTCGTGAAATTTCCTTACTACTAAATATTCCACGGTCAGCTGTTAGTGGTATTATAACAAAGTGGAAGCAATTAGGAACAATAACAACTCAGCCACGAAGTGTAGGCCACGTAAAATCACAGAGCGGGGTCAGCGCATGCTGAGGTGCAACTTTCTGGAGAGTCAATAGCTACAGACCTCCAAACTCTGTGTGGCCTTCAGATTAGCTCAAGAACAGTGCATAGAGAGCTTATGGAATGGCTTTCCATGGATGAGCAGCTGCATCTGGCAATCCAATGGACGAGTCTGGGTTTGGCGGTTGCCAGGAGGAACCTGACTGACTGCATTGTGCCAAGTGTAAAGGACGGGGGATTATGGTGTGGGGTTGTTTTTCAGGGGTTGGGCTTGGCTCCTTAGTTTCAGTGAAAGGAACTCTTAATGCTTCAGCATACCAAGACAATTTGGACAATTTCGTGCTCCCGACTTTGTGGGAACAGTTTGGGGATGGTCTCTTCCTGTTCCAACATGACTGCGCACCAGTGCACAAAGCAAGATCCATAAAGACATGGATGAGCGAGTTTGGTGTGGAGGAACTTGACTGGCCTGCACAGAGTCCTGACCTCAACCCAATAGAACACCTTTGGGATGAATTAGAGCGGAGACTGCGAGCCAGGCCTTCTTGTCCAACATCAGTGCCTGACCTCACAAATGCGCTTCTAGAAGAATGGTCAAAAATTCCCATAAACACACTCCTAAACCTTGTGGAAAGCCTTCCCAGAAGAGTTGAAGCTGTTATAGCTGCAAAGGGTGGGCCAACTCCATATTAAACCCTACGGATTAAAAATGGGATGTCATTAAAGTTCATGTGCATGTAAAGGAAGGCGTCCCAAAACTTTTGGCAATATAGTGTATATCTATTCCATGGGACTGCTATTGTACAGCAGAACATGCTTCCTCCATGATGTGCAATGGAAGGTTTTTTTTTTCCATCTATTTAGCTCATTTTCCACCAATAAATCACCTGCCATATATATATATTAATTTACAAAATAAAGTAAATCTATATCTGGACAGATTTACATTAGGACATCAACACACAATGTCTGACTGTAATTGTAAGACATGTTAGAGCACAAACATCTCATGAGAGTCAAATTATATGATAATTGCCCTGTCTGGACTTATACAGTAGTGAAAAAGAAATGCCTTGGTATAAAAATTATTCTGTGGTGGAGTAAATACTACAGAAAAAACAAATGTAATTTCTACGTGAATAAGTTAGTTCAAGCAAGAATTTAAAAAACAATGTAAATTTTATATTAGTACTCAATTTATGCTTGTTGAAATTGAAGCGTAAATATCAACGTTATAAAATTAAGTAAAACCTACTCAACTTTTCTGATACTGGTGTTACCATCATGCACTGGGGCATGACTAATTAATAAGGTTGCATTTTTCACTATTTTCCAGCTGTATTTGCACTGTTTTATCATTGCTTTTGTTGTTAGGTTTAGTAACTTGCTGTTTTGTGACATCTGGAGTTCATTTTCTACTCAAAATGACACATTCATACTCAAATATGATCCAATGAATGTTACCGTTATTGAGTATTGTGTACCAAATATTTAAATCTCTTTGTTCGAGTGGGTACCATATTATTTCTATTATATACAATGCCCTCCACTAATATTGGCACCCTTGGTAAATATGAGCAAAGGCGGCTGTGAAAATAAATCTGCATTGTTTAACCTTTTGATCTTACATTAAAAAACAAAATCACAAAATTATAACTGTTCATGGAAGTAAAACAATTGAAAGTGGGGGGGAACTCACATTCTGAAATAAATGTTTTTCTCTAGTTCACATTGGCCACATTTATTGGCACCCAATCATTGCGACGTCCTTTTCCCAAGATAACAGCTCTGAGTCTTCTCCTATAATGCCTGATGAGTTTGGAGATCAGAGACCATTCTTCCATACAGAATCTCT